>CM068360.1:31833833-31973833 GCA_034769755.1 Odontamblyopus lacepedii | reverse complement strand
AGAACTGAGTTAAGCATTTTGGCCATTCATAATATTTTCTGTTTCTCATGTGGCCCCATGGGAAAAAACAAAACAAAAAAACAATTCAACCCTGTGCTCGACAAAGCAACAACATTTCCACAGGGACAAGAAGGTGGCGGACGCTCCACTAGAAATGTTACGTAGTGCTCCTTTATTGGGCGGAAAAGTGGCTGTGGTTGATGGGACACGACAAATACAATTTCAGGTTAGTAAAAGGTGAAGGAAAAAAACTCTAACAGCAGTTTAGAAAAGTCGATCCGATATTCAGTATCGGTATCGGCTCCCGATCCGGCTCTTTCATGAGTATCGGACAGTATCGGATTCAGTCACGTGTTCGGACTGATCCAGTTTCACATGTTTTTGCAGCATTGACGCGTTTTACGGCAGCTGTAAATCAAAACGCCGCCGTGTCGCTGTGTGGGACTTTTCACTACAACAAAACGATAGTAATAAAACACAACACTAAACACAACCAATCAATGAAACTGTCCCACTTTAACTGTATGTTTTAATCATACTTAATTTGTTTACGCTGTTATAAGGCGACCGTGGGTGTCCAGAAAGGCGCCTAATAAATACAGTGCATTATTATTATTAGTCAAACAGCGACGCAACTGCTGCAAACAAACAGTTTCTCGTGGAGGAACCAGCAGAGCCACTTTAACACGACCAGTTTGACTCGTCGCTTACAAAAGAATCATCCGGACGAGTTTGAGATTCACAAGACGGCAAAGCCACAGCAGCAAACACTGGAGGAGGCGTTTCAGAGAAGGTTAAGGTGGCTAAAGCTTTCGTCGTCTAATGGACACCACAGTACAGAGACGGAGCTAAAAACAGAGCTAAAAAAACAAAGATATCGGCTCAGGATCAGAAAGAGCACTCCTTACAAAAAATCGGACTGGATCGGAAGCCAAAAACTCTTGATCGGGACATCTCTGTTAAACATGAGTCACTACAATAAATAATAATCTCCATTTAAGTTAATTTGACCCGTTTCTATGACTCAGGCTTTGCGAATCTACAGAAACCCCATTTCTTTCGGCCTTATTTATCGGATAAAACGCCGCATGACTCACGGATACCGGGTTACCCCCAGTGCAGCGCAGGTTTCGATCCGTCGTAACGTTATTAGAAATGTCCCCCCGTGTTTTCTACACTTGTAAATGTCACAGTCACAAAACGGAAACCCCAATTATGAACGACGCGAGGGCTAAAGAGCACCGTGACTCAGGGATGGGGGGGCCTATTCTAATCGTCCCATTCGTTTGAGCTGATCTGATTAGTCCGGTTTACGCGATTCTTCGTAACTGTACCGGGTTTTATGTAATTCACATTTCTGCGTGGTCCGAGCAAATGTCAGGGTGATGTTTCCGAGCGCGGTAATGCGATAAAGACGGGACCACGGCTGAGTCACGGGTCTCCCCCTTTCCCAGTGCTCAGCTTCAAGGTTTGTTGTCATTTTAATGCGTTAAAAGGCAAAAAGACTCAATTGCGATTCATATTTTTTTGTCTCAATCTTTAAAGTCAAGAAAACAAACGTAAACAGACACCGTGGCCCCCCACCCATACTCCCTATAACTGCACGACAAATCAGCCATATGCAAGAGAAAACCCTGTGTCCTGACAATCATGGTGTTTTTTCATTACTTTATTCTGTATTTTATTTAATTTTAACTTGTACATCTATATAATTATGTGTGTTTATATGTGTTATTATATTATATTGTGATGTGTGAGAGCTTCTGTGTAGTGCTGCCGCGATTATTCGACGTTGTCGACGTAATCGAATATGAAAATGAGTCGACTACAATTTTTTTGGTCGAATATTCGCCTTTATTTATTTTTGGTCTCAAACGGCTCGTCCAGAGACAGGTGTTGTGAGATGTGTCTGTGTTGTGTCTGTGGCTCAGTGAGAGAGAGAGAGTGGGTGGTTGTGTGCGCGCGCGGCGCGAGGTATGTCTGCGCGGACCAAAGGAGCCGGGTCTCGCTCTGGGTGTGTGTCCGCATGTGCTCTGGGAGAGAGGAGGCGGCGACCGGGCGAGTAGAGGAAAAGTAAGGATGCCATGCCTACAGTGTAGTGAGCGAATAAAGCCGACTCGACAGCGAAACTGCCTCCCTTTATTTACATTTTTTTTATATACACCGCAAGTGCACGAGGTCCTCAAAGGGAGTTAACTCCGGCCCTAGGAGAAGACGATCTCCCCTGTGCTCCCCAACCACGGTTAGGGGGCTAGAACAGGAAAAAGTTAACACAGGTATTTCCCCTCCACACCACTAGTAGTACTACACTCGAGGCGGGCACCGGTGCTGCTGACAGCGGCTACATCCGGGGTTGACGCCTCGGCTTCACCAAAGGCTAACAGCAGTGGTATATAATGGCACCGCCAAAGAAAACAAACTTGAGGAAGTATTTGCCGTGCGCACGCTGCTGGCTGGTCTCTTTCTTTCTCTCTTCCCCCGATTTGAGCATTTGAGAAAATGCCAGCGGCCGGTGGGTCAGAGTCGGATCCAAGAACAGTGGCGGCGACTTCTAGACCAAGACCTAAAGCCTCGAAAGTCTGGGAATACTTTCGGACAGATGGTGATAGAGTGGTTTGTACACTCTGTAAGACTTATTTGGCTATTGTGTGTGCATATCGTTGTTCAACATTGTCGAATGAGCACACACAACAGACATAACAGCAATAACCTTTGCAACTCGCACACACAAGGTAACCTCCCGGGAAAATCTAACACACCCACTTGTGTGTGTTAGAACCGCTTGTTTTGTTTTTTTTAATTAGTCGTTTAGATTAGTCGACTAATCGAAAAATTAGTCGAGAGATTAATCGTTAGAAAATTAGTCGTTAGTGGCAGCACTACTTCTGTGTCCAAGCAATTTCCCTTGTGTTTCAAAATATAGCTGTGATATATGTTTTTTTCATTACTTTATTCTGTATTTTATTTAATTTTAACTTGTACATCTATATAATTATGTGTGTTTATATGTGTTATTATATTATATTGTGATGTGTGAGAGCTTCTGTGTCCAAGCAATTTCCCTTGTGTTTCAAAATATAGCTGTGATATATGTTTTTTTCATTACTTTATTCTTTATTTTATTTCATTTTAACTTGAGCATATACATTTATATAATTATGAGTGACCTGCTCTTTTACTGCCATAATTATGATTTACTTTTATTTAAATAATTCTTAATTAATAAATAATATGCGAGTAGAAAAATGTTATGCTTTTATTTTGGTAGTCAGCGGGTAGGAACTGTTGTTGTTTGGCTCGGTTCTGCCGGACTCTAGTTAGAGACGCACGCCTGGTGGAAAGTGAAAATGTGACGGCGACCGAGCAAATTAAAGTTAAAACAAAGTTCATAAATATGTTTAAAGGGTCATTCTACCTCCAAAATATGGGTCGAGGTATTTTTCTGGGACTGTTAGTTCGACGGTGGCGTTTGGTGAAGTTGGCGGCGTCTGTTCAGGCTCAAGACTGTACAGTAAAAAGAACTCTTTATTGACTATACAATGAGGTGGTGTGCGATGTGCGCTGTCGCCTCACAGTAAGAAGGTTCCAGTTTAAACTCCTGCACTCGTCTCTTTCTGTGTCGGGGTGGGAAAGGATGAATTTCCCCACTGGAAAAATAAAGTGTAACATCCATCTGTCCATCTTCATAAAATATCCAATCCACATTTATATCAGTGACAGGGTCTGTTTATTCTGCTACATCAATAAGGCACTCAGACTAGAGCCTTATTGATTTACATTACTAATTAATTAATCGTTGCATTTATATAGCACCTTTCATGACATCCAAAGGGCTTTACAGTGAATTCTTCATTCACTGCACACTCAGTGGTGTAAACTACTGTTGTAGCCACAGCTGCCCTGGGACAGACTGACGGAAGTGAGGCTCCAGTCTGCACCATCCGACCACCACCAACACTCACACACGCCACTTTCATACGAGGCGATGTGGGTGAAGTGTCTTGCCTAACGACAACAGTTTTTGTGACTGGCGCCCCACATGTGGCACCTGGAATTCCCAGTGTCTCCATCCAAGTCCTGACCAGGTCCTGCTGAGATCTGAGGCCGCAATACAATACTAGTATTTCAGTAGTAATAGTAGTAGTAATGCTCAGTATATGTATCAAATCTAGTGCTTTATCCGTGTACATTTGTATTATAGTAGTAGTAGTAGTGGAAAGCATGAGCCACAGAAATGAACTGTCTAATGCACATTCTTTTCTTTTTTTATGTTTCTGTCTATATTGTCTTGTGCTGTTTTTATGTGGTGGTGAACCAAAGACCAATTTCTACCTCGGTAGACAATAAAGCTATTCTATTTTATTCTAGTAGTAGTAGTAGTAGTAGTAGTAGTAGTAGTAGTAGTAGTAGTAGTAGTAGTAGTAGTAGGCAGTATATGTATCAGGTCTAATGCTGTATCCGTGTATGTTTGTATTATAGCAGCAGTAGCAGTAGTTATAGCAGTAGTAGTAGCAGTATATGTCTCCGGTCTCTGTTTGTATTGTAGTAATCGCAGTAGTAGCAGTAGTAGTAGTAGTAGTAGTAGTAGTAGTAGTAGCAGTAGCAGTAGCAGTAGCAGTAGCAGTAATAGCAGTAGGCAGTACATGTCTCCGCTCTCTGTTTGTATTGTAGTAATCGCAGTAGTAGTAGTAGTAGTAATCGCAGTAGTAGTAGTAGTAGTAGTAGTAGTAGCAGTAGCAGTAGCAGTAGCAGTAGCAGTAATAGCAGTAGCAGTAATAGCAGTAGCAGTAGGCAGTATATGTCTCCGCTCTCTGTATTGCTGCGTGTGTCGCTGTGTCGGGCTAAACGCTGCCATAAGTAATGGCGTCCCTGTGGTCATAAACAGCTCCTGTGGGGTTATAGATGCCCGGAGTCTGCGGAGCGCGGAGCCGTACGACGCCCGCCGTAGATCACGCTAACACGGCTAACTGAGGAGGTGACGCTATACAAGCCGCTACATCAAAACATGACAACGTAATCACACAGAGCGCTAGCTGACGCGGATCAGGCAGGAGATTTAAGTCCGGGGGAAATACGGCCATTTTAGAGTGACCTTTGAACAAGTGAGGTAATACAAGAGCGATGGCGTCAGTTTAGAGAGAGGAGAGCGTTTTTTTCCATTTCTTTCCTTAGACGACTGTTTATTTAAAGGTGCATTGCGTAGCTTTTCCTGTAGAGAATCCGTCAAATGCTTTTCTTCAAGTTACGGGTCAGATCTGTGGAGAGGCGACCCCGCTCACAGTCAGAACGCCTGTTTTTCTAGGTTATTTCTGAGCTGTAATCGAATAAAAGTAGAGCTGTTTAATGTCACACTGTGGAACATTCCGGGCAGAGCAGCGACCTTTATATCCACAGAAACAAGCAGGTGACGGACCGCCAATGGAAAAGTTACACAGTGCAGCTTTAAAACCCAATTTGTCAAAGTTTTGCACAAAGTTGAGGTCAAAATAAATGAGCCGTTTACTATAAAGAGCTTTATTGTCTCATAATCAGGAAGCGCGCTGTTAGCATTAGGGCTGCGTATTTTTAAGAAGTTGCCAATACGATACATAAGCCACGATATGATACAGACGTCAATACAGTGAGTTTTCGATTCAATATGATTTGTTATGATGTTTTTCAAATCGATTCGATACGGTTCAATAAAAATAAAGGCGAAATCAGGACTAAGGCTGAATCCCATTACGCCACTTTCCCCCTAACCCTCCGTTTGGCGCGTTCACGTGCGGGTTTAGGTGTGTCCCGTTTACCGTTATGGCAGAGGGGCAGGGGAAAGGGCTTTATACTCCTCCAAACGGAGATTTTTCTGAGGCACACTCCAAACGGAGCGGTGTGAGCAATTTCCCAGAATGCGAATCATCGGTAAGATCGCTGCTGCTGCCACGACCACAGAGACCAAAGAAGTTCACAAATGTATTTTTGCCATTATTTAAAATTTGTGATAACCGCTGTACCGTCTTAAGTTTAACGTTGTTTCAGTGCGTAATGGTCATTTTCTTCATAAAATGCACACGAAAAAATGACTAGTACCACTCTGAGCAGCGTCACGTTATTTGTGACTTGAGTGATCTGCTAATGCTGGGAAATAAAGTTGTGAACGAATCGCGAGCGTCCGTGTTGCACAGTTGTTATTTGGATATTGTGACCCGAGTAAATATAAGTGACATCACTGGTTTAACCCTTAGAGAAGCTCAGGTTGTTCTTTCCAATGGTCTGCGCATCATTCCACTCGAACAGTAAGTTTACGTAAAAGCTGGCGGAGACTTCTGATGACGTATGTGTGTATTGCTGAAGCGGCGTCCCAATTCAACTAGTGCTGTCAAACAATTAATTTTTTTTAAATCAGATGAATCACACTTTGGAATTTTGATTAATCATGATTAGTCGCAGTTAATTATGCTTCAAAAAAAGACCAAATATTTTGACAAAAATGCACTCTGCCAGTGTTTTGTCGTGCTCGGCTTGTTGTTGGTACGAGTAGCGTCGTCGCTGCCGCCGAATCAAACCCGTGTTTTGCTTTAAGACGGTGTTTTAAACTTGTTGTGCTTCTGTGGAAAGAGAGTTCATCGCTGCAACATCTGCAAACTACATTAGTTTGATCTAAAGTCGCGTATGGACCTGATCACTGACCTAATAACCTGCGCCGCCTTTCAGAACCATCCGCACTTTCCACAGAGGAGCGTTCAGAATAAACTGAGATTAATCTGCGTTAAAAAACAAACAGTGCGATATTTTTTGTGATTAATCGCATGTGTTAACACGTTAACGTTGACAGCTCTAGTTTCAACCTCTACCACTTGTTACGCAGTTTCAAGGAGCAAGGGTCAAGGGGGAGGGAAAGGGGCAGAAAATAGAAATGGGATTGGCCCTAAAACCACTTCTTGCACAAAGTTTATATGAAACACACCGATTTTAATCATAAAAACACTGAATATGTCAAATGTGTCGCATAAACGAGTTTCCCTCCTCTGAACAAGCAACAAAACTGTAGCGCGGTAAGAAAATAACTCAGTAATAATAATTCAGTATACTAGAAAATACTCGATACAGCAGCACACGATATCAATACTGTATCATCACATTAAACAATACGATATATCAATATTTCAATATTTTTGCTAAAATGAAGATTCAAATCCAGATTTTTCTTGTAAAACTCGTTCCTGGGTCTTTAAATGAAGTAAAAACTATGTGTTTTTATTCAAGCAACATGGAATAATTAAGATGTGAAAGTGACAAAACCAGGACAAAACCAGGTCTAAACCAGGTCTAAACCAGGTCTAAACCAGGTCTAAACCAGGTCTAAACCAGGTCTAAACCAGGTCTAAACCAGGACAAAACCAGGTCTAAACCAGGTCTAAACCAGGTCTAAACCAGGTCTAAACCAGGACAAAACCAGGTCTAAACCAGGTCTAAACCAGGTCTAAACCAGGTCTAAACCAGGACTAAACCAGGTCTAAACCAGGTCTAAACCAGGACAAAACCAGGTCTAAACCAGGTCTAAACCAGGACAAAACCAGGTCTAAACCAGGACAAAACCAGGACAAAACCAGGACAAAACCAGGTCTAAACCAGGAAAAAACCAGGTCTAAACCAGGTCTAAACCAGGTCTAAACCAGGACAAAACCAGGACAAAACCAGGACAAAACCAGGTCTAAACCAGGTCTAAACCAGGTCTAAACCAGGTCTAAACCAGGTCTAAACCAGGACAAAACCAGGTCTAAACCAGGTCTAAACCAGGTCTAAACCAGGACAAAACCAGGTCTAAACCAGGTCTAAACCAGGACAAAACCAGGCCTAAAACAGGTCTAAACCAGGTCTAAACCAGGACAAAACCAGGTCTAAACCAGGTCTAAACCAGGTCTAAACCAGGACAAAACCAGGTCTAAACCAGGTCTAAACCAGGTCTAAACCAGGACAAAACCAGGTCTAAACCAGGTCTAAACCAGGTCTAAACCAGGACAAAACCAGGTCTAAACCAGGTCTAAACCAGGTCTAAACCAGGTCTAAACCAGGTCTAAACCAGGTCTTTTGGATTTTTCGGGGCAAAAAACGATGTTACCCATAACACGGAGAGAACCGTACAGTATCTTCTAAAAGGACGCTAAGGTTTGTTCTAAATCTTGACCCTCACGTTGTTTTGGAGAGTCCCTGCCGCCCCTGGCCTCAGACTGACAGGTGAATGGGTGACTGACAGGTGCAGCGCCCTCATTGAATAGTCATGTTTTTCTTCCTCGTCTTCAGACTAACACAGGCCCGTGATGGACAGTCTGTGTTCGAATGGAGCGGCGTTTACTCGAGCTCTGGAGGCTCAAATACGTCACACGCCGAGTAAAACGCTTTTGTTTTATCACAAAAAGCACAAAATACGTGGAACCGATCAGACTTTTAATCATATCAGACATTAAACTCATATTTTAAGTAATTTGATGCAGTTTAGTCATTTAAAGGGCCCATATGACGCCATTTTCTGATCTGTTCTAATGTAGTTTCCTCGTCATAAACAGTGTTGTGTTTTGTTTCATTCACATGTTTAACACCCAAACCCTGTCAGTCACCCCTGTTTTTCTTATGACCTCTTCGACAGAGATTTTTTATATTTTATTTCTTATTTTTCTATTTTATTTTGACTTGTACAGATACATTTATATAATTATGCCTTATTTGACACCAGTCTCTTGCTCTCTTTTTTGCAACTTATTTAGAATTTATTATTAATTAATCATTAATTAATCACTGCATTTATATAATGCATTTCAATCCTCATTATTCATCAGCCTTAGCATTAGCTTTGTTGATTTCCCGCTGCACAGGCCAAAGCCCAAAGCCCAAAAGACTCGATTGTCGACTTGAGCGGCGGCAGAAGCAACAAGTGAAGATCGAATACTGACGGTGAAGAAAAGAAACTGAAAGTTGTTGAAAGAAAATGGTTCGGGAATGTTTTTTTTTTTTTTAGCATTTTCAAAAAATATAATTCATTTGTAAATAAATGGGATTAGAAACAACATCGGCGATCGAGTCTTTTGGGCTTTGGCCTGTGCAGTGGGAAATCAACAGAGGGAAGTGTGAGGTGCTTATAAAGTTGTTTTCTAACGTTTCCAGACACTAATGAGTGAACCAGGCAGAGCGTTTTGTTTGTTAGACTCGTGGCTGTTGTAAGATGGGTTAAAGTGGAGTTAAGCTTCTTCATGGTGAAGCAAATTGGTGTTTTACGTGGAAGTTCAGAACTTGCCCCCATCACTGCACTAGTTTGTTGCCTTGACAGACTCACTGCCACAGTGAGATCTCCGCCGAGGAAACACTGATCTGTGCCGTTTTTTGGCCTCTGACAGAATTCGACCTCCTCTAGAAACAGACTTTAGCTTCAAATGTGCCGGAGTTCAACATTAAATATCCCAAAAAATACTTTATATATCAATACAGCAGCCCATGATATCCATAGTGTATCATCAAATTAAACGATACGATATATAATCATTAAATATTTCTGCATACTCCTATTCACTTCCCAGTCCCTGTCCCACGTGTTGAGAACCTTTAGAAATCGCCTCATAACTCAGCCTCACAGACGTCTCCTTTTTCCTGCTCAGACGCGTCCGATTGAGTCCGAACACGGGGAGCAGCTGTAGCCCGTGGGCACTCGCTCCATAAATCTGCCTAAATAACATTCCGCATTACAATTCCCATTAAAATCCACGCTCCACAGACCTGCCGCGTAACCATTTAAGACTTATGTTCCCCTGACAACTCCCCAAATCTGACCTTTTGGCAAAACCGATTAAATTATTATTTTGCACGGCAGCATTCAAAAGTGTGCGAAAGCTATTATGGTTCTATAGCTCAAAATGACAGGAATCAATTTGGGAGCGCCTCGTCGAAGGGGAGAAATACACCGTGTTTTTTTTCTAGGGAAAAATAGACGGGTTTGATACGAGCGTTCGGAACGAGGTGGAAAAGGAGCAGTTACAAAGTTGAGTGTCAAGAGACGAGACAAGTCGGCAAATGGGTTATTGTAAGTGGATTTATAAAAGCAGACGGACGGAGGGAGGGAGGGAGGGAGGAGAGGAAAGGAAGAGGAGAGAGGGAGAGGAAGAGGAAGGAGAGGAAGAGGAGAAGAGGAGGGAGGAGAGGAAGAGCAGGGGAGAGGAGAGGAGAGAGTGAGAGGGAGATGAATGTAAGGGGAAGGAGAGAGGGAGGAGAGGAGAGGTGGAGGGAGGAGAGGAAGAGGAGAAGAGGAGGGAGGAGAGGAAGAGGAGAAGAGGAGGGAGGAGAGAAAGAGACAGAGGAGAGGAGAGAGGAATGAGAGCGGAGAGTGAGCGGGAGATGAATGTAAGGGGGAGGAGAGGAAGAGGAGAGGGAGAATAGGAGAGAGGGAGGAGAGGAGGGAGGAGAGGAAGAGACAGAGGAGAGGAGAGGGAGGAGAGGAGAGAGGGAGATGAATGTAAGGGGGAGGAGAGAGGAAGGAGAGGAAGAGGAGAGGTGGAGGGAAGAGAGGAGAAAAAGGCATGGGCAGGAGAGGAAGAGGAAGAAGGAGGGAGGAAAGGAGAGAGGCAGGGGAGGAGAGGAAGAGGGAGAGAGGAAGGGAGAGGAGAGGAAGAGGGAGAAGAGGAAGAAGGAGGAGAGGAAGAGGAGAGGGAGGAAGAGAGGAGAGGAAAGAGGGAGGTAAGATGAAGGAGAGGAGAGGAAGAGGAGAGGAGAGCGGTAGGTAAGAGGGAGGGAGAGGAAGAGGAGAAGCAAAGATGATAGATGGATGAAAAAAGCAGGAGAGAGAGAGGGAGGAGAGGAAGGAGAAGAAGAGGAGAGAGGGATGAGAGGAGACAGTGAGAGGGAGGAGAGGAGAGGAGAGACAGGTAAGGGGGAGGAGAGGAAGTAGAAGGAGAAGTAAAGACGATAGATGGATGGAGAAAGCAGGAGAGGGGGAGAGAGGGGGCAGAAGAGACAGAGAGAGAGGGAGGAGAGGAAGAGGGAGGTAAGGGGGAGGAGAGGAAGAGGGGAAGCAAAGATGATAGATGGATGGAGAGAGCAGGAGAGGAGAGGAGAGAGGGGCAAAACAGACAGAGGGAGGGGGGAAGGAGAGGAAAGGAAAAGGAGAACGAGAGAGGGAGGAAAGAGAGGGAAAAAAGGAGGGAGGGAGAGGAGAGAGAGAGGGAAAGGAGAAGGGAGGGGGAGGAAGAGAGGGAGGGAAGATGACGGATGGATGGAGAAAGTGGGAGAGGGGGAGAGGACATGCAGAAGAGACAGAGAGAGAGAAACAGAGAGGGAGAGAGGGGGAAGAAGGGAGAGGGAGGGAGGGAGGGAGGGAGGGGGAGAGAGAGAGGGAAAGGGGAAGGGAGAAAGAGTAGGGGTGGAGAAGAAGAGAGAGAGGGAGGGGGAGGGAAAAAGGAGATGAGAAACCCGGAGAGGAAGAGGAGGGGGAGGGAGGGAGAGCGAAAGGAAAAAGGGAGGGAGAGGAGATAGAACATGAAGGGAGAGACGGAGGGAGGGACAGAAAGAGAGGAAGAGAGAGCGAGAGAGGGGGAAGTAAAGATGATAAATGGATGGACAGAGCAGGAGAGGGAGGGAGACAGAGAGAGAAACAAAGATGATGGATGGATGGAGAAAGCAGGAGAGGGAGAGAAAGAGAGAGTAAAATATACCCCAAAAAAAACAACACGATATATCGATATTTTGATAGATTTGCATACAGTTACTTATCGCCTCTCCACAGACCTGACTCCACTGTGTTTTTAACCTCCACACTCCACCTTCACTAGAATCATTTGGATCATTTCAGCTCTGGAAAGGCCCATTTCTACTAAAGTAAAGGTAAAAGGAAGCTTGGAAACTACCACTTTATGACATCACAAGGTGGAACAGAGCGTTTTGAGCTTGACTAATAATAAAGAACAAGAATTCAAACGTGCGAATGAAACAAAACACAACTCCAGGTCTGTTTCTGAGGAGGGAGCGACATTATAACACGAATTAAAGCTCGATTTAAAGAGTCGATTTTGCGTAAATAATCCTGAAAAATCGTCCACTCGCTCACGTTTCTTCTCCTTGTCGCAAATATCACGTCCACACACAAATGTTACACAGATTAAACACTTCACATTTACGTAAACCAACTTTTTAATCTCGTTTATTATCAAAATAAACGTTTGACGGGAGCTGAATCGACGAATGAGGCGTCTGACACGATTAACCCCAACACAACCCCGACTAAAGCTGCATTCTGTGACTTTTCTGGAAAGAAAAGGCCTTTTTTCTCCATGGAGATGTTATTTCTTTGCCTGGAATGTTTCGCAGTACGGCATTAAACCTTTCTATCGTCATGGAGACCAAACCAGACCAAGTTACAGGTCTGATCTGTGGAGAGGCGACGCCGCTCACAGTCAGAATGAGTGTTTTTCTTGGTATTTTTGAGCTGTAAAACCACCTGTGATTGAATAAACATAACACAGAGCTGTTTAATGTCACACTGTGGGACATTCCAGGCAGAGCAATGACGTATCCATAGAAACAAGCAGGTGACGCCCAACCGCAAAGTTACACAGTGCAGCTTTAAGTGGATCGTTGTAACTTAATGACTCAATTTTGTGATTTTTAATGTGTTTTTGTCCATCTGAGTGAGAGAGAGAAAAGAGGAGAGAGAAATGAAGAGAGAGAAAGGGAGGAGGGGGAAAAAAGGAGGGAGAGAGAAGGAGAGAGGGGACGTGAGAAGGAGAGAGAGAGGGGAGAGGGAGGGAGAGAAAGGAGAGAGAGAAGGAGAAAGAGAAGAGAGGAAGAGAGAGAAAGAGAGAGAGGAGGGAAGGGGAGAGGAGAGAGAAAACAAATGAGCAAAGGGGAAGAGGAAGACAAGAGAGAGAGAGCAGAGAGAGGGAAAGAGAGAGAGAGAAGGGAGAGGGAAAGAGAGAGAGAAGGGAGAGAAAGGAGACAGAGAGAAAAGGGAAGTGAGGAGAAGACAGAGGGGGGAGAGGGAGAGAAAGGAGAGAGAGAAGGAGAAAGAGAAGAGAAGAAAAGAGAGAAAGAGAGGGAGGGGGAGGAGAGATGAAGACAGAGAAAGACAGAAGATGGAAAAAGAGAGAGAGTTGGGAGAGGGAGAATGAGAAAGGGAGAGAGACAGAGAGAGGAGAGGGAGAAAAGTGAGAGGAAGAGAGAGAGACGAGAGAGAGGGAGAGAGAGGGGGAGAGGGAGGGAGAGAAAGGAGAGAGGAGGAGAGAGAGATTAGAGAGAAAAAGAGAAAGAGAGGGAGAGAAAGGGGGAGAGAAGGAGAGTGAGGAGAAAGAAGAGAGAAAGCGATTGGGGAGAGAGGAAATGAGGGAGGGGGAGAAAGAGGGGGAGAGAAGGAGAGAGAGAGGGAGAGAGGAAAAGAGGGGGAGAGGGAAAGCAAATGAGCTAGGGAGAGGAGAGGAGAGAGAAGAGGAAGAGAGAGAAAGAAAGAAGCCAAAAACAGGGAGACAGGTAAGATATTGAGGGGAGAAAGGGAGAGAGAAGGGGAGGAAAAGAGCGAGAGAGAGAGAGCGGGAGGGAGATAGAAAGTCTCTGAGTGTCCAAATCAAATTAAAATGAATTAATTAATTAAAAATACCAATTAAAACTAAAATAAAACTGATAACGAGAGGTAAAGTTTCTCTTACCCTGGTGCAGTACAGGTCCAGGGCAGTGAAGTCCCATTTCTTTGCGTAGGAGGCGTTGAATCTCAAAATGGCGTTCTGTCAAAATACACGGTTAATAATTATGTAAATGAGAAATGATTATTGTTTTTATTATTAAAATCCACACGTACAAGATTAATTAGCTTAAATAAACTAGAATTAGAGTAAAAGAAGCTGATTTTTAAGGCTGTGTCTCCATCTAGTGGCCGATTCAGGGAGAGATTTAGTGACGAGGGTTTAGTGAAAAAGAGTTATGAATGATTAGGAAAAAACGAATAGAGGAAAAGGAAGAAGAAGGAGAGAGAGAGGGGAGGAGGAGGAGGAAGAGGAGGACAAGAAGAAGGAGAGAGAGAGACGAGGAGGAGGAGGAGAGAGAGGGAAGAGAAGAAGGAGAGAGAGAGAGACAAGGAGGCGGCGGAAAAGAAGAGAAGAAGAAAAAGAAGGAGAGAGACGAGGAGAAAGAGGTGAAGGAGGTGAAGGAGGAGGAGAAGAAGGAGAAGAAGGAGAAGAAGGAGGAGAAGGAAGAGGAGAAGAAGAAGAAGAAGAAGAAGGAGAAGAAGGAGGAGAAGGAGGAGAAGGAGGAGAAGAAGAAGAAGACAAAGACGAAGAAGAAGAAGACGAAGACGAAGAAGAAGACGAAGACGAAGAAGACGAAGAAGAAGAAGAAGAAGAAGAAGAAGGAGAAGAAGGAGGAGAAGGAGGAGAAGGAAGAGAAGGAGGAGAAGGAGGAGAAGAAGAAGACAAAGACGAAGAAGAAGAAGAAGAAGAAGAAGAAGAAGAAGAAGAAGAAGAAGAAGAAGAAGAAGAAGAAGAAGACAAAGACGAAGAAGACGAAGAAGACGAAGAAGAAGAAGAAGAAGAAGAAGAAGAAGAAGAAGTTTACCTTAAGTTCAAGATGATCTGAAAATTCACTGGTCAAAGATTCTTCTATTAACTCCCAGCGACTTTTATTTTCAAGCTCATTCGTTTCCTGCCAAAAATGAAAAATAAAATAAAATATAAAATAAAAATGGGGTTTTCTGAGTGACTGCACTTTTAAGTTTGGACACATCGCGTTTGTTAAAAGTGGATTGTGTTTATATTTATTCTGCTGTGACGTGCAGTGGAGTTCGGACCTCGTCTCTGACTGGAAACAGACTCTTGGAGGAGCAGGGCATTTTCACGTGAACGTCGTCCCAAACGTCGCGGAACACAGACGGGTGAGGCACAGGGAGGGAGGCCGGCCGGAGCAGGTCCGTCTGCAGAGGAAACACACAAACGACGAGGTCAATAATGTTCAAAATACAATGAAAACGTAAAGTTGGCGCGTGAACTCAACCCTGACATTTGTTTTAAACCATACTTCGGTCAAATGCGAATGTTGAAATGAGCCGGTGCTACGCTGCCCGACAAAGGCAAGTTCAAAAATGAGTTCATGTCATTTTGGGGCTATTTGAGACCTCCTTTGTCATGTGAATAAATAGCATGAAAAATATTGAGTTCAAACTTTGACCTGTGAGCCTTATTTGGCAGTTCCTGTTCTCTGCCTTTGTATCGTGTGGCAAAAAAAATCAGGAGTCGTGCAAAAGCAAAAGGCAGTAACTGTGTAAGTTTTGTTTGTGATTTAGATAATAAATATACATTATTTTTAAAATCCAACCTCTCGCCTCCTTGTTTTTGTTGCGGCCTTGGCACACGGTCCTAACACATTACATAAATATACTTTTGTATTCAGTTATACTTAAATTATCTTTAATGTGAAAGTATTTTGTGTGTTTATTCATACTGTACATACGATACTGCAGAGGAACTCGTCTGTCAAACTGTTTAACTGTGGAAGATCCTGATCAGCACTAAACAGGAAATCCAAAGGTTTGCTGTTCTTATAATGGATGTAAGGATGCTGAACATCAAGCAAATAATAATAACGTCAGAGTTATTGTTTTTTGCCTTTGCACGACTCCTGATTTCTGCCACATGACACAAAGGCAGAGCACAGGAACTGCCAAAAAAAGAGTCAAAGGTTTATTTTGAGCTCAATATTTTTCGCATACAAATATTTCTTCATTATAGCAACCGTCAGATTTTAGGAGCCCGACCGATTATACTTTCGTCTGGATAAAACAGAAACTTTTAAGTCATTTTTCTCAGGTTCACACTCTGGAGAGTTAAGATCTGTTGCCTTTTTTTAGAACAGAATAATACTTGACTAAAGACATTTCCTGCCCATCGATTTGTTGACTAAAAAGGAAGCGTGGCAAAACCTCTCGAAACTATTAGGGTTAGTTTTCGGTTGGGGGTCCGTCACCTCCTTGTTTCTATGGAGATATCATTGCTTTGCCTGGAATGTTCCACAGTGTGACATTAAACCAGCTCTGCCAAGCTCTCGAAGTACATAAAAAATCATAAATAGTAAATAAATAAGTATAGGCGATAAACAGTAAAACTGAAACCAAACCATAAATCAGAATCATCCAGCAACAAGTATTTAAGTAAGGAGGTGCACTGTGCAACATTTTGCTTGGTGGTCCGTCACCCAACCTGCTCGTTTCTATGGATACGTCATCGCTTTGCCTGGAATGTTCCGCAGTGTGACCTTAAACAGTTCTACTTTACGTTTATTCAATTACAGGTGGTTTTAAAGCTCAAAAATACAGACAAAAACAGGAAAAACAGGCGTTCTGACTGTGATTGGCGCTTGCGTCTCCACAGATCTGACGTGGAAACTGCTTCTTTCTATGGATACGTCATCGCTCTGCCTGGAATGTCCCGCAGTGTGACTTTAAACAGTTCTACTTTACGTTTATTCAATCACAGGTGGTTTTATCGCTCAAAAATACAGAAAATATAGAAAAACAGGCATTCTGACTGTGAGTGGGGTCGCCTCTCCACAGATCTGACCTGTAACTTGGTCTGGTTTGGTCTCCATGAAGATAGAAAGGTTTAACATATATTTTATAATAAATGAGGACAATGTACTGTACCCTTATCATGACCGTGTGTCGTTCTGGATCGTTCTTCAGTTTGGGCAGAGGACCTCCACACTGGGGCCTCCTCTTCAGCTCGTCTATGGGGGTCCCGAGCCACTTCACGTCGGGTTCGTCCTCCGGAGGTCCAGCCTCCTCCTCGGACCCATCGGAAACATCTCTCCTGCTGCGCTTCACGGACACGCTCTGAGACGCCGATCCAGAGAAGAAATCTGTTATTTTCACTTTTGTTTTTCCATCGTTTTTTGGAGGAAATGTTGTGGTTTTGTTGGACGCATCTTCAATCAAAACGACGCCATGTTCTTCCAGTTCTTGTGACGTTAAAAGTTGAGTTTCCTCCTCATCGTAAACCATGGTTTGTTCTATGTTTTGGCTGCTCTGACTTGCATTTTCGTCACTTATTTCCATCTCTTCTTGGTTTTCAGTCACTGTGTCTGAACCTTCAGCTTTCTGGGGCTTCATTAACCAACAGTCCAGAGTGTTTTTTAGCTTCTTTTGTTGTTTTTGATGGCCGTCCTTTAGTTTCCCTCCATGCAGTGATCCTGCTCCATTCTTTGATTTCAGATCCATGGCATTATCTGATGATGGTGACGCAGCATTTGTTGAAATCGGGAAAGAGGAAGCTGTAATAGAGATATGAAACATTAACGATTAGAAGTAGGATTGCTTTAGAATGATCTTAAGCTGTATCAGAACAAGTATACCAAAGTATACTTTGTTAGTCGTAATATTTTACCTGATAGGGATGAAGGAGAAGTTTGTGTGTTGCCGCTTGTCTCGACTTTCAGTTTCTTAGCCAAAGGTTCGCTATCAGTGACAGAGGTCTTTCTGAAATAAATTATGTAAAAAAATAAAATCATAAATATCATTAAATAGAATGCATAACCTACATGATAGTGCTGTCACAATATTAAAAGTTTCAAAGCTCTTTTTAAGACAATATTGTAATTTTCAACACAAAAAAGTTATGTGTTCTTCAGTATCAATACCTGCTTAAATGAGTATCTAGTTTCGATGCTAGCTTTATTATCTTTAGTATTTGTTATTCTATACTTTTGACAACCCTAATACAACCAAACATCTTTCAAAAATAAGAAACTACAATAGAAATTGCAGTGATACGAGTACAGACAATCCCACTGCATTAAAAGGTAGTACCAAAAATTGTGTCAAAACTATTTTTTAAAGATTTTTTTTGCATTATTAATAACACCTCACTATTGTATTGCACATTATTATTGCGCATTATCGTATACTTACAATGTTAATGGAACTGTCACCACAGATATTACTCTTCCAGCTCTTATCCTATCAGAATTTTTAATAAATCCTTTCCCAAACTTAAGGAGAACTTTAAATAAATGTTTCGTAGCCATACGATGAAAAAATAATAAAGAAATGGACGTGTTTTTATGATAAATCGATTTACAATGAGTTCATCACAACAATGACAGTTAGCATCCTCGGCTAACTACAGTCAAATTACAGCCGTGTGCGAAAGGAAAAAGGCTTAAATTAAAAACATTGCTAATTCCGATTTTGGAAAGTGGACTTGTTCTAATAAAACGCTTAGATTCGCTTTATTTTTTAACTAAATAGCATAAAAAGTGCAGCAACGTCACCTCCCATGTCAAAGAATATAGAGTCCAAGTATCGCGAGATGTCCGTACTTTGTTCTGTTCACGTTACAACAGCGCTATCACGTGGAAGCCATAAGAAATAATTATATTTCTTACAGGAGTTTAACCGTTTTTAATATAATTTTGCGAAGATTCAAGCTTTCCTGTTACAGTAATTCGTATTTTATTTAAAAAAAAAAAAAAAAAAAAGGTATGCATTTTATCGAATCAACAATACAAGATAGTGTATTCTCTGTTCAAAACCATATTTTTATTTCGTTTTTTGGCAGAATTTCACGTTTGAAATGCAACTGCGATTTCGTCTTCCCTTTTACACTGACCCAAAAACAAAGTAAGCACATTTAACCGACATTTTGATATGATTTTAACTTATTTTGCAGTGGGAAATAGTTGCCACATTGAAGTTTATGCTTCTTTTTAGCTTCGACGGAGAAAATACGTTAGCAGCTCGACGCGAATCAACTAAAAAGAAGAAAGATAACGTTCAAAAATTAGAATTAAACGTCTCGATTGAACGTTCAGGTTAGTAAGTTTGGTAAGTAACACATTTTTTTCTATTTTCTTTACGTTTATTTTTATTTTCTAACATAAAATTAATCGTTCTTTCGGGGTTTTTTTTTTAACCTGTAATGTGAAATAACGAGTAATATTTAACGCTCCATGTAAAAAAAATGAATACTTTTGTATTTGACTTTTTTTTAATATAGCTACGCCCCCTAGCGTCTTCTTATGTTTACGCTTGTCCTCTACGTGTTTGTAAGTTTATGTTCAAATAAATATATATTAAAAAATAAAAAAAAATATGAACGCTAACTCAAGTTTAGGGGACTTTAAATTGGAGAAAAAAAGTATTATTTGTTAACCTAGCTAAATCAGCGTCAAATATTTTCACGCAAACCCGGAACGAGCCTTTTTAAACCGGATGTGCAGTGCTGTGTCTCCATGAGGTAGCGTGGCCGAGTGGTCTAAGGCGCTGGATTTAGGCTCCAGTCATTTCGATGGCGTGGGTTCGAATCCCACCGCTGCCAATACTTTATTATTTCTCGTTTCAGTTTGTTTTATTTCAGCCTTTTATTGCGACAAAATACGTAGTTGTTATGTTTCTCTCAATGGTCGTTGTTGTGCTTTTTTAAAAACATTTTCTTCAGCATGTATTAACTCTCAGGCAGCTAGAGGTAGTGTATTGTTCTTGTACACAGACTAGATTTAATTTAAGACTTAGATTTAAACCAGGGCTAAACCAGGACTAAACCAGAACCGAACCAGGGCTAAACCAAGACTAAACGAGGACTGAACCAGGGCTAAACCAGGACTGAACCAGGGCTAAACCAGGACTAAACCAGGGCTAAACCAGGACTGAACCAGGGCTAAACCAGGACTGAACCAGGGCTAAACCAAGACTAAACCAAGACTGAACCAGGGCTAAACCAGGGCTAAACCAGGACTAAACTAGGACTGAATCAGGGCTAAACCAGGACTGAACCAGGGCTAAACCAGGACTAAACCAGGACTAAACTAGGACTGAATCAGGGCTAAACCAGGACTGAATCAGGGCTAAACCAGGACTGAACCAGGGCTAGACTTAGACTTAGACAAACT
The DNA here is from genome assembly GCA_034769755.1 of Odontamblyopus lacepedii. NCBI lineage: Eukaryota > Metazoa > Chordata > Actinopteri > Gobiiformes > Gobiidae > Odontamblyopus > Odontamblyopus lacepedii. Next base: position 31,953,952 of record CM068360.1, on the reverse strand, counting down.
TTATTGATTTGGACACAGTAGCTGACACAATATATAAGAATAATAAAAAGTTTTAAAATATATATATATAAATTGTAATAATAAATTCTAAATTAGTAGCAGGCTAGTAGTAGTAGTAGTAGTAGGCTAGTGTCAAATAAGACATAATCATATAAATGTAAATGTACAAGTCAAAATAAAATAGAAAAATAAGTACCGGTAATAAAAAAAAACAGTATTGTACAGCTCTAAATTTGTGCAAATGTTGTAAATAATAAAACTGTAAAAAAAAAAAAAAATAGGCAGTACATGTGTCATTGTTTTGAATTATAAGAAGCCTGTTCAAATAATAATAATAATAATAATAATAATAATAATAATAATAATAATAATAATAATAATAATAATAATAATAATAATAATAATAAATTGTATTTATATAGCACTTTTCTAAAAACACTTCAAAGACACTGTCCAAAGAATAACATTAAAATGAGTACAGGTAATCAGGCAAAATGTAGATATGATTTAAATAAGAAATAAAACAAATTATTTAAAGGGGCACTGCGTAACTTCCTGGTGGAGTGTCATGCACGTTATCTATTTCGAAGAAAACAAGTGTTGTGGATTTCTAAATCTGAGAAGAATAAAACTGGAGAAAAGTTGTCTTAAATCAAAGAGTGTGGATTTATTAAAGCAACTGTGCACAATTACAGAGAAAATGAAAACGAAACCTTCTGTCCCTCACACAAAGTCCGTCTCTCCCTAATCTAAACACAAAATCATGAGGTGACACATATTACAGCAGATCTAAACAACCTCCAATCGTCTGGTTCAGCTGAGGCATTGATCAGAGCTCCCAAAGATCCCACTGTTCTAAATGATGAGAATAAGCAAAGCAACAGTTTATTATTTTGACGATACTGGACAAAGACAGAGCAGTGACCTGTGAGATACCCCAGGAACAGCAGATTACACCATCACATGTGGCAGGAATACAGAAATGCTTTAGCAGTTGTTAGTTAACCGTTTTTAAACACATAAAATACATTCTTTAGCTTAAACAGATCATAACAGAAAACAAAGTAAAAGATTTCCACCACAACAAGCCCAGCTGCACCTTTAAAAGCAGGTTAGACATTAAAATGCGGTTTTAAATCGAGGGGTTTTGCTCCTCTCCTCCATGATCTGTGCAGCCACGTACTGCATCTTCTTTATGGCCCAGTGGGTGTCTTCAGTGGAGATGCCCAGGTGCCACACGGCTCTCACAGTGTTCTCAAAGTGCGGGTACATCAGGACCTGCACGGCCTGGCCCAGTGCGGACGGCTCCCCCTGCTGGACGCCGGACATGCGGGCGCAGAACTCAGCAGGGCTCAGACCGGGACCCAGTCTGAACCTCACGATGTTGGTCTCCACCGTGGACACGTCGACAGAGAAGAGGTCAGAGGAGCAGTCGAGCAGGGCTGAAGGGAAAGAAGAAAAATAGACTGTAAATACATAAAGCGGTTTACAATGACTTCATCACAACAATGACAGTTAGCATCCTCGGCTAACTACAGTCAAATTACAGCCGTGTGCTAAAGGAAAAAGGCTTAAATTAAAAACATTGCTAATTCCGATTTTGGACAGTGCATTTGTTCTATAATTTTGCGAAGATTCAAGCTTTCCTGTTACAGTAATTCGTATTTTATTTTAAAAGGTATGTATTTTATCGAATCAGCAATGCAAGGTAGTGTATTCTTTGTTCAAAACCATATTTTTATTTCATTTTTTGGCAGAAATTCACGTTTGAAATGGAATTGCGATTTCGTCTTCCCTTTTACACTGACCCAAAAACAAAATAAGCACATTTAACCGACATTTTGTAATGATTTGTAATGATTTGTAATGATTTGTAATGATAGCCGCCGCGTTACACATAGGAAGTGAGCATGGGCGTGTTTCCGGCTCCATCGACTCCGGTTCTAATTGCCTTTACAATACAAAACCTCTTTCTCTGTATCTGCTGCTGTGAGCCTCGTCATTTTGATCTTCGTATTGGTTTTCGTATTAACCCGCTCTACATCATCCTGGTGTTTTTATTTTGCTTTTGTCCGTAGATAAATTCTTGATCCTAATATGGAACTTGGCTCTAAATTTGCTCCTATAACTGCTGCCTCGGTGAGCTTCATTTGACTGGAGCTGGACGCTGTGGCCGACGTCACACTCCCATGGTCCACTTCTTTGCCCAGTCTGTGATTCAGCTTCATTTTTATCCACAGAAAAGCTGATGGCAAAATGATAAGTCGATGGTGTCTTTAAGCTTCATTATAAGGTTAAAAAAGTTATATCAACACAAAACTAATAGAAGAGATTTAGCTGAAGATTTAGTATTGTTCTTTATTTATATGTAAAAAAAAAAGGCAGATTTAACTCATGGCAGATTTCTATATTTTGTCCCTAAATAAATTCATATTTCTAAAAAGAATTTTAAAAATCTTATTAATATGTTTTATATGTTTCCTTGTACTTTTTTCTGCATAAATACACTGCTCAAAAAAATTAAAGGAACAAGTTGAAAACACATCAGAGCTCAATGTGAAAAAAAATGAAGACCTCTGTAGGCTGAAAATTAAGAGCGGTGACATTCTTTTGTTCCTAAGACATTGCCCATTATTTGTAAGACATTTGTATAAATATCCAACATATGCATTTTTTTAATATTGAGATCTGATGCGTTTTCAAAGTGTTCCTTGAATTTGTTTTTGAGCCGTGTATTTGTTTTTGCATTAACAAAGAGGTTAATGAAAGAAAAAGTTCCTTGGGCTCCAGAGCAGAGTTCAGAGGAGTGTGATTGACAGGTGGATGAGCCAATCAGGGCCACACATGGTCCACTGTCTGAATGCACGACTCTGACGTGAGTTTGGCCTGAGGAAGTAGTGCTAACAGTGTTGGGCCATTCTGAAATACTTGTTAAAAGAAGCAAAAGAGAAGAAACAAACAGAATTTGAAGAAGGCTGGAAATTCAACAACAAACCACCGAGAATGATTGTGGTGTGTTTGATTTGGAGTTTCTAGATGCCTCACATTATCTGCACCTCTGCACTTTTGTCAAGGGGATATACCAAAGATACGAAAGAGAATCTAAAAAGAGCTCTGTGAGTGTGAGCTGCAGTGTTAAAAATGTTCAAATACTCTTTGTATGAAGAAAGGACACAAATGTGTCCTGCAATAAGTTGATAAAGATGTTTTGTCATTTGTTATACAGTCTATGGTTATAACAGTGAACACGTTATATGTTTACAGTTTACACTGTTTTCTGAAGGGAGCTCATATGCATATTTTATGTTGATTTATTTTCTTTGATTTAATCTGTTTTATGGTTTAATAAATTGTTATGAGTTGGAAAAAAAACAGTGTTGGGCAGTTACAAAGTACGGGATTACTATAATCAGATTACTTTTATTGTAATGCTGTAATGTAACTAGTTACTTGGGCTAATTTTCCTTCCAAAAGGTGTGTAATCCATTAGAACTGTTGTAAAACAGTACAAAGATAAACAGGAGCACAGCTTCTGGTGTCAGAGGCCGATCAGCACCAAAACAACACAGATATTGGTTAAACACTGGAAAAAAACAATATCTAGGTAAATTAAAATGACTTAAATTAAGAACATTTTACTTTATTTGAGCGGATTCAACTTGACAAGTGAAATGATCTGCCAGTGGAATAAGTGTTTTTTACTTAATTCAAGCAACATTTGATTTTATTTCTTATTTTAAGTGCAAAAAGATGTTTTTCATATTTTAAGTACAAAAATCTTATTGCACTGGCAGATCATTTTACTTGTCATGGGCAATTTACTCAAATCATGGTAAAAATGTCTTAATCCAAGTCATTTTATCTTCACTAGATTTAGTTTTTTGCACTGAAGGAAGACTGTGGCGTCTCCTCTCCTCTTTTTTTCAAAGTAAGTTATACTAATCAGTGCAATGGTCCAATATAGTAAATGCTGGACAGAGGATTTCCACTATCTGCAGCTTGGTCGTGTGTTGAGACAAACCTTGAGCGAATGTTTTGGCGTTCCTGTGGTCCTCCTCCAGTCTGCTCACCATCTTCAGTAAAGACAGTTTTCCGGCTGCGGCTAAAATCCCAGTTTGATACATGGATCCTCCCAAAGCCAGTCGACACCTCGCCGCTCCGGTCATGAACTCACTGGGACCGGCCAAAATGGAGCCGACCGGAGACCCAAGACCCTGAGGGGAAAATATAGGGATGGGAAATCGTTACGTTGGGTGCAGCAGGTCAGAACCTCCGTGAAGTCGCTCCCATCGAAGGCAAACCAACACAAAAACTATGTCATGTCGTTTGTGCTTCGTTTGTTTCGTTTATGCTGCTTTAGTTTTTGAGAAATTAACGATTCTTTTATAGGTCAAATTGGGGTCAGCGAGTCCCCAGGAAACTTAAAAATGCTCTGAAACAGTCCAAAATGGTGTCAATCATTTGTGCTTCATTTGTGCTGCAGAAAGTTTCGTTTGCGCGATTATGATTCTTAAGATTTTGGCAAAACTCCACAAAACTAGTGAAAATAAACAATCTCAGGCTGCGCAAAAGTATGTAACAGTTTTTAGTCATTTGCTTTTGTTTTATACTTTATATAATAATACAGACTTTTCCACAGCCTCAGATCGTTTATCTTCACTAGTTTTGCGGAGTTTGCTGCCGTCAGCTGAGTGGAAATGACGTCCTATCATTAAACTTTATTACAGACTCTTGGTCCAGAGTTTAAAAAGATACAATGAACAAACACACACTCCAAAAAACACAATATTCACAACAAACTGCAGTCCCAGTGCCTCCACAGTTTGGACTGGTACCTCGTGGTACTGAGTTTGCTGTTTGTTAGGCTCATGATAAAACTGTTCTCACAGTCATTAAGGCGACAGATGAATCTGTGCACTGAACAGCACAGATTTGCACGAAAAGTTCTGATGTCCTATAATTACCACAGAAATAATAATGAATAATTTTAGAAATAAACTCGCACAAATGAAAATTGTCACAGCAGAAAACAGCACCAATGAAATACAAATGTTTTCTTCTATAATTTTCTGCCTGTTTTGAGGCTGTTTCACATTCTGAGGTTCTGGACGACGTCATCAGCCAAAAATAAAACTCTTAATATCTTAAGAACCAGAATCGCACAAGCAAAACTTTTTGCAGCACAAACGAAGCACGACTGACACCATTTTGGGCGTTTTAGAGCATTGTGAAGCTTCCTGGGCGCTCGCTGATCCCAATTTGACCTATAAAAGAATCGTTAATTTCTCAAACTAAAGCAGCACAAACAAAACTTTTTGCAGCACAAACGAAGCACAAACGATTGACATAGTTTTTCTGTAGGTTTGCGTTTGATGGGGGCGACTTCACGCAGGTCAGATGGAGCGGAGGTCGTACGGTACCTTGGACAGACACACGCTGACTGTGTCTGTGTGCTGTAGAATAGTTTTGACGGGAACTCCCAGAGCCACTGCAGCGTTCATGACTCTGGCCCCGTCCATGTGAACCTTCAGATCGTACTTATCCGCCAAACTACGCACCTGAAGAACACAACCAGAACTTAGTCAACTTAATTTGAACAATGTTTTAACTTTTTAGGTGTCTTCATTCACCGAGCTTTGCAATAGTTGACTGATCATTGTATTTAGATTACAAAGATTTCTCTGTATTTGAGAGATGATACAAATGAGCTGCTGTGGTTGGATTCAAACAGAATGTAGAAGGGACTGGCTTGAGTAGAGATTTAACTATAACTGGACCACCACAATATTTCGACTCACAAGTCTCTTTGCTTAAATTCATTGATATGGTGCAGCAATAACTAAAAAAACAGAGGGAACTACATAGACCATGGTCCTTTGCTGTTTCAGTGCAGACGACATGAAGAAATACATGTTATTAACTCTTTGGATCTTTAGATTATGGTATTTTAAAAGGAAAAGTAGCATATTCACAATTTCATTCGCCATTTTACACCACAGCTCTGTTTGGTGCAGGGGAAGTAACAAAAGAACCAAGGTGGAAAATGGTATAAATTAAGTTATTTAGTTCAGGAATGTACAAGGTAAATTAAACAAAAAAGGGGATCTAAAATAACAAACAACAGTAACGAACAGAGTAACAAAAGGCAAGGTTAACGAAGAAAAGAAGTATACAATAAAGGACTTAAACACAAAGTCAGTACTGATTACTAGTGTCTCTGCACCAAATTTTGTGTTATATCATAGCTTATTGCTTCTACTTTATTTTATTCTATTTTATTTGTTGCATGTTTAGTTTTGTCTGCAAGTACCGCAGCAATTTCCTAATGTTGTGAACCTGTTCACTCATATGGCAATAAGACCTTTCTGATTTCTGAACACAAAGTCATCACATTAAATCCAAAACTAGTGCCTCTTTTACCGAGTCAAGCACAGAAACTTGACAGAGACACATGAACACACACACACACAATGGCCACAAAGGCAAGCAGCCCTGAACAGGTACAAACAATCTCCTTAAATAGGGGGGATGCGGCTTCAGGTGTAGAGGTTCCCCACCAATCGGGAACCAGCAAGCAGCAATTCCCCGCAGGTAGGAACGGGCAACCATTCCAATCAGGGTTCCAGGATGGGTCCATAGGGAAGATTGGAAATTGGCACACGGACAGGTTTAACAAAATTACTAACAAAAGCTAAAACTAAAGGCCTGAAGCTGTAACTGCCTCCACAAAATATTGCAATAAATATCGTACCATGAGATGCATATCAAGAAAATATCGTACGGAGAGATTTGGATATCGTTACATCCCCACCGCTGAGCTACACGTCCAACCAGAACTACACGTTTTGACAAAAACCAAAAAAACCAGCAGATCTGGAGCGGTGTCCTGCCTCCCTGATTCCAGAGGGCGTGATTGACAGGTGGATTAACCAGTCTGAGAGAGGCGCGCTCCATTTGTGTCAAAAACAAACATAAAAAAAAGGAAAAGACAGAGAAACAGTGTGCAGATTTTTACGGAATCAACAATCAAAACACCATCCATCCATCCATCTTCTCCCGCTTAATCCGGCTGGGTCGCGGGGGCAGCTTGCTGCCCAATACTCATAGCACCTGACCCCCCCTATGAACCCCTCTGCAGGTGGTGAGCCCACAGGAGGTCAAAACACCAAACTTTTTTTTTTTGTTCTGAATGGCATAAGAATTTTCAAGTGTCTTCTGCATTCAAGTCTGGACAGAGGTTTTTCACGCTCTGTCGTCCAGTTCGAGTCCCGTCTGGGGTTAGAACAGAACGTAGAAGGGACTGGCTGGTCGTGGAAGCAGTGAGTTGGCGTAGTACCTCCTGGAGGAAGCTGAGCGGCAGGACGCGGCCGCCCTGCATGTTGTGGGTGTTCTCCACACAGATGAGCCTGGACCGTGAATAGCGAGGATGAGGAAAACCGTGTCGGATTTCAGACTCCAGTTGGTCCAGGTCGAAGGTTCCGTCGGGGAGAGTGGCCACTGTGGCGGAGTGGACGTTTGCGATCTAGGGACAAGATTAAAGACGCATTTGTGTAACTTTTCTGGTGGAGGGCCTGCAAAAGCTTGTCTACGCGGAGATGTTATGGGATTATGTATGGGATTAAACCGTTCTATAGATTCTAGAGATCAAATCAGACCAAGTTACAGGTCAGGTCTGTAGAGAGGCAACACTACATACAGTCAGAATACCTGTTTTTCTAGGTATTTATTGAGCCATAAAACCACCTGCAAGTTGAGTTAAGTGCAAGGTTGAGTTGTTTAATGTCACACTGTCGAACATTCCAGGCAAAAACAAGCAGGTAATGAAACCCCAATAAAAAAATCTATGATGGAAAATGATGTATGTGTTAGTTATGTTTTGAGTTACATAACTGCTAAGTCACTCCACCTTCAGAGTTCAATCTCATTACATTCTGCTGATGAAATGACTGCACATTGTATCAGGTTTGTGAAATCGTCGCGTATTCTTTTTCTCGATTTCACGATTTGGTGGAATTGTCATGTGCGCGTGGCTGACGTAGTCTTGTGGGCGGAGCTTCGCAAACCTTCCACTGATGATTTATTCTACTTCTCTTGAAATGGTCGTACATTTTGACCCAGTGAGGCTTCCATAGTTCGGCTTTTTTCTTACCTGTGCGCTTCCTCTTTGCCGGTTAACATGCAAATGCGACTTATCTCCAACTATAATCTCGTCTTCTCTCGCTTTGCAGTGCACCATAACTGTAAAAAACACAGTTGACTTTTATTATACACGGTTCCAACAGTGTCTTAAAAGCACTGAATTTATTAATTTGGAAATAATACCTTAAAAGACAAAAAAGTCTTAAAATTTGTACAGTGTGTAACTTCTCTGTATCACATTTCTCCTCAAAAGTGTATTTGTCAAACATCATTATTTGGTTAAATAACGTCGCCTAAATAAAGAACGGTGGAATCAATAATTGAAAACACAACGCAGCCCCGGGTCAAAATACACCAAACACGTCACTGAAGATCACGAGCTACAGAACCACAAGAAACAAGCTCAGCAGAAGAGTAAAATCAAAGACAATTTCAGCAGAACACGAAGTTTGATTCACGCAGTTATGTTGTTTTTTAAAGTTGGTGGGGTGAGGAGCTCGGTCACACAGGAGGAGCTCGGAGTAGAGCCGCTGGTCCTCCACATCGAGAGGCGCAGCTGAGGGAAGGGCATCTGGTCCGGGCATGTCCCACTGGCAGGAGGCCCCAGGGAAGACCCAGGACACACTGGAGGGACTATGTCTCTGGGCTGGACTGGGAACACCTTGGAGCCCCCCCGGAGGAGCTGGAGGAAGTGCCTGGGGTGAAGGGAGTCTGGGAGTCCCTGCTTAGACTGTTGCCTCCACGACCCGGCCCCAGATAAGCGGAAGAAAATGGATGGATGAAATGCTAAAAAATACATTCCCGAACCACTTTCTTTCAACAAGTTTCAGTTTCTCTTCTTCACCGTCAGTAGTCGATCTTCACTTGTTGCTTCTGGCAACTCTGCTGGAGTTGACAATCGAGTCTTTTGGGCTTTGGCCTGTGCAGTGGGAAATCAACAGAGGGAAGTGTAAAGCTGCTTATAAAGTTGTTTTCTAACGTTTCCAGACACTAATGAGTGAACCAGGCAGAGCGTTTTGTTTGTTAGACTCGTGGCTGTTGTAAGATGGGTTAAAGTGGTGTTAAGCTTCTTCAGTTAGCTTTAAACGTGCCCGAGTTCCCCTTTAAGAATATGAGGTGTGTAAATGTATTATTGAGTGTATTGAGTATTGTGCATATTGTGTATTGTGTGTATTGTGATACCTGCGATCATGTCACCCATAGTTACCGAGGGCACAAACAGAGCGTTCTCCATCCCAAACATTTCAGCAGCCAAGCTTTCTAACTCTGCAGAAAGAAATATTTTAAAAAATACATTATACACAGAGTTTTTTTATTATCGTCATTATTATTACTATTTTTATTTATTTAACCCCAAGTGTCACAAATATGCAGCAAACTGTTTGGATCAAGATATAAGCCGAGAGAGCGGCTGTAACCCCCCAGTGCCGCTAGTGCAGATGCAGAACCTTCCTAGAACCTTTGGCAAGCACTCGTTTGTAATTTGCAACATACTAAAATTTCTATTAATTTTCTATTATTTCTATTTCTATTCTATAATCAAATTAAAAATCTTAATTTACCATCCACCTTTGGGCTTTGGCCTGTGCAGTGGGAAATCAGCAGAGGGAAGTGTAAGGTGCTTATAAAGTTGTTTTCTAACGTTTCCAGACACTAATGAGTGAACCAGGCAGAGCGTTTTGTTTGTTAGACTCTTGGCTGTTGTAAGATGGGTTAAAGTGGTGTTAAGCTTCTTCTGTGTGAAGCAAATTGGTGTTTTACGTGGAAGTTAAGAACTTGCCCCCATCAGTACACTAGTTTGTTGCCTTGACAGACTCACTGCCACAGCGAGATCTCCACCGAGGAAACACTGATCTGTGCCGTTTTTTGGCTTCTGACAGAATTCGACCACCTCTAGCAACGGACTTTAGCTTCAAACGTGCCCAACTTTAAGATTGAAAGCTTTATGTGTTTGTTTTTAAGTTGTAAAATTGTGCAAAGGTGCATTGTGCAACTTTTCTGGTGGAGATGTTATTGTCTGGAATGTTTCACAGTGTGACATTTAATCTTTGTATCTTCATGGAGACCAAACCAGGCCAAATTACAGACAGAATGTTGTATTTCTAGGTATTTTTGAGCTATAAAACCACCTGTCCCTCCTGTGGGCTCACCACCTGCAGAGGGGTTCATAGGGGGGGTCAGGTGCTATGAGTATTGGGCAGCAAGCTGCCCCCGCGACCCAGCCGGATTAAGCGGGAGAAGATGGATGGATGGATGAAAACCACCTGTAATGTAATAAATGTAAGGGCCCTGTCACACCTTGACGATTTAGCCAGCGTATGCCAACGTACCAGAATTTCCCTAAATCGCTGTCATACGCTGAACTTTCCATGTTTTTTATTTATTTATTTATTTTAGGCGTATTCATAACGAGTTGGACGTGTACAAAACGCATTAGTAACTTATATAGAAGGTTTTGATAACTTATATATAACTTATACCAACTAACTCTATTCCGACATGTCATATTTTACGTCTCGCTGTCTCTGGTCAATAGGTGGGTTGGTACAGAGCAGCGGGATCATGTCTGCAGACCACAGGCTGTGAGCGCGATGGCGTCAGCTGTTTCCTGGCTACAGTAAAACCACTCGATTTGAGATTCTCAAGTGTTAAAAGATCAGAGTTCTGCACTTCCAGTTTTGATACAAGAGAAAACTGTTATTATTATTTGTGAAATGTGGTGCAATACTTCAGAGACAGGGTTTTTAAAGCAGAAAAGAGGAGATAAAGTCCACAGGAAGTAGAGTCACTGTCGCTGATCTGCAGCTTCACGTGCGCACACAAACACACGCGCTACTCTCGCCTCTTTACTTTTAAAGAACGTGTCAAATGGGATTAATATCGCGGTTTTGAGGACTGGATGTCATTATTTGCGGAGGAGAAATTCTATGGATAATGAGGGTGAGTAATAAAGTATTTTCATTGAGGTGGTGCAATGAATTGATGAGTTATTTAGACTCTGTGGTGTCTCCGCAGATCCAATTCACAATTCCCCTAAACGCTGCAACATGCCGTTATACGTTCGCTATAAGTTAGAAACACGTTCAGTAAGTTCTGTGGTCGTCTGGCACATGTCAAATACGTCTGCGCTGGAGATAAGTTCGGTATAAGTTACACGCAGGTTCAAAGCGCGTTAAGCATAAGTTATGGGCACACTACGCATTATCTCCACGTATATGGACTTATGAGTAACTTACAATTAACGTGTGTCAACAATCGCATAACTTACCTACAACTTATGGCGCACGTATGCAGCACGTATGCAGCACGTATGAGCACACGCTGACATGCATCGAGAAATTTTAAGCATGCTGAAAATTTTTCTTCAGCAACTTGTACAAAACTCACCTATAACTTCATCCACCGTATTTGCCAAATTTTTCATCCGTCGGCAATACGCTGGCTAAATCGTGAAGGTGTGACAGCCGCTTAAGGTAGAGCTGTTTAATGTCACACTGTGGAGCATTCCAGGCAGAGAAATGACATATCCATGGAAGCGGGTGACGGACCTCAAACCAAAAAGTGACATAATGCACCTTTAATAAGATAAATAATGAACACCATACATCTTCCATCCCTACCGTTCATCGTGGGGTCCTCTCCGTTCCAAGCGAGCCCCACCTCGGCCTCGCTCATGGCTTTACGCATCTCCGTCCCGGGTTTGGTCAGAGCGTCGCTGCGGAGGTCCACCACCCGATCGGGCTTTGGGGTGCTGTGGTAATTACGCCCGGTCCTGGAGCTCTGGCCTGAGGCTCGACTGAGTCCAAAGAGTCCACGATTTGTGAATTTGGTCAGGAGCATTTTCAGAGACATGTTCACGCAGACTGGATTCGCCACTGAAAGACAAACGTGTTCTCTTTAGAGGTAAGATCTTAAGCCTGAGCCCGACCCGACACGACACGAAATTCGGGTCGGGTCGGGCCTAAAATGTCAATCATTGCTTCAGGTCGGGTCGGGCCGGGCTTCTCTCTCGCTGACTTTTTAAAAATAAATAAACAGTTAAATTCGTGCGCAGAGCATGAGCCAGAGCCAGAGCAGAGCATGCTCTGCGCACGTGAACGACGCCCTCTTAATAATCTTCCCCTCCGCAGGTCCGCATGAAATTTCGGGTTTGCTTCGGGCTCGGGCCTGCAAATCAAGTTAATTGGTCGGGCTCGGGTCGGGTCGGGTTTTAATACCCGCGGGTCGGGTCGGGTCGGGTCGGGCTGGATTTTTTAGGCCCGATCTTACCTCTAGTTCTCTTTGTCAAACCAGCCCGACTACATTTTCTTGGTTGTTGGTTTGGGGTTGTGCTTTTGACCCATTTAGGCCACGGTACATCAACTATTGACCTTTTAAAATGCATATGAAAAGTTAAAACAGTTACAATTAGGGCCTGACCGATATATTGGTTGGACGATATTATCAGCCGATATGGGCTCTTGGAAACATATCGGCTATCAAACTAAATCTTGCCGATATGGTCCGATATTCCACATGGACATGTTTTACCTTGTTATAAAGCTCAAACTCTCTATATTCTGCCCATTTAATCCAATTTACAGACAGATAAATGTCCTGATCTGTGGCACCGCATTAGGATTTATCTGAGGAGTCATTTGTATGTGTCCATCCCGCCCCTGAATGCATCACTTTTCCGGACGCTCAGTGTGAGTCTGGATTAAAGGACAGTTCTTAGTTGTTCTTAGTTCTTAGTTCTTACTTGTGATCTGAGAGGAGCCTGTGTGAGGCTGAGTGTTGAAATGTGTCGGTTTTGAACCTCGTTTTGGTTCTTTCTCATTGGTTAGCGATTAGCTGCTGTAGCTCGCACACATAAACAGGCTGTTTTCTCTTCTGTTAGCGACTGTAAAGTGACGATAGTGGCCGTGTATATGTTACTGGACACACGCACTGATATGTAAATGAGCTGTGAATAGAAGTGTGAATTATCTGCATTTAGCAGATCATTAATTACCGCGGTGCACACACATTTACCGCTAAAGGCTAATAGCAGTAGTTTACTTAAAGTACTTTCTTTACGGGTTAGAATATCATACAAAAATGCCTTTAGGACCGACCGCCTGTCTTTAAATATGACGTAAAGAGGCAGAATAACAATAAATGTCACCTAAATAAACCCAATTGAAAATCCAATAGCGCCAAACCTAATTTTTCTAAACAACTGAAGATTTACAGTGAATTTTTATGTCATAAATATATCGGAAATTATATCGGCAGCTCCAACGCCCATTTTATCGGTGTCATATCGGCTGCAACAAAATCCATATCGGTCGGGCCCTAGTTACTATGATTAGATTTATAGCTGCACTACAGTATGTAACTTTTTGGTGTTTGTTTCTATGGATACGTCATTGCTCTGCCTGGAATGTTCCACAGTAAGACATTAAACAGCTCTACCTTACATTTATTCAATTGTACATGGTTTTATAGCTAAAAAAAAACAGGCATTTTGACTGTGCTTAGGCTCGTCTCTCCACAGATCAGATCTGTAACTGGCCTTGGTTTGGTCTCCATGAAGATAGAAAGGTTTAATGCCATACTGTGGAACATTCCAGACAAAGCAATCACATCTCCATGGAGAAAAGTTTGACGGATCCTGCAGCAGAAAAGTTACACTGTGCACCTTTAAGATTTACCTAAAAATCTTGCTTAGTTTTTTCTACTTTTGTCATTTTGGTGAAATGTATTAGTTACCGAGCAACCGCAATATTTACAAGGACCAAAACTGCTTAATAAATTACACAAAAGTTATGATTTAACAAATAAAATAAATGACAACAAACTCTATTTTTGAAAATTCCCTTAATTTCCAAGCTAAAAAAAAGATCCTGTGGTAATTTACAGAAAATGTCTGGGAATTACAAGAAAAATGTCTGGAATTTTCTGCTCCTTTTCAACTGTAATAATTTATTTACGTTTATGCTCCTGGACATGTTGAAAATGTGCCTCTTTAACTGAAACTGAAATCACATGACTCAGACAAAGTTTTATATTTATACAGAATTGTTCAACACTAATAATAAGATCAGCTGATAACCATCGCTCCACAGTGTCAAAGTATTAGAAAACACAACTTAAAGCCATAGTATGTAACTTTTTGTATAAAAATAAACTAAAAGTAAAGCGTGTTTCTTCATTTTGGATGATTTTATTGCACTGAAAACATTTTTAAAAACATTAGTCCTTAAAAATTGCCAAAACAGATTAGAAACAGTAGATGATACACAGTTTAGTAGCAAAAAATATACTTACTTGATTTAGTGTTCAGTTTTGCTTTCTATTTGCATGGAATCAGCAGATGACTCTCCACACCCAGAAAGTTACACAATGTCACAATTGTTAACCTTTCCTGTTCTCGCCCCCTAACCGTGGTTGGGGAGCACAGGGGAGATCGTCTTCTCCAGGGCCGGAGATTGCTTCCCTCCGGGGTTAACTCCCTTGAGGACCTCGTGCGTTTGCGGTGTATAAAAATGTAAATAAAAGGAGGTATGTCTGCGCAGAGCAGTGGAGCCGGGTCTCGCTCCGTGTGTGTGTCCGCGTGTGCTCTCAGAGAGGGACAGAGAGGGCGATCGGGCAAGTAGAGGGAAAAAGGTGCTACCGCTACAGTGTAGCGATTTAATAAAGCCCCACTCTGCAGCGAAACTGCCTCCTTTTATTTACATTTTTATACACCGCAAACGCACGAGGTCCTCAAGGGAGTTAACCCCGGAGGGAAGCAATCTCCGGCCCTGGAGAAGACGATCTCCCCTGTGCTCCCCAACCACGGTTAGGGGGCGAGAACAGGAAAGGTTAACACTTTAAAGGTCCTGTATTACGCAAACTGTATTCTCGTAAGCCACATTATAATGTTGTTCCCGCCTCAAAAAGAGAAGCAGACCTGGAGCTGTGTTTTGTTTCATTCACACGTGTTTGAGTAACTCTTTTTTATTAGTCTGTCTACATCTCCGAAGCTCAAAATGCCCCGTTCCACCCTTGTGATGTCATGGAGTGGTACACAGAACAGGGAGAGAAGAACTCAGCCGAAATCTGCAGGTTTGTGCGTTTAACATGTGTGAATGAAACAAAACACAACTCCAGGTCTGTTTGTGACGAGGAAACATCATTATAATTAGGGCCCGACCGATATATTGGTTGGTCGATATTATCGGCCGAAATGGACATCTTGCCGATATGGGCCGATCTTCCATGTGGGCATGTTATACCTCGTTATAAAGCTCAGACTTTCTATATTCTGCCCATTTAATCCAATTTACAGACAGATAAATGTCCTGATCTGTGGCACCGCATCAAGATTTATCTGAGGAGTCATGTGTCTGTGTCCCGCCTCTGAACACATCACCACATGTGTTTGTTTACACCATGCGCATAGATCCACATGCGCAACACTGAGATTCTCTTCTTTTTCCGGCCGCTCAGTGTGAGTCTGGATTAAAGGACAGTTCTTAGTGCAGACTTGTGATCTGAGAGGAGCCTGTGTGAGGCTGAGTGTTGAAATGTGTCGGTTTTGAAGCTCGTTTTGGTTCTTTCTCATTGGTTAGCGATTAGCCGCTGTAGCTCGCACACATAAACAGGCTGTTTTCTCTTCTGTTAGCGACTGTAAAGTGACTATAGTGGCCGTATATATGTTACTGGACACACACTGATATGGAAATGAGCTGTGAATAGAGATGTGAATTATCGGCATTTAGCAGATCATTAATTACGGTGGCGCACACGCATTTACCACTAAAGGCTAATAGTGGTAGTTTACTTACAGCACTTTCTTTACAGGCTAAAATATCATACAAAAATGCAGCTTGGCCAACCGACTGTCTTTAAATATGATGTAAAGAGGCAGAATAACAACAGTCGCCTAAATAAACCAAAATGAAAATCCAATAGAGCCAAACCTAAGTTTTATAAACGACTGAAGATTTACAGTGAATATCGGTGATTATATCGGCAGCTCCAACTCCCATTTTATCGGTATCATATCAGTCGCAACAAAATCCATATCGGTCGGGCCCTAATTACAACCTGGATCAGAAAATAGCGTAATATCTGGAAGGCCCTTTATATAAACTAAGCCTTGTTCCTCTCCTCCATGATCTGTGCAGCCACGTACTGCATCTTCTTTATGGCCCAGTGGGTGTCTTCAGTGGAGATGTCCAGGTGCCACACGGCTCTCACAGAGTTCTCAAAGTGCGGGTACATCAGGACCTGCACGGCCTGGCCCAGTGCGGACGGCTCCCCCTGCTGGACGCCGGACATGCGGGCGCAGAACTCAGCAGGGCTCAGACCGGGACCCAGTCTGAACCTCAAGATGTTGGTCTCCACCGTGGACACGTCGACAGAGAAGAGGTCAGAGGAGCAGTCGAGCAGGGCTGAAGGGAAAGAACAAAACAGAATTCATATGATTTTTTAAAAACGGCATCGTGTGACTTCGCTGGTGGAAGGTCTGATACTGTTAGGGGTCAGATCTGTGGAGAGGAGAGCCCGCTCAGAGTCAGAATGCCTGTTTGGAATTGCTGATCTCTGCTGAACTTAAGGTGAAAGGAGCTGCTAACTTGAAATCTAAACCAGGTCTAAACCAGGACTGAACCAGGTCTGAAACAGGTCTGAACCAGGACTAACCCAGAACTGAACTAGGTCTAAACCAGGACTGAACCAAGACTGAACCAGGTCTAAACCAGGTCTGAACTAGGTCTGAACCAGGTCTAAATCAGGTCTAAACCAGGACTGAACCAGGTCTAAACCAGGTCTAAACCAGGTCTAAACAATTATAATTATAATTGCTGTAATTATTATTATTAGTCATGATTTTCACTGTTTGTTTTCTATTTCCCTGAGTGTTCAGTATTGTGCAGTATCACATACACAAGCTGATGGGCCTTTTGGGGTAAAAAAGTGCTGCATTTTATCATCAAACGTGACATTTTTGCATTTTGTTCCTGTACTGAAAATGAACCCCACCATATCATCGCAATAAATCGTACCGTGAGGTTCATACTGTGATGATATTGTATCGTGAGACTTGGATATCGTTTCACCCTATTTGCGTAATATATAGAACCTAGAAATAAACCAAACCTTGAGCGAATGTTTTGGCGTTCCTGTGGTCTTCCTCCAGTCTCGTCACCATCTTCAGTAAAGACATTTTTCCGGCTGCTGCTAAAATCCCAGCCTGTCTCATGCCTCCTCCCAAAGCTTTCCGACACCTCACCGCTCTGGAGATGAACTCGCTGGGACCGGCCAGAACGGAGCCGACCGGAGACCCAAGACCCTGAAAACGACCAGTTTGTTATAAAAGCCTTAATAGATCAAACTATTTACACTTTTAAACCCAAAAGACTCGTACCGCCAGAAGCAACAAGTGAGAATCGACTACTGACGGTGAAGCAGAAGAGAAACTGAAAGTTGTTGAAAGAAAATAGTTTGGGAATGTATTTTTTTTTAGCATTTTTCAAAAAATATAATTCACTTGTAAATAAACGGGATTAGAAACAACATCGGCGATTGAGTCTTTTGGGCTTTGGCCTGTGCAGTGGGAAATCAACAGAGGGAAGTGTAAGGTGATTATAAAGTTGTTTTCTAACGTTTCCAGACACTAATGAGTGAACCAGGCAGAGCGTTTTGTTTGTTAGACTCGTGGCTGTTGTAAGATGGGTTAAAGTGGTGTTAAGCTTCTTCAGTGTGAAGCAAATTGGAGTTTTACGTGGACGTTAAGAACTTGCCCCCATCACTACACTAGTTTGTTGCCTTGACAGACTCACTGCCACAGTGAGATCTCCGCCGAGGAAACACTGATCTGTGCCGTTTTTTGGCTTCTGACAGAATCCCACCACCTCTAGCAACGGACTTTAGCTTCAAACGTGCCGGGGTTCAACTTTAACTATAATGTTCATTTACTCTGACTCCACCCACCTCTTTAAATTAGCTTACCATCTGAGCCTTACCTTGGACAGACACACGCTGACTGTATCTGTGTGCTGTAGAATAGTTTTGATGGGCACTCCCAGAGCCACTGCAGCGTTCATGACTCTGGCCCCGTCCATGTGAACCTTCAGATCGTACTTATCCGCCAAACTACGCAACTGAAGAACACAAAGAATTATCCAACAAAACACTCATCAGATAAACATGCTTATTTGCTTTTTTTGCTTGGACGGTCCGTCAGATGCTTTTTTTCTCCATGGAGATGTTATTGCTTTGTCTGGAATGTCTCACAGTACGGCATTAAACCTTTCTATCTTCATGGAGATCAAACCAGACCAAGTCACAGGTCAGATCTGTGGAGAGGTGACCCCGTCAGAATGTCTGTTTTTCTAGGTATTTTTGAGCTCTAAAACCACCTGTAACTGAATAAATGTAAAGTAGAGCTATTTAAAGTCATACTATGGAACATTCCAGGCAGAGCAATGACGTATCCATAGAAACAAGCACCTGACAGATCTCTAACGAGTTACATAGTGCACCTTTATTGCATAACACAGGGTTATATGCATTAGTTTTTTGTGTTTATTTAATATAATGAAAACCAATGGTAGAATCTGCTGTTTAATTGTCAGATGCAGATTTGTTGAACTGGTTTACGGTTCATTTCTCTGTAATTAGTTAAACGTAAACAAAACCAAAGAAATGTGTTTCACAAGTCAAAGGAAGCCAGTGTTACCAGATCTGCTGCTTCAACCACTCCTGTTAAATGGACAACAAGTCAAACAGGTGAACTCATTTAAATAGGAACAATTTTGGACAAAACTTTTACATTTAATGATTATGTATTTATAAAAAAAAGCACAACAAAGACTCTTCTTGCTGCGTCGGCTGAGGAGTTTTGAAGTTAGTGACCATATTCTAACAAGGGTTTATCAGTCCTTAATTGAGAGTGTACTGACATTTAATATGGTGGCCTGGTTTGGGCATTTAACAGTCAAAAACAAAGCCAAATTATAAGCAGAGTGGTGAAACAAGGCAGTAAAATCACAGGTCAATCCCAAACGCAGCTGTCCGTGCGCTATAGTCAGGCCGTGCATCGCCTCAGTTATAAGATCACAGATGATGACGGCCACATCCACTGTTTCATCACTTTGAGCTTCTCCCGTCGGGGCAAAGACACAGACTTCCCTGTGCTAAGGAAAACATTTATAAAAATTCTTTTGTGCCCTGTGCCGTCAGGGAGCGGAACCGGTCCTGATGTCGTCCAGCCTGTGTTCTGTGCCTATTCTCTGCTGTTGTGTCTACAAAGAACTTTTATGAACACTATTTTAAATTATTGAAATGTATTTACTGAAATGTGTTTTAGTCTGTGTGCTTAAGATGTATGTCTGAGCCAAAGACACGTTTCTGCCAACGCTTTTTTGTGTGACAGACAATAAAGTTTTCTATTCTATTCTATTCTATTTATCAGGCCTATCCACGTGAAACGAAAACAATGGCACATAGTTCACTTTTTTCTATAAACAAAAGGTGATGTTTATTTTCACAGTAGATTCAGGAAGTGGAAGACATTATCAACTCCAGGGACGGGATTGTTCTCAGTTAAAAGGACTTTAAGACGTAATATTAATATGAGTTAAATTAATACGTTTATGGAGCCGATCTCAAACAAATGGTGATGAAAAGATTCAACGTAAGTTTGGAGATTTCTTTCAAAAACAGGTCCCAGAGTGTGACATACCGTTTTTTTCCAGAGTATAAGTCACACCGACCAAAAAATGCATAATGACGAAGAAGAAAACATCTATAAATCGCACTTGACTATAAGTGCAAGGTTTTGGGGGACATTTCCTCTTGAAAACAATCCGTGTATCGTTCGTTCTTTCGTTTTTCAATATAGAATCAAAAATAAGAAAACGAAAAAACAACTCTTTTCTTTATTATTTGTCACTAAAACCAAAATGAAAAAACAGACTTTAACAAACGGACTCTTAACGATTTATTTATTTATTCCATTTTTGATTCATATATTCGATTGATATATTTGGTCTATGGGCTGTCAGTGTGAAAAATGTAATATACAAGTCGCACCTGAGTATAAGTCACAGGAACCACCCAAACCCTGAAAAAAAAAGTGCGACTTATAGTCCAAAAAATACGGTATCCATAACTGACAAGACCTTATTTCAGAATCTTATGGGGCAGATCCACAAACTCACTGTGTGAATCACATTTTGAATTGTGATGGAATTTGGAAACTAGTTTATTCATGATGACAGGGAAGATGTTGAACTTGTGCCGGCTTTAGTTTCCAGTGAATAGGCCCAGTGTTTACAGACATACGGTCAAAGCGTCGTTAAACCCAAGTCCTCGTACCTCCTGGAGGAAGCTGAGCGGCAGGACGCGGCCGCCCTGAATGTTGTGGGTGTTCTCCACACAGATGAGCCTGGACCGTGGATAGTGAGCATCAGGAAAACCGTGTCGGATTTTAGACTCAACTTGGTCCAAGTCGAAGGTTCCATCGGGGAGAGTGGTCACTGTGGTGGAGTGGACGCCTGCCAACTGGATCATGAAATACATGTATTTATGAAGCAAAATGAGTTCGATTAGGCCTATGATAAACACCACCACAGTTCAGTTCAACAGTAGATGTAACAGAGTCCAATCAAAGGCTCTGATTTAACAGCCTGACAGGAGTTGGCAGGAAGCTGCTGTGTAGGACTTCAGTTTTACACTAAATAAACTTTCGGTAGAGGCCATTGCAAACAGTTTTGGTTGGTATTTCCTTTGGCAGGTCTTTTGCCACATTTGGTGTTTTGCAGAGGTATAGAGCTAGGTTTTTTTTCACAATCTCCGTGGATACAGGAAAAACAAACATCTAATTTTGCACAATCCAAGTCCCTAATATTACTTGTGTCTCTTGAACCGCACATGCTGCACTTCTTAGTAGGTTAAAATCCCAAAATATGATGGTAAAAACTGAGCTCAAAAAACAAAAAGTATCAAAAACTGCTCAGTGCGTGAGCCACGCAGCCACAAGAGCAGCCATCACTCTGCTGCAATGGGAGTATATATCCATCCATCTAAAATACGTGGACAATTTACATGCAAAGAAGATATTTTTTCTGACAGTTTAAATATAGATTAAATGATGTGGTAGCCTTTATTCATATTTAGAATATAATACATAATGTGTAATATAAACATGTTTTGGCCCAACATTTACATTGCTTACATCGCCTGTCCGTGTCAAAACTTAGATTACAAAACTAGAAAAGACTTGGCAGGAGATGTACTAAAGTCTTGCATACAATTATATTATGAACTATGTTTTAGAGAAATTAGTCTAACCTGTCATTCATACTTTACACATGATCATTATAAACTAAAAGTGCATCCACACGTGTCCTGGTTTGGTCCCGGTTTGGTCCGGGTTTGAGCCATTAGTGGATCAAAGAAACTACAAAAAGAGCTTGAGATCCGTTTTAGTCCTGTTTTAGTCCTGGTTTAGACCTGGGTCAGACCTGGCACAGATCCTGATGCTGTTGCTTTGACTCTCATCATCATCAGTGGGTCCCACATTAAAACATGGGAACAGTTTCTCTTTGGGAATGTCTTTATGAGTGTAAATAAGAGACATGTCGCTGAAGTCATAGAAAGAAACTGTCCCACTGTCACAGTCCAACTCAACTCGGACTTTCTGAGGGGTTTGTTTTAATTTAATCATCTTAGAACCAGTGAAATATTTTCCTGTGAAGTGGTCTAAATACCAAAACCCAGAGTTTGGGAAAAGAAGACTCTCTGTTTCCCTGTTGACTGACTCTTTAGCGACACCTAGAGCCCAGAGACTATAGTCCCCCACCTCCACATCCCAGTGGTGCCTCCCAGAGCTGAAACCTTCAGAACCCAAAACTACAGGATCTTTAGAGAATCTCTCTGGATTCTTGGGGACCTGGAGAGGAGGGTCTGCCCAGATTAAAGAGGTCAGATTGTCTGACAGACTGAGATTTTGGTGTGCAGTGTTTGGGTCCAGCACCACAGGACTGTACTGGACCATCTCTCCCATCTTCCTCCAGACTCTGAAGCCCAGGTTTCCCAGGACCTTGGCCTGGTTTAGGAGCATCCCAGGCCCCAGAGGAGGGAGGGGGTCTGGGGGCTCTTGGGGGCTCTGCGTTGGGCTGTAGGAGTGGAGGAAGTCCTCTGCTTTCTTCTCCAGCTGCTTCTCCAGCTCCTGGATGTTCTGCTCCAGAGAGGCCAGTGTCTCTGTGAGCCTGCCCAGCTGAGAGGCCAGGCTCTGGGCTTGTCTGCTCTGCTCCTCCCTGAGCGTGGAGAGCTGGAGCTCCTCCTCCTCCTTGAGGAACCTGTGTAAACGGTCAAACTCTGCTCTGATGTTCCTCTCACAGAGCTCAGCCTGTCTGTGAGTGTGCTGCTGTGTCTCTCTGTAGTTCTGCTCCAGAGTCTGGGCCTCTGCTCTGTACCTCCTCAGATCCTCCACCTGAGCCTGGAGCTGCTCCTTCAGGTCCCTCTCTGCCTGTTCCAGAGGCACCACCGTGTGCTCTCTGTGCTCAGAAAACTCACACACAGGACACAGGAGCCGGGCCTCGTCTGTGCAGAACAGAGGGGGCACCTCTGGGTGAGACCTGCAGACTGCAGCTCTGTCCTGTGACTTCAGTTTGTCACTGAAAGAGATACACAGCTTCTTTAAGGCAAAGTTTACAAAGAGATTGTCTTTAGAAGACTTCCTCCTGCAGACGGGGCAGTTCCTGGTGTTGTTCTGGTCCCAGTGTCCATAGAGACAGTTGGAGCAGAAGCTGTGGTTACAGCCCAGAGTCACCGGCTCTTTAAAGGTCTCCAGACACACAGCACAGGTCAGGAAGTCCTCCACTGCTGCGAACTGCTCAGCCATCGCACTGGGCTTCCTCTGACAAAACTCACTGTTTAAGTGAAGTGATGCATGAAGTTGATGAGGTTTAGTAGGTTTAGCCGGTGTAATTTAACTTCCTGATTCACACAGCAGCAGCAGGGTGTGTTTGTAAAGGCACAGAGGGCAATAACAGGAGCATTACTCAGACCTGTGTGAACCCTCTGTGCAGATCGTCCATGAACTGTACAAGGACAGCAGATGTGTAGCAACCTTCAAATAAGAATATGATTTGTGGCCACACCGGCTCGTCAAAGCCTGATCCAGTCAGATCTCAGAAGCTCAGCAGGGCCGGGCCTGGTTAGTACTTGGATGGGAGACACTGGGAATTCCAGGTGCCACAGTGGGGCGCCAGTGGCAAAAACTGTTGTTGTGTCCTTAGGCAAGACACTTCACCCACATTGCCTAGTATGAAAGCGGTGTGTGCGTGAATGGTGGTGGTGGTCGGAGGGGCCGATGGCGCAGATTGGAGCCTCGCTTCCGTCAGTCTGCCCCAGGGCAGCTGTGGCTACAACAGTATCACCACCACCGGGTCTGGAGTGAATGAATAATGCTCTGTAAAGCGTCTTTGAGTGTCCTGAAATGTGCTGTATAAAACTGATGCATTATTATTATTATTATTATTATTATTATTATTATTATTATTATTATTATTTCACCTGAACAGTTTAAGGAGGACCCCCTCTGACTTGGACTTGGTTTGGTCCTGTTCTAGTCCTGGTTTAGTCCTAGTCTAGTCCTATTTTGATGTGCTGAATATGCATGTCCCTAAGCAAACGATCGGCCCTTAAACAACTATAGTTTTCCTTTGGTTTTGGACATTTAAAATCTTACAAAATCTATCATGGCACATGCTTCCATTTTCAGAGATTATTTTGATGTTGACTCTGCTTTAAAGTCCCATATTACGCTATTTTCTGATCCATGTTCTCAGGTTTCCCATGATAAACAGACCCAGAGTTGTGTTTTGTTTCATTCACACATGTTTAACGCACAAACCCTGGATATTTAGGCTGACATCTCAAACAAAACACAACTCTAGGTCTGTTTTTGAGGAGTTCTGATGCTCTAACATGGCTTTAAGCTCATGAGAGTCAATTTTGCATAATATAGGACCTCTAAGGCTTCCAGAGTTTTACTTTTTCCTTACCTGTGCACTTCCTCCTTGCTCGTAAATATGCAAATGAGACAAATCTCCCACGATCATCTCGTCCCCTCTCTCTCTGCAGTGCACCATAACTGAACACACACGACAGAGTTTATGAGGTTAAAGATTACAGAGTTCAAAGCCCTGTACCTCACAGCACTTTAGAACTGACTCCAGGTCTGTTTTTGAGGAGGAAACAACATTATAACATGACTTAAACTACACAAGATTTTACAGATCAGATCTGTGGCGAGGTGAGCTCCTGGAGTAGTTGAATCATACTTTTAACTTGTATTGCAAATTTCATTGCAATTCTTCAAAAAATTCCCATTTTTTTCTGAAATCGTGCTGCTCTACTGCACAATATGAGAGAGATGATGTTGGTATTATGCATTTTGTCCTTTTTATTGCCCTTTAATTCTGGTACCTGCGATTAAGTTGCTCATGGTTCCTGAGGGCACATACAGAGCAGCCTCCATCCCAAACATCTCAGCAGCAAGTTTCTGTAACTCTGCGGAGAAAGAAACAAAACTGTCAGAATTTCTTGAAACTTTCTTTCTTTCTTTATTCACTTCCAACTGTCCAGTGTAAAACTAAACTAAACTAGGCGGCACGGTGCAAGAAGGTTTTCGGGTTCGATCCCCAGGTCGCCCAGGCCTTTCTGTGTGGAGTTTGCCTGTTCTCCCCGTGTCTCCGGTTTCCCCCATCAGCCCAAAAAAACGTGCACTGTAGGTGTGAAAGTGGAGCGTGTGTGAGTGATGGTGGTAGTTTACTACTACCGGGTCTGGACTGAATGAATGCTGTTAATAAAGCTCTGTAAAGCGTCTTTGAGGACATGTCTGTGAAAACGTGCTATAGCTGTTGTTGTAAGGCGACCTTGGGTGTCCAGAAAGGCGCCAAATAAATCAAATAAAATGTAAAACCATGAAGGTGATCGGCAGGAAAGAGTTTCCTTCTCTGCAGGACGTTTTTCAAAACTCTGTGCTCACTCAGGAAACCCATCTCACCTGTCACCTGGTGCATGGAGAATATGAAATTCTTCCATCAGGCAGGCGGAGGCGCTATTGAGCGCATAACTTTAAAAGTAACAGATATAAACTCTTATTTGTGCCACTTCTATTGTTGAACAAATCTGCACAACAAAGGTGCACAAGTCACTTTATTCAATGGTGCAATAACTGTTTGTGCAATAACTGTTTGTGCAATAACCTGGACTCTTTAAGGTTGTGCAATGCACAAATGGACATGGGACAAAGGACACGTGTGTGTTGCGACAGTTGTCTAACTGTTCTGTATGTGTGTAACTGTGTTTTTAAACTGCGAGCAGTGAGCCCGAGACAAATTTCCCTTTGGGGCAATAAAGTTCATCTTATCATATCTTAACTTGTTTGGACATGTGTATATTATAAAAGACAGGTAAACATTAGCCTGAGTTAGCAAAAGTGACTCTTGTGAACTTTCAGCCATGTTATAATGTTCATTCATCAAAAACAGACCTGGAGTTGTGTTTTGTTTCATTCACACATTTGAGTAACTCTTTATTATTAGTTTGTCTACATCTCCAAACCTCAAAATGCTCTGTTTAGGGTGACCAGACCAGATTTCCATCATTGCAAACTGGAACATACCCGGGTTGGGATGTTTGGTATAAATAAAACAGTGAAAAGAGCACGTAACATTGTCCATTCTCAACTCACTTGTGAATCCGTTTAAAATCTAAGGGACGTTTCTTGGTGCATTTTTTCATGTTATGGTCGTTTTTAAGCACAGTTTTCTGTATTTTAGCTAAACAAATGACAATATCCTTCTGTTTACTGTTGGCGGGGATCAAATTGGTCAAAAACAGGGACAATTGGGACATTTCTTGTATAAAATTGGGACAAATCACTGGTTTTGGATAAATCTGCTGGGACAGGGGACACTGGGCTCAAAAAATGGGACTGTCCCGGGTAAACAGGGACGTCTGGTCACTCTGGCTTTGTTCCACGTCACTGAGCGGTAGTTTATGATTAAGTTACGCTGGAAATTTCTCTGATCTGGCCAAGATTTTAAAACGTATATCAGGTTATTCATCTTGTTTTCAGATTTATTCTCTACTTACTCGTTCTGAGACGCTTCATTCTCGTCTAGAGGTTGTTTATTTTAAGATAACATGTCAAGTAAAATTATCTTGCTGCATGGACAGATAATTTCACGACTTTTAAGTCATTTTCTGATAGATTTAAGTGTTTATATCATTTTGACCAAGCTTTTTTGCAGGGTAACAGCTACTTTTTACCTTTTATTCAGGAAAGATTTGCAATTCCAGGGCTGAAATGGTACGAATGATTCTAGTGAAGGTGTTTGGAGTTTAAAACCACACGTGAAGCACTTCCTGTATTACCTCATGACATCACCAGGTGGAAGAACTCGGTGTAAATATGCAGGATTTGTGTGTTTGAATGAAACAAAACACAACTCCAGGTCTGTTTGTGACGAGGAAACTACATTATAACACTTTTAATCCCATTTTTGTTACTCTTATCTTTAATATTTCGAATGCAACTCTGATTTGCCATTGCACTGCTCGTGTGAACCATATGTGACCCTAAAGCTGCCCAGGACTCGTACCGTTCACCGTGGGGTCCTCTCTCATGACGTCGTCCCCCACCTCGGCCTCGCTCATGGCTTTGCGCATCTCCGGCCCGGGCCTCGTCACCGTGTCGCTGCGGAGGTCCACCACCCGGGCCGCGGCGCTCCTCTCGGGCTTCGCGGAGTCGTAGTAGCCCCTGGAGGTGGCGCAGCGGTGCTTTGGGAGTGCGGTGGCGGCCATGTGGCGTCTCCGGACCGGCGCGATCTGCGAGGAAAGACCGCCGCGCTGGAGACACCTGCCGAGGAGTGTTTTCAGGTACATAACGCGGTGGGTT
Organism: Odontamblyopus lacepedii; assembly: GCA_034769755.1. Lineage (NCBI taxonomy): Eukaryota > Metazoa > Chordata > Actinopteri > Gobiiformes > Gobiidae > Odontamblyopus > Odontamblyopus lacepedii. The sequence goes on along the minus strand of CM068360.1, from coordinate 31,926,885 downwards.
AAAGGTAAAAACACTTGATCCTGGTTGGGACTTTGGAGCGGTCCAAACGGAGAATGATTGACAATGAAATCCATGTGACATAAACGCGCAATAACCACTTAGGTCCTCAAGATGGCGCCACTGGACAATAAATCATGCATAGGGTGACCAGACGTCCCGATTTACCCGGGGCTCTCCCAGCAGATTCATCCAAAACTATTGATATGTCCCAGTTTTATATAAGAAATGTCCCATGTGCACCTATTTTTAACCAATTTGATCCCTGCCAACAGTAAAGAGAGGCATAAATTGTCATTTCTTTCACTAAAGTACAAGAAAGCTGCTTAAAAATGATCAAAACGCAAAGAAAACGTGATTATACTGACTCACATTAGTGCAGGGTGCAGAACAATTCACCTTAATTACGCATTTTTTCACAATATTCTTTTTCCCAACCAACCGAAACGTTTTTTATTTTGGAAATCTGGTCACCTTGATCATGCAGTGGGATATTATAGTTATGTGAGAGGCATAAAGTGCCATTTCTTTGGATAAAATACAGAAAAGCTGCTTAAAAATTACCAAAACACAAAGAAAATGTGATGATACTGACTCGCATTAATGCAGAAGAGTGCAGAACAATTCACCTTAATTATGCTTTTTTTTTTTTTTTTTTTTTTACAATTTTATTATTCCCAACCATCCCAAACATTTTTTATTTTGGAAATCTGGTCACCCTGATCATACAGTAGGATATTATGATTATGTTTTTAATTTAATGAGCTTAATTAAAGGTAAACTGTTCAATGTTAGACTAGGTAACTTGTCTGGTGTTGCTTTTCCTGGAATTTTCCACAGTCTGGTGATAAACTAAGAACCTCTTTTCATGGAGACAAGCAGATGACAGCTCCAAGGCCAAGTTACAGGTCAGATCTGTTGGAGAGGCGGGCCCACTTACAGTAAAAACACATGCTTTTCCAAGATAAGTGGATAAAAAAAAAGATTAGTGAATAGTTTAATGCCATACTGTGGAACATTCCAGGCAAAACAATGGGCTCTATTCACGTTTACGTCACAAAACCAGCAGACGTTTGGAAACATGCGATGACAACTTCCGGTTGGCTGCAGTAAATCTGGGAAATCTGAGAAAATGGCCCGGTTTTCTTCATCTAGGTGTCACTTTAACTTTTTTACCTTTTATAAATTTCCCATTCATTTGTGGATTATATGTTTTTTTTTTACTTATTTTACAAAAAGATGTCATTGTAGAGTTCCGTTATGTTCGGAGTCCCGTTCCCTGTGGAAAGCGTTGGCAGGTTTTGGAGACGCTGCTGCTGAATCCACGGTTTTATTGTTTTATCACATGCCCAGTGTCGGGAACTACACCGGAAGTCGTCATCCGCATATTTCCAAACGTCTTCTGGTAACCGTGAATAGAGCCTTTAACATCTTACAGAAAATAAGCAGCAGCCCTACTGCAAAAGTTGTCATCAAGAAGGTGATAGTTTGAAAAAATTTTGGACCATTGAAACGAATATTCTGATTTAAATTGCTAATAATTAATAATAATAAAAACAGTTCTCATTTTTCATTATTCTGGAACTCCTGGTTGGGCTACACTATATGGATTTGTCCCAATACTAATATATTCTACCAGCATCGTAGTAATTGAGACCGGACTTGAGTTAGTTTTTTATGGCCTTGGTCTCGTCTCAGACTCGAGTGCATTTAGACTCGGTCTTGTCTCGGTCTTGAAGGAGCTTGGACTCGGTCTTGAAGGAGCTTGGATTCGGTCTTGTCTTGAAGGAGCTTGGACTCGGTCTTGAAGGAGCTTGGACTCAGTCTTGTCTCGGTCTTGAAGGAGCTTGGACTTGGTCTTGTCTCGGTCTTGAAGGAGCTTGGACTTGGTCTTGTCTCGGTCTTGAAGGCGTTTGGACTTGGTCTTGTCTCGGTCTTGAAGGAGCTTGGACTTGGTCTTGTCTTGAAGGAGCTTGGACTTGGTCTTGTCTCGGTCTTGAAGGAGCTTGGACTTGGTCTTGTCTTGAAGGAGCTTGGACTTGGTCTTGTCTCGGACTCGGTCTTGTTTCAGTCTCGAGGTCTGACACTCCACGACTCTAACTCTAAAATTCAAATAAATGTTGAAAATGACAAAGATGGTCTCGATTTGGTCTCGATGGGCCGTGGTCTCGGTCTTGCCTCAGTCTCGGCCTTTAAAAGTCTCGGTTTTGTCTTGGTCTCAACCCTCAGAGGTCTTGGTCTTGTCCTGGTCTTAGGACTCTGTGGTCTCGGACAGGTCTGGACGGGTAAGCATTTTACCTTCTTTTTTTAGACTTGGATTTCAACTTTACGATTTAGATTTCAACTTTACAACTTTACAACTTTCGACTTTATTGATCCCCAAGGGAAATTATTTGGACACAGGAGCTCACACATCACAGTATCATATAATAACAAAGAGTTAAAAAATATATAAATAGTAATAATTAAGTATAAATAAATTGCAAAAAATCGCAAGAGACAGGTGTCATATAAGGCATAATTATATAAATGTATATGTACAATTCGAATATCTTTATTTGTCATTGTAACAAATACAACAACATTAAGTGGATTCCTTCCTTGTTCAGTGCAAAGGTAATAAAATTATAAAATAGTAAAAAGATAGAAATATAGAGACACTATGTGCAGTACATAAAAGTGCCTAACAGCCTCACACACCCACACGTGTCCCAGCCACACACTTCCACATTCATACATGTAAAAACGATGAAAACAAGTCAAAATAGGATAGAAAAATAAGTAATAACAAATCTCAGCTGTTTACAGGAGGTTTCACAAGAGATTATCCATATTTACATTAGTGCAGTCACAACAGAAGCAAAACAAGAACAGAAAATTTGCCCATTTTGAAAGGACTGGGAAGAAGAAAACTTATTTAATCCCCCCTCTTTTCCTCTGCCCATTAGTAATTATTAGACGGGGGCCGCGTGAGTCTTTTTTACCCCGGGCCCCCAGATTTCTGCTGACGGGCCTGTGTAATAGTTTTAAGAGCTTTTTCCCCGCCCTGTTTCTGTCAGATGCCCTACCTGTGTGCAGTATGTTTAAAAGTGCACTCAAAACGTGTCTTTTTAATTCAGCTTTTAATTAAAACGACCGATGTTAAATCAAATTATTCGTATTTATCATTTTTATCACATGTTCATCTATTTTTAGCACCACATTTTTAATGTTTTATGTTTCTGGGTGTGACTTTTGAGCTCCATAAGGATTATTGTAGCTCAACTGCTCTTTATTCATTGTCCAACCCCTTTATTCACCCCAAACCAGTCGAACTCAGTGCGTTTGTTTAATAGTGGATTAGAATACAAAAGAAAGTTCATTTTGTACCAAACGGGCCCAATAAATCAAATTCTAATCGCAGTTTCATCATTTCTAATAGTAAATAAATCATCAGTAAAGGCGTGGGTTTTGGAGCAGAGTTCAGACTTTGAAATTTGACATATTTTTGTATTAATGATAAAAATGTTATATTGTTATAGTTTTTATAGCTCAAAAGTGCATTGAAAATATACACAAAGCAATATTGGATTTTTTAAAGGGCCCATATTACACTATAATATAATATAATAATAATAATACATTTTATTTATCGTGCACTATTCATTCCATAGAATCTCAGAGCGCTACAATAAAACAGTAACTTTAAAAACAATACTATTTGCTAAATACTAAAAGCATCAACGGTGAGCTTTTCTAACTAAAAAAGTCTTATGTAAGTAATATAATGTAGTTTCCTCACCGCAAACAGACCTGGAGTTCTGTTTTGTTTCATTCACACATGTTTAATGCACAAACCCTGTATATTTAGGCTGAGTTATAATGAAATATATAATAAAGTGTTACTCAAACATGTGTGAATGAAGCAAAACAGAACTCCGGGTCTGTTTTTGAGGAGGAAACCGCATTAAAACATGACTTAAAGCTCACAAGAGTCGAGTATTTTGTGTAATAAACAACCTTTTTTCTGGTGGAGGCTCTTTGGAATGTTCCACAGTATGGCATTAAACCTTTCTATCGTCATGGAGACCAAACTGGAGCAAGTTACAGGTCAGATCTGTGGAGAGGCGCCCCCGCTCACAGTCAGAATTTGTGTTTTTCTAAGTATTTTTGAACTATAAAACCACCTGTAATTGAATAAATGTAAGGTAGAGCTGTTTAAAGTCACACTGTGGAACATTCCAGGCAGAGCAATGACGTATCCATAGAAACAAGCAGGTTAGGTGATGGGCCCGTAACCAGAAAAGTTACACAATGCCCCTTTAAATGAGCAATATTGTTCTAAATCCACTGTAAAAGGTAAAGGTGCTCTTAAGTAATTTTTCTGGTACAGGGCTTTCCACTTGCTTGTTTCCATGGAGATGTTATTGTTTTGCCTCCAATGTTCCAAATTACGGCATTAAACTTGGCACATTTCCACGGAGACAAGCAGGAGACGCCACCGGGCCAATTTACAGGTGAGATCTGTGAAGAGGCGACCGCACTCACAGTAAGAACACAGGTGTTTAAAGGTATTTTTGAGCCATAAAAACACAATATAATCAAATAAATGCATCTAATATCCATTTAATACTATATTGTGGAACATTACAGGCAAAGCAATAGCATCTCCGTGGCGAAAAGCATCTCCCAACCTGAAAAGTTACACAGTGCACCTTTAAGTTACACTAAAACAATATACATTTAAGTAAGTAGAACAGAACGCCTGTTTTTCCTGTTTTTCTCTGTATTTTGGAGCTTTAAAACCACCTGTAATTGAATAAACGTAAAGTAAAACTGCTTAAAGTCACACTGTGGAACATTCCAGGCACAGCAATGACGTATCCATAGAAACAAGCAGTTTCCACGTCAGATCTGTGGAGACGCAAGCGCCAATCACAGTCAGAACGCCTGTTTTTCCTGTTTTTCTCTGTATTTTGAGCTTTAAAACCACCTGTAATTGAATAAACGTAAAGTAAAACTGCTTAAAGTCACACTGTGGAACATTCCAGGCACAGCAATGACATATCCATAGAAACAAGCAGGTTAGGTGACGGACCCGCAACAAAAGTTTGCACAGTGCACCTAATTACTTAAATACTTTTTGCTGGATGATTCTGATTTGTGGTTTGGGTTTAGTATTATCGCTTATTGTCTTTACTTATTTACTTACTTTCTATGATTTTTATGTACCTTTTAAAATATTTTACACTTCAGACTGTGTTTTTTGTGACATTCCCGGACCAGCGCAGCCCTGCGTACGGCTCTTTTTCCCCGGAGGAACTCCCAGAGTCGCTGATGACTAAGAAGTGGAATCTGCACTTTGTTATGAGTTTGTGACTAAGGTAATTGTACAGTACAGCGCCGTCCATTTGCAATAAACACATGACTCAAGCAGACAAGTATTTTTATTCATCTGTTTCTGCTTTGTTCAGGAAAACGGCGTCTGTGGTCTCTTACTCACAACTTCCCCCTCCCCAGACGCTTCCTCCCAGCTCCTTAAACGTGCCCGTGACAGGTCTGACTACGCATTTTATTAAAACGCAGTTAAAGGTGCGTGCGTCATGTAACTTTTCCTGTTCAAATGCTTTTTTTCGTGCGCTTTAAACCTTTCTACCGTCACGGAGACCAAACCGGACCGAGTTACGGGTCAGATCTGCGGAGAGGCGACCCCGCCCACAGTCAGAATCCTGCTTTTTATAGGGATTTTTGAACTATAAAACCATCTGTAATTGAATAAATGCAAAGTAAAGCTGTTTAAAATTGTACTGTGGGATATTTTAAGCAGAGCAATGACGTATCCATAGAAACAAGCAGTTAACGGTGATTGAAGCTCCACCAGAAAAGTTACACAATACAACTTTTCTTCACAAATTGCTTCTTGGTTGGTGTAAATCATAATTACAACAGGTTTTATCCCATCAAATAAAGTAAATAAAATCAACAAGGGGGATCCTGTCACCTGCTTATTTCTATGGTTACGTCATTGCTCTGCCTGGAATGTTCCACAGTGTGACAGTAAACAGCTCTACTTTACTTATTCAATCACAGAGGGTTACCAAAAAAACGGGCGTTCTGACTGTGAGCGGGGTCGCCTCTCCACAGATCTGACCTGTAACTTGGTCCGGTTTGGTCTCTGTGAAGATAGAAAGGTTTAACCCATTTGCGCCTAAAACGGCTGTAAAAAACGCCTCTAAAAGCCTGTGCGATTCTCAGGTAAAGGTCCTTATCGCCTGAGGGTTTTGAAGAATTGTCAGTGTTTATGAAAACCTTAATATCTCGGCCTATTTAGTTTAATGATTTACATGATTTAGCCTTTTTTTTTTTACCGTATCGAATTATTTTGAAAGATATCATATCGAATCATATTGAATCAAAAGCTTGCTGTATCAACATATGTATCGTATCGTTGCCTATGTATCGTATCATGGCCTATATATCGTATTGTGGCCTATGTATCAAAGTATGTATCGTGGCCTCGGTATCGAGATGCGTGTCGTATCGTGGCTAATGCATCGAGATACGTACTGTATCGTGGCCTATGTATCGTATCGTGGCCTATGTATCGTATCGTAGCCTATGTATCGTATCGTGGCCTATGTATCTTATCATGGCCTATGTATCGTATCGTGGCCTATGTATCTTATCATGGCCTATGTATTGAGATATGTATCGTATCGTTGCCTATGTATTGTATCATGGCCTATGTATCGTATCGTGGCCTATGTATCGCATCGTGGCCTATGTATCGTATTGTGGCCTATGTATCGTATCGTGGCCTATGTATCGTATCGTGGCCTATGTATCGTATCGTGGCCTTTTTATCGTATCGTGGCCTATGTATCGTATCGTGGCCTATGTATCGTATCGTGGCCTATGTATCGTATTGTGGCCTATGTATCAAAGTATGTATCGTGGCCTCGGTATCGAGATGCGTGTCGTATCGTGGCTTATGCATCGAGATACGTACTGTATCGTGGCCTATGTATCGTATCGTGGCCTATGTAACACGGTACGTATCGTATTGTGGACTATGTATCGTATCCTGGCCTATGTTTTGCCGTACATATGGTATTTTGAGGTATATATAGTTATATATCGTATCGTGGCCTATGTATCATATCGTGGCCTATGTATCGAGGTATGTATCATATTGTGGACTATGTATCAACATTTGTATCGTATCATGGCCTATGTATCAAGATATGTATCGTATCGTGGCCTATGTATCAAGATATATATCGTATCGTGGCCTTTGTATCGTATCGTGGCCTATGTATCGCATCGTGGCCTATGTATCGTATCGTGGCCTATGTATCGTATCGTGGCCTATGTATCGTATCGTGGCCTATGTATCGTATCGTGGCCTATGTATCGTATCGTGGCCTATGTATCGTATCGTGGCCTATGTATCGAGGTACATATCGTATCGGCGTCGTCTTATTAAAACCAGACCCTGTAGTTGGATGGATGGAGTTTGTGGAGGAGCTGAGACGTTTCTGAAAGAGAGAAAGAGCGAGGGAAGAGAGAAAGAGCGAGGGAAGAGAGAAAGAGCGAGGGAACATCCGAGTGTTCTGGGGATTCTCACGTCGAGCCGATCGCCGCCGCCGTAATCGCAGACGTTTGGCTAAAGCGAATTCCCTCCGAATGTTGTGACGTTATTCGACTCGGTGTAACTTAAGTCCGAGCAGAAGTGTGAATGAAACGGGCCCCGAGAGGCCGACGCTCCTGTTACCACCTGCTCCCTGTGCCCGGTCAGGAAGAAGGGAGGAGGAGAGAGGGATGAGAGAGGGGAAGAGCGGAGGGGTGAAGAGAAAGAAAGAGAAAGAGTGATCGAGAAGAAAGGTAGAAGGAGGGAGGAGAGAGAGAAAGAGGAGGGATGAGAGCCTGAGAGAGGGGTGCACGAGAGAGAAAGCGAGGGGGATGAGTGAGAAAGAGAGAAGTGGAGGAGAGGGAAGAGAGTGAAAGAAAAACAAGAGAGAGAGGGGGGGGCTAGAAGAGAGATGGTTCTGAAAGAGAGAGGCGATGGAGAAGGTGGGAGAGAGCAGAAGGGAAAGAGAGAAAGAGAGAGAGGAGCTAGAGGAGAGACTGTTCTGAAAGAGAGAGGAGATGGAGAAAGATAGAAAGGACAGAGAGAAAGATGAGAGAGAGAGAGGAGCTAGAGGAAAGACTGTTCTGAGAAGAGAGAGAGAAAGAAAGGGGGAAAAAGAGAGAAGGGGGTGAGAGATAGAGAGAGGTAGAAGGAGGGAAGAAGGAGAGAGGAGGAGAGATAAGAGAGAGAAAGCAAGAGAGAGAAAAGGGGGTGAAAGATAGAGGGAGAGAAGAGAGACAGGAGGAGAGAGAGGGAGAAAAAAGGTGGAGCAGAGGGAGGAATGGGAGGAGGAGGGAAAGAGAGAGAAGGGGGTGAGAGAGGAGGACAAGAAGGGGAGGAAGAGAGAAGAGGAGAGAAAGCAAGAGAGAGAAAGGCGTGAGAGATCGAGAGAGAGAGGAGAGGTGAGAGGGAGAAAAGGGGAAAGAGAAGACCTAGAAAGAAAGCTAGGAAGAGAGAGAGAAAGATAGAAAAACAAAGGAGAGGAGAGATGATGAAAGAGAAAGAAAAAGGAGAGAGTAGAGAAAAAACAGAGAGGAGAGAGATTAGGATTGATAGACAGAGATTGTGAAAGAAAGAAGGAGAAAAGAGAGAGAAAGGAAGGTAGGAGGAGGGAGGAGAGAGAAAAGAGGACAGAAGAGAGAGAAGAGAGAGAAAGAAGGGGGATGAGAGAAGGAGAGATGTGGAGGAGAGGGAAAAGAGAAAGAAAAACCGGGGAGACAGGATAGTGAGAAAGAGACAGAAAAAGAAAGAAAAACAAGAGAGAGAATGATGAGAGAGAGAGAGAAGCTAAAGGAGAGATGGTTCTGAAAGAGAGAGGAGAAGAGAGAGAGAAACGTGGAGAACGAGGGAGAGAGAAAAAGGGAGGTTCGGGAGGGGGTCAGATGTTTGTGAACAAGAGAGAAGAGAGGGAGCAAGAAGAAGAGAGGTGAGGAGATGGAGAGAGAGAGAGCTAGAGAAACAGGAGAGAGAAAGATGAGAGAGAGGAGCTAGGGGAAAGACTGTTCTGAGAAGAGAGAGAGAAAGAAGGGGGATGAGAGAAAGAGAAGTGGAGGAGAGGGAAAAGAGAAAGGATAGTGAGAAAGAGACAGAAAAAGAAACAAAAACAATAGAGAGAAAGATGAGAGAGAGAGGAGCTAAAGGAGAGATGGTTCTGAAAGAGCCATCTATGTCTCCTCCACTTCTCTCTTTCTCCCGCACCTCCATTTTCTCTCTTGCTTTCTCTCTTATATCTTCTCTCCTTCTCCCCTCCTTCTACCTCTCTCTCTCACCCCCTTCTCTCTTGCGCGTTCTCTCTACCTCTCTCCCCCTTTCTCTCTCTTTTTCCTCCATTCTTTCTCTCTCTCTTCTCAGAACAGTCTTTCCTCTAGCTCCTCTCTCTCATCTTTCTCTCTCCTGTTTTTCTGTCTCTCTTTCTCCATCTCTTCTTCTTCTTCTTCCCTCACTCCTCTCTCTTTCACAAACATCCCTCCCTTTTTCTCTCTCCCTCGTTCTCCACGTTTCTCTCTCTCTTCTCCTCTCTCTTTCAGAACCATCTCTCCTTTAGCTCCTCTCTCTCTCATCTTTCACTCTCTTGTTTTTCTTTCTTTTTCTGTCTCTTTCTCACTATCCTCTCTCTCTGGGTTTTCTTTCTCTCTTTTCCCTCTCCTCCACATCTCTCTTTCTCTCATCCCCCCTTCTTTCTCTCTCTCTTCTCTCCTCCCTCCTCCTATCTTCCTCTCTCTTTTCTCCTTCTTTCTTTCATAGGCTCCTTCTATCAATCCTAATCTCTCTCCTCTCTGTTTTTTCTCTCCTTTTTCTTTCTTTCATTATCTCTCCTCTCCTTTGTTTTTCTATCTTTCTCTCTCTCTCTTCCTAGCTTTCTTTCTAGGTCTTCTTTTTCCCCTTTTCTCCCTCTCTCCTCTCCTCTCTCTCTTTCACATCTGACTCCCTCCATCACCCCACAGACAGGCTGAAAGAGAGAGGAGATAGAGAAAGAAAGAGAAAGAAAGAGATGGAGAGAAAGAGGAAATCCTGGTGTGCGTGTTGATGGAGGGATGAAGCGGAGGAGGTCAGATGTGAAAGAAAGGAGAGAGAGAGAAAGAAAAACAGAGGAAAGAGAGATTTGGGTTGATGGACGGAGGTTGAGGGAGTCAGATATGAAAGAGCGAGGGAGAAAAATGAAGAGAAGAGATGGAGAAAGAGAGAAAGAAAGACATGGAGGGGGTCAAAGGGTTCTGAAAGAGAGAGGAGATAGAGAAAGAAAGAAAAACAGAAGAGATAGAGAGGAAAGAGAGAGAAAGAAATAGGAAATCCTGATGTCTGTGGGTCGATAGAAGAGAGAAGAGAAAGAAGCTAGAGGAGAGATGGTTCTGAAAGAGAGAAAGAAAGAAAGGGGGAGAGAGGAGGTAGAGAAAGAAAGGAAAACAGAGGAGAGAGAAAGGGGAGGATATGGAGAAAGAGAGAGAGAGAAAAAGGAGAATCCTTGTATCGTATGTCTGTGGGGTGATGGAGGGAGTCAGATGTTGTGAAAGAGAGGAGAGGAGAGAGGGAGAAAAAGGGAAAGAGAAGGCAGAGAAAGAAAGATGGGAAGAGAGAGAAAGAAAGAAAAACAAAAGAGAGGAGAGATAAAGAAAGAAAAAGGAGAGAGGAGAGAAAGAAAAACAGAGGAGAGAGAGAGATTAGGATTGATAGACGGAGGTTGTGGAGTGGAGTCAGATGTTGGGAAAGAGAGAGGGAGAAAAAAAGGAAAGAGGAGATAAAGAAAGAGAGAGAAAGCTAGAAAAACAAAGGAGAGGAGAGATGGAGAAAGAGAAACAAAGAAAGAAAGACAGGAGAAAGAGAGAGAGGTGATAGAGGAGAGAGAGAGAAAATCCTGGTTTGTGTTGGTTGATGGAGGGGAGGGTTCTGAAAGAAAGAGAGAAAGAAAGAAAGAGTGAAAAAGAGATGGAGAGAAAGAGGAAATCCTGTTTGTGTGGGTCAGTGGAAGTTCCGGAAAGCGAGAAAGAAAAACAGAAGCGAGAGAGAGAGAAAGAGACTGAGAGAAAGAGGAAATCCTGGCGTATGTGTGTGTGTGTGGATGGAGGGATGAGGATGGAGGGATGCGGCGGAGGGGGTCAGATGTTGTGAAAGAGTAGAAGTGGAGGGACGAACGCCGCGCCGGTTTCTCCGTGGGGCACGTGCTCTATTTTCAGCCTCTCGTTTATAGTTATTGGAAAAGGCCTTCGCTCGCTTTCCCAGAAGAGGTCAATATTTCTGCCTCTCCTTCAATTCTCCCTCTCTTTCGCTCTAATCCAATATTTTACTATGAAACACCACACACACGGGCTGCAGCGAAACGAGGAGAGGAAGAAAGAAAGAAAGAAAGAAAGAAAGAAAAGAGAGGAAAGGATTATTAAAGTGCCCATATTACACTATGTTCTGTGGTATAATGTTGTTTCCTCGTCACAAACAGACCTGGAGTTGTGTTTTTTGTTTCATTCACACACGTTTAACGCACAAACCCCTGCGTGTTTTATCGGGCCGGGTTCTCCTCTCAAACCGAAAACACGCCGTTCCACCTTGTGATGTCATGCGGTGACACAGGAAGTGCTCCATTGTGCTTTTAAACTCCACGCAGCTTCGCTAGAGTCATTTGGATCTTTTCAGACCTGGAATCGCCCGATTTTCTCGACCGAACTAAGGCCCCGCCCACACTCGTGCGCGCTCGAGTCAATTTCGTTGCGGATGCAGTGTTCGTCCGCGCTAATCCGATGGAAAACGGCTCCGGAGACGTGTTCCGCCCGAGCGCAGATCTGATCCGGCGCCGTGTGGACGAGTGAAAACGCTGAAAACGGCGATACGCTGACGTCGGGGCTCCAGCCGTCGTTCTTCTCTCTAATTCTCTCTAATTTAATGTCTCGTCTCTATTTAAAAATTTTCATGTTGATTATTTATGTGTTGATTTGTTTGCATTGTGATTTTAATGTATTTCTTATTCTGTAAAGCACTTCTGTTCTATACAAATAAACTTGTCTTGCCTTATTGGGCCGCGTCACTGTGCCTTGCTCCTTCCTGATTCGCTGGTTCGTGGCATCGGGAATGTGAAAAGTTTAAACAAACCCGAGACAAATGTGAAACAGCGTCGGCCCACGAAAAGTCTCTTTTCACGCTGCCATCTTCAGCAGCTCGAAATCAGCCGCTGTAACTTCCACAGAACTACGGCAACTTCAGACACGGTGCTGCACTTCCTCGTTTTTACCGCCATGTGGTCATGTGACTAGTGTTTCTGGTGATCGTTTTCCTATACGCTGATACAGTGATTCGGTTCAGTGTAAATGTTCTCTAAAGGTAAAAGAAGCTGTTAAAGGTGCATTGTGTCACCTGCTTATTTCTATGGATACGTCGTTCCTCTGCCTGGAATGTTCCTGGAAATTTCAAACTTGTTTTCAGTCCTAAGGAATAGACTCAATTCTCTGGACTGGTACCAAAATTATACGAAAAAAAAAAACTTATTTGGACGAGAAAATATCATTTTCATTTGCATTTGACGGACCCTCCACCGGAAAAGTGACACAATGCACCTTCAAACGAGACCTTCCCCGTGGAGATGTTATTTCTTTGTCTAAAATGTTCCGCAGTACGGCATTAAACCGTTCTATCTTCACGGAGACCAAACCAGACCAAGTTACGGGTCAGATCTGTGGAGAGGCGACCCCGCTCACAGTCAGAATGAGTGTTTTTCTCTGTATTTTTGAGCGATAAAACCACCTGTAATTGAATAAATGTAAGGTAGAGCTGCTTAAAGTCACACCGTGGAACATTCCAGGCAGAGCAATGACGTCTCCATAGAAACCAGAAGATGACGGACCCAAAACCGAAAAGTTACACAGGGCACTTTTAAAGACGTCAATCAACACCACGGCTCAAAAAAAAACCAAATTCATCCACAGAAGTTAAATTTTTAAAGTTTCACTATGGAACTTTTCTGGTGGAGGATCGGCAAAGTGCTTGTTTCCATGGAGATTAACGAATATAACTTGATTATTCCTCAATGTATCAATTTAAACACAATGAAAATACAGTAATAATTATAGAAATAACTCAAACGAGGCCTCAGCGCTTTTCTTAAAACGTTCCACAGTATGTTATTAAACTCAGTTGCCGTGGAGACTGGAACCAAAGACTGGAACCAAACCAGATCAAGTTACAGGTCAGATCTGTGGAGAGGCGAACCCGCTCACAGTCAGAACGCCTGTTTTTATTAGGATTTTTGAGCTTTAAAACCACCCGTGATTGAATAAATGTAAAGTAGTGGTTTAAAGTCATACTATGGAGCATTCTAGACCGAGCGACGATGTCTCCATGGAAACAAGCAGGTGACTGACCCCAAAACGAAGAGTTACACAGTGCACCTTGAAGCGAAGCGTGCATTTCTCGTGCCGTCTTCGTGCTGCCCCCTCCTCACAGCTGCAGTGGAGATTTCTGAAGCCACTTTACGACGATAATATTCGATAATAACGTTTAATGAATTTTAATCACGACTTATTGCGGCTGGTAAAACCTGCCTGTTACCGACAAACTTTACTACAGAGAGATGTGGTCAGAGCTCAGGTCACTTAAAAGGGGAAACTGCGGCACGTTTGAAGCTAAAGTCCGTCGCTAGAGGAGGTTGAATTCTGTCAGACGCCAAAAAACAGCTCAGATCAGTGTTTCCTCGGCGGAGATCTCACTGTGGCAGTGATTCTGTCAAGGCAACAAACTAGTGCAGTGATGGGGGCAAGTTCTTAACTTCCACGTAAAACTGAAGAAGCTGAACACCACTTTAACCCATCTTACAACAGCCACGAGTCTAACAAACAAAACGCTCTGCCTGGTTCACTCATTAGTGTCTGGAAACGTTGGGAAACAACTTTATAATCAGCCTTACACTTCCCTCTGCTGATTTCCCACTGCACAGACCAAAGCCCAAAAGACTCAATCGCCGATGTTGTTTCTAATCCCATTTATTTACGAGTGAAGTATATTTTTTGAAAACGCTAAAAAATACATCCCCGAACCATTTTCTTTCAACAACTTTCAGTTTCTCTTCTTCTTCACCCTCAGTTGTCGATCTTCACTTGTTGCTTCTTTTGCCGCCGCTGGAGTCGACGATCGAGTCTTTTGGGCTTTCGCATTCGAGGTAAACAAAGTGTAAAGCTGCTTATAGATCCTTTTAGGACGGAAATGATTCACAAAAAAAGCTGTGCGTGCATTTTGGCAACGGAATTGTCATCGTTCCCCATTCATTCCAATACATTCAGACTGAACACGGACAGAAGACGGAGATAAAAAAAACGTTTCCAGCACCAAAATATCTGGTTTGTTATGTGTGCGGTTGTCAGAATCGATATTCTACCGGCGAACTAAAGTTTTACTCTCTGACCGCACGAGGATCTGGCAGTCGGACGCCGTTTGTCAAAGGGAGTTTGTTGAGGAAATATTCACGATCTTTTGATGACAATCCCTCTGCGGAACTCGACGAGCTGCTGAGTTCTGCCGTACGTCTGTCGCCAAAATGCGCGACCGAGTCCACGTCACCACTGTTTACCGACACTAAAAGGGTCTATAAAGTTATATAAAGTTGTTTTATAACGCCGAGGAAACACTGATCTGTGCCGTTTTGTGGCTTCCGACAGAACTCCACCACCTCCAGCAACGGACTTTAGCTCCAAACGTGCCGGAGTTTCCCCTTTAAGCCCTATTTGCGTGGGATTAGTATAACCCGTGGACCTTTAGTTTCCTCCACAAACGACCGACTACATTTAGCCAAACACAGACGTCCAGGGATAAAACTTGTCCCGCGCGAATCTGCGTCTCAAGTGTTTTTTTTTTTTGTAATTGCGCCTTTTCTTTCTCTTTCTTTTTCTTTCCGCGTTCTTCTCTCTTTCGGCCTCCGTCAGTGTCAGTAAAACGGAGTCATTTAGAGTCGGACTGTTTAGAGTCATTTACAGTAACACAGAGGCGGGGCGGGAATTAGCAAATTACCAGACGTCCCCAGGTTCTATTTACCCCGTGCGAAAAGCGCTTAAGGGACAGTTTCTATGTAATGAGTTCGTCAGTACAAAACAAAACAAAACGTGGAGTGTTAAAATTAACTCTCACAGGATCAATTTTAACATTTTCTCAGGGTTTATACGAGTCCAATCTGTTCTAGAGTTAAATTTAACACTTTTGGAAATGTTAATGAAGCAGCACTGGACCAAAGTTCCTGTTTAACCCCCAAATCACGAGTTATTTTAACGTTTTTTATTTATTTATTTAATAGGAACAGCATGTTAATGAACGTCTACGACTTTGCTTATTTGCTAATTTTCATCTGTCGTCCCACAGATTTAACAACAAAAACAATAACAAGTTACAATAGCGACAATTAATTTTGAGAGTAAACGGATCACACTTTGTAGGGTTAACGACACACAGAGGCGTTTTATTTTTACGCTTTGTTTTAGTTCATTTAACATTTTGGGAAGTAGTAACTAAACTACATACTGTAAAGTGTAAATTAAGGCAACACTAAAAGCACATTCAGTGCACATGAAGCCTTTATTTTCTTTAAAACAATTTAAAAGATGAAATTATGTACAAAACGGGTTCAGACTTGCGTTCTGTCACAGGAGTTTAAAGTGGTGGGTGGAAAGTGCCAAATTGACACTGAGGGAAGTTGAATTAACATTAGTAAAAGTTGATTTAACACTAAGGGAAGTTGAATTAACACTAGGGGAAGTCGAATTAACACTAGAGGAAGTTGAATTAACACTAAAGGAAGTTGAATTAACACTAAAGGAAGTTGAATTAACATTAGAGGAAGTCAAATTAACACTAAAGGAAGTTGAATTAACACTGGAGGAAGTTGAATTAACACTGGAGGAAGTTGAATTAACACTAGAGGAAGTCAAATTAACACTAAAGGAAGTTGAATTAACACTCAGGGAAGTTGAATTAACACTAGAGGACGTTGAATTAACACTAGAGGAAGTTGAATTAACACCAGAGGAAGCTGAATTAACACTAAAGGAAGTTGAATTAACACTAGAGGACGTTGAATTAACACTAGAGGAAGTTGAATTAACACTAGAGGAAGTTGAATTAACACTAGAGGAAGTTGAATTAACACTAGAGGACGTTGAATTAACACTAGAGGAAGTTGAATTAACACTAGAGGAAGTTGAATTAACATTAGAGGAAGTTGAATTAACACTAGGGGAAGTTGAATTAACACTAGAGGACGTTGAATTAACACTAAGGGAAGTTGAATTAACAGAGGAAGTTGAATTAACACTAGGGGAAGTTGAATTAACATTAGAGGAAGTTGAATTAACACTAGAGGACGTTGAATTAACACTAAGGGAAGTTGAATTAACAGAGGAAGTTGAATTAACACTAGGGGAAGTTGAATTAACATTAGAGGAAGTCGAATTAACACTAGAGGAAGTCGAATTAACACTAAAGGAAGTTGAATTAACACTAAGGGAAGTTGAATTAACATTAGAGGAAGTTGAATTAACACTAGAGGAAGTCGAATTAACACTAGGGGTAGTTGAATTAATACTAGGGGAAGTTGAATTAACACTAGAGGAAGTCAAATTAACACTAAAGGAAGTTGAATTAACACTAAGGGAAGTTGAATTAACACTAGTAAAAGTTAAATTAACACTAGAGGAAGCTGAATTAACACTAGAGGAAGTTGAATTAACACTAGAGGAAGTCGAAATAACACTAAAGGAAGTTGAATTAACACAAAGGAAGTTGAATTAACACTAGAGGAAGTTGAATTAACACTAAAGGAAGTTGAATTAACACTAGAGGAAGTTGAATTAACACTAAGGGAAGTTGAATTAACAGAGGAAGTTGAATTAACACTAGGGGAAGTTGAATTAACATTAGAGGAAGTTGAATTAACACTAGAGGACGTTGAATTAACACTAAGGGAAGTTGAATTAACAGAGGAAGTTGAATTAACACTAGGGGAAGTTGAATTAACATTAGAGGAAGTCGAATTAACACTAGAGGAAGTCGAATTAACACTAAAGGAAGTTGAATTAACACTAAGGGAAGTTGAATTAACATTAGAGGAAGTTGAATTAACACTAGAGGAAGTCGAATTAACACTAGGGGTAGTTGAATTAATACTAGGGGAAGTTGAATTAACACTAGAGGAAGTCGAATTAACACTAGGGGTAGTTGAATTAATACTAGGGGAAGTTGAATTAACACTAGAGGAAGTCGAATTAACACTAAAGGAAGTTGAATGAACACTAAGGGAAGTTGAATTAACACTAGTAAAAGTTAATTTAACACCAGAGGAAGTTGAATTAACACTAGAGGAAGTTGAATTAACACTAAGAGAAGTTGAATTAACACTAGTAAAAGTTAAATTAACACTAGGGGAAGTTGAATTAACACTAAAAGAAGTTCAGCCACTCAACCACCCCAACTCAAATCCCCATTTAACTTTCATACAGTTAAAATAACTCTTTTTTGCATTAAAAACGGCTCTGAACTATTTTTCTGAAATTTTAACCCTCCAGTTTTTGCTGTGCAGTACTAAAAACAAAAGGAGCTGCTCCCTTGAAAACTACCACTTTATGACATCACAAGGTGGAACAGACTAATAATAAAAAGTGACTCAAACATGTGAATGAAACAAAACTCAACTCCAGGTCTGTTTTTGAGGAGGAAACGACATTATACAACACGACTAGAAGCTCGAGAGTCGACTTTGCGCAATAGGACCTTTAAGCCGTAGCCTATCCAAACATTAGCGCCGTTTCCATAGCAATTAACAAAACGTAATATCTTTAGAACGATGAAAGGTCCTCAAAATGTCGCCCACAACAGGAAGCCGAAACCCAATAAGTGCCCGCTGCTCTCTCGCATTTGCCCCGATAAGACTGGTCACGATCCGCTCTAAAACCATTACGTCTTGTGGTGTGGAGTTCTGACAAATTACCCAAGAACCAGCGGCTCATTTCCAGCTATTTTCAGCTTCTGAGAAAAGCTCGCGCATGTCGCAATATTTATTTTTGTCTTTTTTTCACGGTTTCTTTCCAATAAAAACAAACGGACGAAGGGGGCGATGTCATTGAACTGATCTTTTTGTCAAATCCCCAAAACGTTTAAATTCACTTCTCACGGCTTTCGAATGCCAGCGTGGAGTTTTGCGGTCGCGGGGAAGCTTAAAAAACGACCGGCATGCAAACGCGCACTTCCTGACCGTAAAAATTGTATCTCTTATTGTAAACCCAGACCCAGAAAGTACAGTGGGCTCGTTTTTGTACAACAGATCTGTACTGGGGCAAAACACATTCAAATACATGAGGGGGGAAAAAAGCAGGAATTGGACTTTTTCAGATTTTTTTCTTTTCTCAAATGTATTTTTATTGTTTGAGACAGTTCTGGAAATGTTATTAGAGTTCGGCGAGTGGGGGAATACTGAGAAATGTTGTCACGGTGCTTAAATTTCAAGCTTGTTTTCAATACTAAGGAAAAGGCTCAAGTCAATACTGATTCTGACGCCAAAATGACACACAAAAAAAAACATTTTATTTGGACAATTGAATGGGGTTTTCAGCATTAAAGGTGCACTGTGTAACTTTTGTGGTGGTGGGGGGGGTTCGCCTTCGCCATCTGCTTGTCTCCATGGAGATGTTATAGCTTTGTGCGGAATGTCCCGGTGTGGCTTTAAACGTACAAATCTTGCATTTACTCAGTAACTGCAAGATTTGGGGTGGGGTTTTTATTGACCTAAAAACGTGCGTTCTTACTGTGATTGGCGCTCGCCTCTCCACAGATTTGACATGTAACCTTCTTGTTTCTATGGATACGCCATTGTTCTGCCTTGAATGTTCCTCAGTGTGGCATTAAACAGCTCTACTTTACGTTTATTTGATCACAAGCGGTTTTATAGCTCAAAAATACCTTGAAAAACAGACATTCTGAATGTGAGAGGGCTCGCCTCTCCACAGATCTGATGTGTAACCTGCTTGTTTCTATGGATACGTCATTGTACTGCCTGAAATGTCCCACAGTGTGACATTAAACAGCTCTACGCTTTGTTTATTCAATCATAGGTGGTTTTATAGCTCAAAAATACCTTGAAATACAGGCATTCTGACTGTGATTGACGCTCGCCTTTCCACAGATCTGACCTGTAACTTGCTTGTTTCTATGGATACGTCGTCACTCTACCTGAAATGTTCCACAATATGACATTAAACAGCTCTACTTTACGTTTATTCAATCATAGGTGGTTTTATAGCTCAAAAATACCTAGAAAAACAGGCATTCTGACTGTGATTGACGCTCGCCTTTCCACAGATCTGACCTGTAACTTGCTTGTTTCTATGGATACGTCGTCGCTCTGCCTGAAATGTCCTACAGTGTGACATTAAACAGCTCTACTTTACGTTTATTCCATTACGAGTGGTTTTATAGCTCAAAAATCTTTAGAAAAACATGCATTCTGACTGTGATTGGGGCTCGCCTCTCCACAGACCTGACCTGTAACCTGCTTGTTTCTGTGGAACAGCGCCTCAGACAGAGCAGTGCCTCCAGTTAGCGTCGCACCTCCAGGAAACGATGACGAAAACACAAAACGCAGAGAGAAAACGTAAAAATATACTCACATTTTAGGGCGAGGGTCAAGTGTGGAACGTGGAACAGATGGTTTTGGTTTCACAGATTCTGAGTTTACGGGCGAGGACTTGGCCACCTGCTCGTTTCCATGGAGACGTTATTGCTTTGCCTGGAGTGTTCCGCTGTGGGGCATTAAATTTAAGTGGCATTTATTTAACTACAGGTGTTTTTTTTTTATTCTTTAAAAGCTCTGTACTTGATTTTTCCTGTTTAAAAAACGTTTAAAAAAAACAGTTCGTTTTAAAGTTTGCACACGAGTTTTTCTGTCACCGTGGAGATAAATAACAACTAGCATGCTGACGGCGCACTTCCTGATGCTCGAACATTAAACATTCTTCATAATCAGACGCAGATACAGGACACACTGGTTTCATTTTTACCCTCGTTTTGCTCAAATACATGGAAATAAAACGAGTGCAGCCACAGATCTGACCTGTGACCTGGTCTGGTGGGGCGGGGTCGCTTGCTTTTCTTCCTCTTTGTCCTTCCTTCTCTTCTTCTCTCCCTCCTCTCTACAGTATCCCCCCTCCCTCTTTCCCTTCCTCTCTTCTTCTCCTCTCCCTCCTTCTCTTCCATCTCCTTCTTTTCTCTTTTCTTCTCCACCTTCTCTCTGTTACCTCCTCCCTCTTTCTCTTCTCCTCTTCTCTTTTCTTCTCCACCTTCTCTCTGTTACCTCCTCCCTCTTTCTCTTCTCTTCTCTCCCTCCTCTCTGTTCCCCCTTCTCCCTCTTTCCCTTCCTTCCTTCTCTACCTTTCTCTATCCCCCCTCCCTCTTTCTCTTCTCCTCTTCTCTTCTCTCTCCCTCCCCTCTGTTCTCTCCTCCCTTTTCTCTTCCTCCCTTCTCTACCTCCCTCTATCCTCCCCTCCTCTCTCTCTCTCTCCCTCTGTGTTCCCTCTTTCCTCTCCTCTCTTCTCTCTCCCTCCTCTCCTTTTCTCTGTTCTCCATCTCACTCCCCTCTGTCTTCCCTCTTTCCCTTCTTGCCTTCTTCTCTCCCTCCCCTCTATCCCCCCTTCTCCCCCTTTCTCTTCCTCTCTTCTTCTCTCCCTACCCTCTACCCCTTCTTCCTCTTTTCCTTCTTCCCTTCTCTCTCCCTCCTCTCCTTCTTCTCCCTCTCTCTCTCCCTCTGCGTTCCCTCTCCCTCGTTCCCTTCCTCTCTTTTCTCTCTACCTCCTCTTTATCCCCTTCTTATTTCCCTTCCTCCCTTCTTCTACCCCTCCCCTCTATTCTCTCCTCCCTCTTTCTCTCCCTCCTCTCCTTCTCCCTCTCTCTCCCCCTCTATCCTTCCTCCTTTCCCTTCCTCCCTTCTTCTCTCTCCCCCCTCTATTCTCTACTCCCTGTTTCCCTTCTCTCTCCCTCCTTTCCTTCTCCCTCTTCCTCCCTTCTCTCCCTCCTCCCTCTTTTTTCTCTCTCTCCTCCCTCCTTTCTCCTCCTCGGATCCCAATTTTCCTCCTGAGCACTTTTCCACCTGCCCGTCTCCATGGAGATGTCATCCCTTTACCCAGACTGTCCCTGTAAAGTTCCGCACTGCCCCTTTACCCAGACTGTCCCTGTAAAGTTCCGCACTGCCCCTTTACCCTGCCCCTCCCGTGTTCCCGTTACTGCCCCCTGCTGGCCTCTTTTTGCCCCTCGCGTCTGGAGATAATTAAACCTTTACCAACACCAGCGCCGTCTGCACTTCCCAGAAACACTCCTCTTTTTTTTTCACCCGAGTCTTTCCCCGTTTTCCTCTCCTTCTCCTCCTCCTCCTCCTCCTGCTCAGGGTCATCCCCCCATCACTCGCTCGCCCTTTACCCCTCCCCTCTTTTCCCACACGGACCCCCACAGTTTATACCCCGCTCTTTCTCTTTTTTTTTTTACTTTCTTCTCTTTCTCTCTTTTTGCCCCCTGCAGTTTCTTTCTCTCTCACTGTCTTTTCTCTCACTTCATCTTCTCTCTCCCTCCTTCCCTCTGCCTTTCTCTGTTTCTATCTCTCCTCCTCTTTTCTCTCTCAGACCCTCCATCTCCTTTTTCTCTCTCTCCCTCAATCTTTTCACCTCATCTCCCCCCTCCACTTCTCATTTTCTCTCCCTCTGTCCCTCCTTCTTCTCCTCTCCTCTTCCATCTGCTCTATCTCCACCTCCTCTCCCTCTTTCCCTCCTCTCTCCATCTCTCCCTCTCACTCATCTCCCTCTCTCTTTCTCTCCCTCTTCTCCCACCCCCCTGTTTCCCTATTTTCCTCCTCCTCTCTTCTCTCTCCCTCTTTTCTCCTCCCCCTCTCTCTCTCCCTCCTCTCCTCTCTTCTCTCACCCCTCTTTTTCTCTCCCTCTCCTCTCCCTTTCCTCCCTCCTCTGTCCTCTCTCTGTGTCATCCTTCCCTCCAACTCCCCTCCCTCTCTCTTTCCTCCCTTCCCCTCTCCCTCTTTTCATCTCTCTCTTTCCCCCTACCTTCTCCTCTCCCCTCTCTCTTCCCCTTCCCCATCTTTCCGTCTCTCCCTCCTCTCCCCCTTTCCTCTCCTCTTTCTCTCTCCCCTCTTCTCTCCTCTCCCGTCCTCCCTCCCCCTCCTCTATTCTCTCCCCTCTTTTCCCCTCCTCTCCCTCTTCTCTCCATTTTCCCTTCCCCCTCTCCTCTCCCACCCCTCTTTTTCTCTCCCTCTCCTCCCCCTCTCTCTCACCTTCTCTCTTCTCTCCTCTCTCTGTCTTCCTCTCCTCCAACTCCTCTCCTCCCTCTCTCAGTCTCTCTCTCTTCCCCCTCTTCTTTCTCTCCGTCTCTCTCTCTTCCCCCTCCCCCTCTTCTCTCTCTCTCTTCCCCCTCCCCCTCTTCTCTCTCTGCTCTCTCTCTTCCCCCTCCCCCTCTTCTCTTTCTGTCTCTCTCTCTCTTCCCCCTCCCCTCTTCTCTCTCTCTCTGTCTCTCTCTCGTCCCCTCCTCCTCTTTTCTCTCTTCGTCTCACTCTTCCACCCCCCCTCTCTCTCTCCGTCTCTCTCTCTCTTCCCCCTCCCCCTCTTCTCTCTCTCCTCTCTCGCTCTCTCTTCCCCCTCCCCCTCTTCTCTCTCTCTCCCCCCTCCCCCTCTTCTCTCTCTCTCTCTCTCCCCGCCTCCTCTTCTCTCTCTCTCTTCCCCCTCCCCCTCTTCTCTCTCTTTCCTCTCTCTCTCTCTTCCCCCTCCCCCTCTTCTCTTTCTCTCTCTCTCTCCCCTCCCCCTCTTCTCTCTCTCTCTCTCTCTCTCTCCCCCCTCCCCCTCTTCTTTCTCTCCGTCTCTCTGGGAACTCACGTGATTTCTCTGCAGTGTGTCCCAATAAACCTTCAGGTCTTCACTGGGTCTTTCTCGGCTCAAACCTCGGAGGAAACAGAGACGCTTCTGTCCCGTTTTACTTTTATTTACTTTTTATTTGATTTTGCCGCTCGTAAAAAACACAAAACTCGTCCTTTCCCCGAAGAATCGCGTATATTTTTACTTATGACATTGTTGGAAAACGTGTTTGAGGTTGAAAAACGCAGCATTTTCAAATCCAAATCCAAATCTACCTTATTTATTTTGCACATTTTACAAACAAAACAACTTCCAAAGAATAAAAAAAATTGTTTTAAAACAATAAAACTGCTCGAATCAAATAAAAACAAAACCATAAAAAACATAAAATAGCAGTAAAATAAATAGAAGACAGAGCTGTATTTCTCATTTAACGGTTTTATATTTATTATAATAAAATAAAATAACCAAAATAAAAAATAAAATAAAAAATAAATTACCAAAATAAATAAATAAAATAAAATAAAATAAATAAAAACTAAAATAAATAAAATAACCAAAATTAATAAATAAACTAAAATAAATAAACACAATCAAAAATCCAAATCCACTTTATTTATTTTGCACATTTTACAAACAAAACGGCTCCCAAAGAATAAAAAATTTGTCCTAAAACAATAAAACTGGTCCGAATCAAATAAAAACAAAACCATCAAAAACATAAAATAGCGGTAAAATCAATAAAAGACTTGTGTCCTTTGGATTTAAAGGTCTTATATTTCGCCAAACTGACTCTTGAGGGCTTTTAGTCGTGTTATAATGTCGTTACCATCTCGAAAACAAACCCGGAGCTGTCGTTTTGAACCTCTCTGTCCCACTTTGTGATGTCACGAGGTGGGACAGAGTGTTTCCCGTTTGAGGGAAGAAGAAATAAACACTTAAATCTATCAGAAAATGGCTTAAAAGTTGTGAAATTGTGTGTCCACGCAGTGAGGTCACTTTACTTGATAAGTTATCTTAAATAGATTATTTTAGTAGATAATGAAAACTAACATAAATAAATAAAATAAAATAATAAATAAAATAAAAACAAAAATAAATAAAATAAAATAACCAAAATAAATAAACCAAATAAAACTAAAAACTAACTAAACTAAAAATAACAAAAATAAATAAGCTGAACTAAAATAAAATAACCTAAATAAATAACTAAAATAAACTAAAATAACGCAAATAAATAAATAAACAAAAATAACCTAAATAAATAAATACAATAAAATTAATAAATAAAATAACATAAAAGTTAAACTAAAAACAAAAATAAATAAACTAAAATAAATACATAGTCTATAGTTAAGTAGATAATAAAGCTCAAAACAAGAAGAAAAACGTGACATAAGTTTTTAAATCTTGTCCGGATCAGAGAAATGTGCCGTGAGCTCCATCTGCAGAGTTTGTGTGTTAAACGTGTGCGAAAGAAACAAAACAGGACTCCGGGAAAGTTCTGGGAGAGGAAAAGCGCAGCTCGGGCCCTTTAATCCAAATATAAAACGTTACCGGAAAGTGACAATAGCTTCATTTTTCAGCCGTCAAAGGTGAAATTTACGGCGGTTTTCGGTAAAGCCCGGAGCTCGGCCAGGGTTTGTGAACTGGAACTGGGGTCTTTCCTGGAAACAAGTGACACATCATTCAAGTTTAATTTAATCCGACTGAAAAAGCTCCTTCCTTTTGAGACAATGCACACAGTCCCACAATTCCCACAACGGGAATCTGCACAAACAGACGCACAAACGAACGGGAATCTGCACAAACAGACGCACAAACGAACGGGAATCTGCACAAACAGACGCACAAACGAACGGGAATCTGCACAAACAGACGCACAAACGAACGGGAATCTGCACAAACAAACGCACAAACGAACGGGAATCTGCACAAACAAACGCACAAACAAACGGGAATCTGCCCAAATGAACGGGAATCTGCACAAACGAACGGGAATCTGCACAAACAGATGCACAAACGAACGGGAATCTGCACAAACGAACGGGAATCTGCACAAACGAACGGGAATCTGCACAAACGAATGGGAATCTGCACAAATGAACGGGAATCTGCACAAACAGACGCACAAACGAACGGGAATCTGCACAAACAGACGCACAAACGAACGGGAATCTGCACAAACGAACGGGAATCTGCACAAACGAACGGGAATCTGCACAAACGAACGGGAATCTGCACAAACGAACGGGAATCTGCACAAACGAACGCACAAACGAACGGGAATCTGCACAAACGAACACACAAACGAACCGGAATCTGCACAAACAACACACAATCGAATGGGAATCTGCACAAACGAACGCACAAACAAACGGGAATCTGCACAAACAGACGCACGAACGAACACACAAACGAACGGGAATCTGCACAAACGAACGGGAATCTGCACAAACGAACGGGAATCTGCACAAACAGACGCACGAACGAACACACAAACGAAGGGGAATCTGCACAAACGAACGGAAATCTGCACAAACGAACGGGAATCTGCACAAACGAACGGGAATCTGCACAAACGAATGGGAATCTGCACAAACGAACGGGAATCTGCACAAACGAACGGAAATCTGCACAAACGAACGGGAATCTGCACAAACGAACGCACAAATGGCTGTGGGAGCAGAGTCTGAGCACGTCTGATCTGGAGGAGGATTTCTGCAGCTCAATAAAACAGGAGATAATGTCTAATTTGCACTTTTCTCTTGGATTTTAAGAAAGTAGCGCTTACTTTTTCCCCAAAACTGACTCTAAAAATGTGGTTTTGCGTTTATTTAAAGGTGCACCGCGTAACTTTTCTGGTTGTTTCGATCTCCCTCGTCATCACAAACGGACCCGGAGTCGTGTTTTGTTTCTTTCACACATGTTTAACGCACAAACCCTGAATATTTAGGCTGAGTTTTCCTCTCAAACCACAGTCCGCACATACGAGTGGACGAAGTGAGTGTGACGTCTCCACTGCGTCGGCGCCGCTCAAATGAGGCTCCTGTTGCCACGGTTACAGGAGCGAATCTGGAGCCATATTTGGAAATCCGACCGCGAGTATCATAGCAACCACGAGAGCCAATCAGGATTTAGGTGATTCTTGAGAATAATAAGGAAACTTTTAGCTTTTATCATCAAACTTTAAACAGTCGGTTTAAGTAATTGATTTATGTTCTATGTTCTGTTATGTACGAACAACAATAAAGTCGCAATTTAACGAAATTCACTTTACTTTATGCTAGTTAAGATTCTCATAACGTTTTATTAAATGCCTTGATCCCGGAAAAGTCGCGCTGTGATTGGACAAATGTCAATGTCAATCAAACGTGTCAAAACGGGGTGACGGGAAAGCAGGAAAGGGGACCTGCTTAGCAACGAAACGCACGAGCTGTCAGTCAAACCTGTTGCTAACGCTAGGGGGAGGGACCTCGGGGAATGAAGGCGCCTGATTGGTCCGTTATTTATGTTCATATCTTGATTCAGGAACAAAATAGAGAAATGAAAAATTCAGGATTCACGTGTCGCGGGATCAGGCGAACATTTTAAGTCCAAAATGACGAGGAAAACAGAGCAGCAGGTCCAGAGAGACGAGCGAGAAGATCCCAGTGTGAGTCAATGGGGGAAAAGGGAGAGAAGGAGCCGGAAGAGCCTCCTGGAGCAGAATCGCTTGGATCATTTCAGGCCTGGATTTCCCCATTTCTACCGCACTAAAGGTCAAGGGAGCTGTGAAAACGTGAAAACTACCACTTCATGACGTCACAAGGTGGATCAGAGCATTTTGAGGTTTGGAAATGCAGACGGACTCATAATAAAGCGTCACTCAAACACGTGTGAATGAAACGAAACGCAGCTCCAGGTCCGATTTTGAGGAGGATTTTGCACAATCTAAGACCTTTAAAGCTGGTCTATGTATTTTTTTTTCTTTAGGTTGAGAGAATGTTATGAAATGTCCCTCAGTACGGCATTAAACGGTCAAAAGTTTGGACTCACCTTCTCGTTCAGTGTTGTTGCTTTTTTTTTTTTACATACAAACAGACATCAAATACATGAAGTAAAATGTCTGAAATGATCCAATTTAAATGAGCTGTTTGCTTCAAAGTTGAGATGTATTTTGTGTTTAAACATCGCAAATTAGTAAAGTTGCACTGTGTAACTTTTCTGGTAGAAGGTCTTGCCATGCTCGTCTCCATGGCGATGCTATTGCTTTGCCGGAAAAGTTCCACAGTGTTTCATTAAAGTGATCAGTCTTACATTTATTTAGTATTTATTGCTTAAAACATCTTGGAAAAACGTGAATTCTTACTGTGAGCGGAGTCCGGAGTCGCCTTTACACAGACCTGAACCGTAACTCAACCTGCTGGTATCATCTCCATGGAGACAAGCTTTGAGAAATTACACAGTGCACCTTTAATGAGCAGCAAAACCGCATTTGATTATGAAAAAACACCTTGGAAAACATGAACTCTTACTGTGAGCAGAGTCGCCTCTCCGCAGATCTGACCTGTAACTTGTGACATGGTGTTGTCATCTCCATGGAGACAAGAATGATGGATCCGCACAACCAGAGAAATTACACAGTGCACCTTTAATTAGCAGCAAAACCGCATTTAATTATGAAAAAACACCTTGGAAAACATGAACTCTTACTGTGAACAGGCTCGCCTCTCCGCAGATCTGACCTGTAACTTGTGGCCTGGTGTTGTCATCTCCATGGAGACAAGAATGATGGATCCGCACAACCAGAAAAATTACACAGTGCACCTTTAATTAGCAGCAAAAACGCATTTAATTATGAAAAAAACACCTTGAAAAACATGAATTCTTACTGTGATTGGAGTCGCTTTTACACAGATCTGACCTGTAACTCGTCATCTCCATGGCGACGAGCACAGAGAAATCACACAGTGCTTTATCTTCATCATCTTTAGCGTCATGTAATTACAGTAAAAATATGTTTATGTCTTTAAAAAATGTCAAAAATTTCCCGTGAGGCTGTTTTGTTGACCCGCGTTGCTTCACCGGGCGTTTGGATTCGACAAACACAGACTTTGAGCCGGAATCTGGGAAATCTGAAATCCTGACTGGAAGTTTAAGTCCGACCTAATCCGACCCGAGACGTTTAAGTAAATAAGTGAAAGTGACTCACGTGATTCTCTGATAACACGAGAAAAAAGGACAAATTGTTTTTATACTGGGTCCACTGAAGCTGCAGACTCTGACTCTTTTTTCCAACATTTTCCGAACGTTCAGTTTTGACGTTCCCAGAATCTCCGGATGAGGCGGATCCGAGTCCAAACGAGGTCTTCTCAAAGTTCAGTTTAAACTCTAAACGGCCACATTTTTATGCAGCGCTTTTCCAACTTTAAGGCTCAAAGTGATTTAAAACAAGGAACTACTCACATATACACTCACTCACACATTCACTCACTCACACATTCATTTACACACATATTACTACACATATAACTACTACTACTACTACTACTACTACTACTACTGCTACTACTACTACTACTACTACTATTACTATAACTACTACTACTTCTGCTACTACTACTATTACTACTACTATTACTACTACTATAACTACTACTACTACAAGAAATACTACTATAACTACTACTATTACTATAACTACTACTACTACTGCTACTACTCCTACAACTACTACTACTACTATTACTACTACTATAACTACTACTACAAGAAATACTACTATAACTACTACTATTACTATAACTACTCCTACAACTACTACTACTACTACTACTGCTACTACTCCTACAACTACTACTGCTACTACTGCTACTACTACTACTACTCCTACAACTACTACTGCGACACAGCAACTACAATACTACTACTACTACTACTACTACTACTACTACTACTACTGCTACTACTCCCAGCAATACTACTGCGAAACTACTAGCAACTACTACTACTACTGCTACTACTCCTACAACAACTACTACTACTACTACTACTACTACTATTACTACTACTATAACTACTACTACTACAAGAAATACTACTATAACTACTACTATTACTATAACTACTACTACAACTACTACTACTGCTACTACTACTACTACTACTGCTACTACTCCTACAACTACTACTACTACTACTACTATAACTACTACTACTACAAGAAATACTACTATAACTACTACTACTGCTACTACTGCTACTACTCCTACAACTACTACTACTACTATTACTACTACTATAACTACTACTACTACAAGAAATACTACTATAACTACTACTATTACTATAACTACTACTACAACTACTACTACTGCTACTACTACTACTACTACTACAACTACTACTACTACTACTAATAATATAACTACTACTACAAATACTAATACAACTACTACTACTACTACTATGCACTATACACTACAACTACTGCTACTACGACTACTACTGCTGCTACTACGACTACTACTGCTACTACTACTACTACTACAACTACTACTGCTACTACTACAACTACTACTACTACTCCTACAACTACTACTGCTACTACTCCTACAACTACTACTACTACTACTACTATTACTACTACTACTACAAGAAATACTACTATAACTACTACTATTACTATAACTACTACTACTACTATTACTATAACTACTACTACTACTACTACTACTACTACTACTATTACTACTACTATAACTACTACTACTACAAGAAATACTACTATAACTACTACTATTACTATAGCCTAACTACTACTACTACTACTACTACTTCTACTACTACTACTACTACTTCTACTACTACTACTACTACTACTATAAGTACTACTACTATAACTACTACTACTACTACTGCTACTACTACTTTATCTTGATTTGCCCAGTTTCATTTTCCGCGTCTCTTTAAAGTCGCGCTGTGTAACTTTTCAGGACTAAACCGCCTTCACACTGTTTATTGTCTCCACCGGTGTCAGTCCCACGACGCCGGAGAAAACGACAATGAACCACAATATCTGAGGTCCCGGTTTGGATCCGGGGAGTTTCTGGATCAGGGAAACACCGGATCCTCCTCCTCTATTCACTGGGGTTTTCAGGACGAACCTTTGTCCCGACTATCAACAAACCCACGGCCCGCCCCACTTACGGGAATGTGGGCCATAAACGGGAGACGATATCGTACGAGGGGAAGATACGTAGTTAAAGTTACACTGACGTAAGTGAACTGTTCAAATAATGCGGTTAGATTTACAAACAACACGTAAAGGCGAAGATACCGTACGACGCCTGTGAAAGATAAGTCCAATAACGGCACCTCTGTGGAGTTTTATTTACAGTTTTTAAAGCCAAACGGTGAAACTTTCGGGTGAAGCAGCGATTTCCGCACATTTAACGGTTCTGTATTACGCAGAACTGACTCTTGTGAGCTTTGAGTCGTGTTATAAAGTTGTTACCGACCTCAAAAACAGACCTGGAGTTGTGTTTTGTTTCATTCCCACACGTGTTTGAGTGACTCTTTATTATTATTCCAAACCTCAAAATGCTCCGTTTCACCTAGAGCCCAAAAAATCTTAGGTTTTATTAAAAAAAAAAAACTCGATTCACGATTCGATTCGACCGTACAGCAGCTTCCAAAACTTTCATCATGTTGTGAACTTCTCTTCTCCACCGAATAACTTGGAGCATTTCATATGGTTCACAGTAGGAATGGGCTTTGATTACATTTTCTTAATCGGCCACTGGGAGAATTGACGATTATCGACTAATCATTAATGTTTTTATCTTAAAATTATCATTATTATTATTATTACTGTTACCAATCTCCATAAATAAACTCAACTCTACAACATATAAACCATCAGCACTGCAGAGCCTCATCAGTGTGAGATCAGAATGTGTTTATGTTTTTACAGTAACTTAAAACCACACGCCTCATTTGCATAAACTGTAAACGCTGAAAAAAGCAGCTCTTTCCTTGTGCTGCTGCTTCAGCTTCTGTCGGACTAAAGGACTCGACTCAGTGGATTATGAGCGTTCTTTCTGTGGCAGATTAGTTTGTGCCTGTGTCGTTCTGCAGGAAGTGACTACGGAAAGACTACAGGAAGTCTTGGCGAACGCGAAATGTACGCGCTGTATAAAAAAAAAAATCTTGAATATCGATTTCCCAAAAAAACAAATCGATTTGACTTGCCAACTTCGATTTTTATTTCATGAATAGAGTGACCGGACGTCTCTACTTCCCCGGGACAGTCCAGGTTTTGAGCCCCCGTGGCCCCGGTCCCAGCAGATTTATCCCAAACCACTGATTTGTCCAAGTTTTATACAAGAAATGTCCCAGATGTTTATTTATTTCTTTGAATTAGGACAGTACATATTAATCAGCGCGTCTACAAAAAAGGTTTTCCACATAAATATGCCGTTGTCCCGAGGCAAACATGAAACATTCAATATGATTAACACTTTTAGACACGACACCAGTGAGACATAAACGCACAACATGAGAACACAATAACACGATTTTACACTATTTCCAACAGAATCAGTCTACGGTATAAAGAGCCCAAGACAAATGGAAGTGCTGTGTCCCTATTTTTGACCATTCTGAGCCCTGCCAACAGTGAAAAGAGCCGCAAATTGTCATTTGTTTGGATAAAATACAAAAAAATTGCTTAAAAATGACCAAAACACAAAGAAAATGTGAATTTTTATTATTACCAAACACCACAAACTGTCAGTCAGGCTCCTTCTTTCTCTTTCTCCCTCCTCCATCTCTCTCTCTCTCTCTCCTCCTTTCATCTTTCTCCATTCCCCCCTCTCTTTCTTTCGCCTCCCTCTCTCTCGCTCTCTGCTTCTTTCTCTCATCTCCTCTCGTCCTCTCTGTCTTTCTCCCTATTCCCTCTCTCTCCCTCCTTTCACGCTTTCTTTCTCCCACTCCCCCTCCGTCCTCCCTCTCTCTCCCTCTGTGTCTTTCTCCCTATTCCCTCTCTCTCCCTCCTTTCACGCTTTCTTTCTCCCCTTCCCCTCTATCCTCCCTCTCTCCCTCTGTGTCTTTCTCCCTTTTCCCTCTTTCTTTTTCTTTCTTTCTTCCCCCTCTCTCTTTCTCTCTTCTCCCTCCTTTTCTCTCCCTCCCTCCTTTCACTCTTTCTTCCTCCCTCTCTCTCCCTCTCTGTTTTTCTCCCTTTTCCCTCTTTCTTTCTTTCTTCCCCCTCTCTCTTTCTCTCTTCTCCCTCTCCCTCCTTTCACTCTTTCTTTCTCCCACTCCCCCTCCATCCTCCCTCTCTCTCCCTCTGTGTCTTTCTCCCTTTTCCCCTTTCTTTCTTCTCCCTCTCTCTTTCTCTCTTCTCCCTCCTTTTCTCTCTCCCCCTCCTTTCACTCTTTCTTTCTCCCACTCCCCCTCCATCCTCCCTCTCTCCCTCTGTGTCTTTCTCCCTTTTCCCTCTTTCTTTCTTTCTTTCTTCCCCCTCTCTCTTTCTCTCTTCTCCCTCCTTTTCTCTCTCTCCTTCCTTTCTCTATTTTTCTCCCTCTTCTCCCCCCCTCTCTCTCTTTCTCCATTCTCCCTCTCTCTCTCCCTCACTGTCTTTCTCCCTTTTCCCCCTTTCCCTCTTCTCTCCCTTTCTTCCTCCATCCCTCATTCTCACCCCCCCTCTCTCCCTCTCTCTTCTCCTCCTTCTCTAAATGTTGAAGAAATGATCAAACTCTCGGAGGTCTCTCTCTCTCTCTCTCTCCTTCTTTCTCGTTCTCTTTTTCCTGGAAGTTCACTTTATCAGAAAAGTCTGTGACCTTATCGGCCTAAACTCACTTCCTTCTCCCTCTCGCTCTCTCCTTCTTTCTCTCTTTCTCCCTCCTCCAACTCTCTCTCTTCTCTCTCTCCTTTCTCTCTTCTCTTCTCTCTCCTCTGTCGCTCCCTCTTTCTCTCTCTCTTTCTTTCTTCCTGCTCTTTCTCTCTTCTCCCTCTTTCTCTCTCACTGTTTCTTCCCCTCTCTCTTTCTCCCTCCTCCAACTCTCCCTCTTCTCTGTCATTCTTTCTTCCCCGTTTCTCTCCCCTCCCTTCTCTCTCTCACTATATCTCTCTCCTTCTTTCTCTCTCCCTCTGTTTCTTTCTTTCTCGCTCCTCCAACTCTCCCTCTTTTCTCTCTTTTTATTTCCCGCTCTCTTTCTCTCTTCTCCTTTTCTCTTGCTGTCTCTCTCTCTCTCCTTCTTTCTCTCTTCTCTCTCTCCTCCATCTCTCCCTCT
This sequence comes from Odontamblyopus lacepedii, assembly GCA_034769755.1. Lineage (NCBI taxonomy): Eukaryota > Metazoa > Chordata > Actinopteri > Gobiiformes > Gobiidae > Odontamblyopus > Odontamblyopus lacepedii. The sequence goes on along the minus strand of CM068360.1, from coordinate 31,893,646 downwards.
TTTGCTTTCTTGCTATATATCTCTCTTTCTTCCTGCTCTCTTTCTCTCTTCTCCCTCTTTCTTTGTCACTGTTTTTTTCTCTCCCCTACTTTCTCTCTTCTCTCTCTCATCTCTCCCCCTCGCTATATCTCTATCTCTTTCTTTCTTCCTGCTCTTTCTCTCTCATTGTTCCTCTCTTCTCTCTCCTTCTTTCTCCCTTTTCTCTCCCTCCTCCATCTCTCCCTCTTTCTTTCTTTCTTTCTTTCTTTCTTTTTTCTTTCTCCTCTCTTTTTACCTTCTCTCTCTCACTGTCTCTTTCTCCTTCTTTCTCTCCCTATTTCTCCCTCACTTTTGTCTCGCTCTCTCTCTCTCCTCTCTCTTTGGCTCCTCCCAACTCTCCTTCTTCTCTCTCTTTCTCTCTTCTCTCTCGGTCTCACAATGTCTCTCTCCCTCTTTATCTCTCACTTTTCTCTCTCCCTCCACTCTCTCTTTCTCCCTCCTCCAACTCTCCCTCGTCTCTTTTTCTCCCTCTCTCTCGCTGTATCTCTCCCCTTCTTTCTTTCTTTCTTTCTTTCTCCTCCAACTCTCCATCTTCTCTTCTCTCTCTTTCTTCCCTCCTCTCCTTTCTCTCTCTTTCTTCCCTCCTCTCCTTTCTCTCTCTCGCCCTCCCTCTTCCCTCCTCCTCTCTCTTTCTCCCCCTTTTCCCTTTTTTTTTGCTTTCATTTATAATTTCTCCACATCCTTTCGGTTAATTTATCTGTGCGATGTTTACGCATAAAACTGAATGTTTTTAAAGCTGCGCTGTGTAACTTTTGCTCGTTTCTACGGATACGTCGCCGCTCTGCCCGGAATGTCCCGCAGTGCGACTTTAAACAGCTCTGCTTTTTACGTTTTACGCTCGATCACAGGTGGTTTTATCGCTCAAAAACACTTGGGAAAAACCCTCGTTCTGACTGCGTAACTCGGCCCGGTTTGGTCCGAAAGCTTTAATGCTGCACCGCGGAACATTCCAGACAAAGCAATAACACACATAAGCGCATATATTCCTTTTCGCAGCGTAGTAGCTCGTATAAAAAGAGGAGAAAGCGTTTTTTTTTGTTTTTTTTTTTTGTTTCCTGGAAGCTCGTCTGCAGAGCCTGGTCCTGCCCGGAACCTCTGGAGGCAGAATCGGGTTTAATTTTCTTTCCACCTTCAGGTCGGTTTGTTTTGGCCCAGACTCAAAAATGAAATGACCCGAAATAACGGGTTTTAATCAGCGCGCGGGAGGAATCCAAACACGCACTGGACTCACGCTGGACTCTTAATAGGATCAGGAGCGTTTTTTTTACACCGATCACCCGAATATTTGAGCAATTTCAACTATAGGGACGACGAAAACTCAAGAAAATCGGGGCCGACCACCGCCGAGCCTCGTAAACCGGGTAAAATCGGGTAACCGTTCAGCGTAAAATCTCTTCTAAATCTCATCGCTATTTGATCTTTTCGAGCCGCTCCTGCAGGTGACAGCGCTGAAGATAAAGGCTGCAGTCGAGTGTTAGAAGCTCATCCGAAACGTTGCCGTGGCTCATATCAGGAAACGACCGAAGAGCTCATTTTTTGCCACTAAGAACAGTTCATTCTTATGCACTTTAAACTGTGGTTGTCTTTTACTGTCGTCTATTTATTTATATTGGACTGTGTTGTGTATCTCTTTCATCTGTACTGCAAACCGAATTTACCTACGGGTACGAATAAAGACACCTGAACCTCAACCTGAACCTGAACCTCAACCTCAGCCTCAACCTCAACCTCAACCTCAACCTGAAACCTCAACCTCAACCTCAACCTGAACCTCAACCTGAACCTCAACCTGAACCTCAACCTCAACCTGAACCTCAACCTGAACCTCAACCTCAACCTGAACCTGAACCTGAACCTCAACATGAACCTCAACCTGAACCTCAACCTTAACCTGAACTTCAACTTCAACCTCAACCTCAACCCCAACCTCAACCTGAACCTGAACCCGAACCTCAACCTGAACCTGAACCTCAACCTGAACCTCAACCTGAACCTCAACCTCAACCTGAACCTCGACCTCAACCTCAACCTCAACCTGAACCTGAACCTCAACCTGAACCTCAACCTCAACCTGAACCTCAACCTCAACCTGAACCTCAACCTGAACCTGAACCTCAACATGAACCTCAACATGAACCTCAACCAGAACCTCAACCTGAACCTCAACCTCAACCTGAACCTCAACCCCAACCTCAACCTGAACCTCAACCTCAACCTGAACCTCAACCTGAACCTCAACCTGAACCTCAACCTCAACCTGAACCTCAACCTGAACCTCAACATGAACCTCAACCTGAACCTCAACATGAACCTCAACCTGAACCTCAACCTGAACCTCAACCTGAACCTGAACCTCAACCTCAACCTCAACCTCAACCTGAACCTCAACCTGAACCTCAACCTCAACCTCAACCTCAACCTCAACCTCAACCTCAACCTGAACCTCAACCTCAACCTCAAAGTGATGGGGGCAAGTTCTTCACTTCCACGTAAAACGCCGATTTGCTTAACACCACTTTAACCCATCTTACAACAGCCACGAGTCTAACAAACAAAACGCTCTGCCTGGTTCACTCATTAGTGTCTGGAAACGTTAGAAAACATCTTTATAAGCAGCTTTAAGTAATTTGACTTTACTTATTTACTTTTTTTGTTTGACTTTTTTATTTGGTATTTTGATTTATTTATTTTTCTGCTTGATGTTTTAAAAGCGCTTTTTGAACTATTTGACTCAAAATTTATTCCAAACAGATGAAGCATTAGCGATGAAGCAATCACCAGGACTAAACCAGGACTAAACCAGAACTAAACCAGGACTAAACCAGGACTAAACCAGGACTGAACTAGGACCAAACTAGGACTAAATCTGGACTAATCCAGGAATAAAACCAGGAATGGACCAGGACTAAACCAGGACTGGACAGGACTAAACCAGGACTAAACCAGGACTAAACCAAGACTAAAACAGGACTAAACTAGATCTAAACAAGGACTAAACCAGGACTAAACCAGGTCTAAACCAGGAATAAAACCACGACTGGACCAGGACTAAACCAGGACTAAACTAGGACTAAGCCTGGACTGAACCAGGACTAAACTAGGACTAAACCACGACTAAACTAGGACTAAAACAGGAGTAAACTAGGAATAAACCAGGACTAAACTTGGACTAAACTAGGACTAAACCACGACTAAACTAGGACTAAAACAGGAGTAAACTAGGAATAAACCAGGACTAAACCAGGTCTAAACCAGGAATAAAAACAGGACTGGACCAGGACTAAACCAGGACTAAACCAAGACTAAACCAGGTCTAAACCAAGAATAAAACCAGGACTGGACCAGGACTAAATCAGGTCTCCGCTCATTCATTCCCAGTCCTCACTTTCGTGGGCAGTTTTTTAGTTATTCATTTAAACACAAAATCGAAAACTGTGTGTTTCATTTTGGTTTTGGAGACAAAAAAAATAAAGAAAAGAGTTGTTTTTGTTTTTTCATTTTCTTATTTTGCTTTTATTTTGAAAAACGAACGAACGACTCGCGGATTCACCTGGACTACATCAGGACCACAAAAGGCCTAAACTTTCAAATCCCGAACAAAACATTTCTCAGTGACTTTTTTTTCCCCCTTCTTTTTGCGTAACGTTTTGATGTTTTGAGTTCTGTAAATATTCCGGTTGATCTGAAGCTGCAGTCGTGAGCTGGTGATTCCTCGTGTCGGTGTTGAATGAATCACAGAAAATGACGGTGTGGACGCGACCGCAGTGAGTCACGAAAACTCACTGGCACGAAACAGCGAGGAGGAGGAGGAGGAGGAGGCCTGGAGGAGCTCGTGTGGAGGCTCCGACTGTGGAAATAGATTCTCAGGGAGTTTGGCCACGGCATTTTCTCGCTACGAACATAGACTGTGTTTATAAATGGACATAGATATAGAATAGAACCTAATATAGATATAGAATAATATAGAATAGAACCTGCAAAAAGGAAGTGAGCCTGGGCGTGTTTCCGGCTCTTCTTTTTATAACTACTGTAAGTCGCACCAGTCACAAAATTGCACAATGAAGAGGGAAAAAAAAAAAAACATACGTCACATTTTTGGGTGGAAATTTATTTGTTAAAATCGGAGAGCAAGAACAGACATGAAAGGTGAGTTATAGAAACACCAACGGAACAGAGAAGAACAGGCTGAACGTGTGTCTGGTGTGTTCACATCACATATGAACAGTTATTCACAAAACTAGAGCAGAAACAACAGAACAACTTTACCAAACTCTCCATCTCGCTCCAAATCCACTAAATCCACTGAATTCTTCTGAGCAGCTCCACCAACTCCAGCTAAATCCAGCTTTTAGCCGCGATGAGCTTTTTTTCTTTTCTTCGTCGCAGTTCGCGTTTCCTCCACTTTTCTCCGGTCGAACACAAGTTTCTCGCCCACTCCAAACTTTCTTTCTGCTGCTCGATCGCCGTTTTCAGCTGCAGATTGCACTACGGGTGTGGAGTGAATGGATAATGCTGTGTAAAGCGTCTTTGTGACACGTGTCTGTGAAAAGCGCTATAGAAATAAACACGTACGTACGCACTTGCAGCAGGACGGCGGCGCTTTGTGCAGGAGACATGAGCAGTAGAGCGAGAAGTGACGGTGGAGCGGGAGGAAGAGCCTGAAAGGAGCTGCTGCTTCTCCAGGCGTGAGAACGAGTCGTAGTTTGTACATGTGATCAGCTCTGTCGGTCACACGACGTCGCACCTGCTTAGTCCACGTCTTTATACAGTTTATTTATACACAAATACTACAGTATCGTCTAAAAAAGAGCTTTTAAAATGATCACTCGGATCACAGTCAGTACTGAGTAACGAGTCTGTTCTTTAGTGCTGAAATCTCGGAGACTGAATCAGGACTAAACCGGGTCTAAACCAGGACTAAACCGGGTCTAAACCAGGAATAAATGGGGTCTAAACCAGCACTAAACAGGGTCTAAACCAGGAATAAATGGGGTCTAAACCAGGACTAAATAGGGTCTAAATCAGGACTAAACCGGGTCTAAACCAGGACTAACCTGGGTCTAAATCAGGACTGAACAGGGTCCAAACCTAAACTAAACAGGATCTAAACCAGGATTAAATAGGGTCTAAATCAGGACTAAACACAGTCTAAACCAGGACTAAACTGGGTCTAAACGGGGTCTAAACCAGGAATAAACAGGGTCTAAACCAGGACTAAACAGGGTCTAAACCAGGACTAAACAGGGTCTAAACTGGGTCTAAATCAGGACTAAACAAGGTCTAAACCAGGACTAAACAGGGTCTAAATCAGGACTAAACCAGGACTAAACAGGGTCTAAACCAGGACTAAATGGGGTCTAAACCAGAACTAAACAGGGTCTAAATCAGAACTAAACAGGGTCTAAATTTGAACTAAACCGGGTCTAAACTAGGACTAAACAGGGTCTAAATCAGGACTAAACAGAGTCTAAACCAGGACTAAACAGGGTCTAAACCAGGACTAAACAAGGTCTAAACCAGGACTAAACAGGGTCTGAATCAGGACTAAACAGGGTCCAAATTTTAACTAAACCAGGTCTAAACCAGGACTACATAGGGTCTAAATCAGGACTAAACACAGTCTAAACCAGGACTAAACTGGGTCTAAACGGGGTCTAAACCAGGACTAAACAGGGTCTAAACCAGGACTAAACGGGGTCTAAACCAGGACTAAACAGGGTCTAAACCAGGACTAAACGGGGTCTAAACCAGGACTACACAAGGTCTAAATCAGGACTAAACCGGGTCTAAACCAGGAATAAACAGGGTCTAAACCAGGACTAAACGGGGTCTAAACCAGGAATAAACAGGGTCTAAACCAGGACTAAACGGGGTCTAAACCAGGACTAAACGGGGTCTAAACCAGGACTAAACTGACTAAACTTCTGAACAAAGCACTGCTCAGTGACTTTTCTTTTTCTTTTTTTTGCACAACTTTTTGATGTTTTGAGTTTTCTAAATGTTCCAGTCGACCTGAACGGGAAAATGATTCTGGGGATTCCTCGTGTTTTGCGCCGAATGAATCACAGAAAATGACGGTGTAGACGCGACCGCAGTGAGTCAGGAGAAAAGAGCTTTTAAAATCAATCAAAATCGGTACCGAGTCTGTCTTTTAGTATTGAAATCGAGTTGTTAAATGTGAGTATCGCGAGTACATTTCACTCTGTGCCCTCCTCGGATAAATGATGCCGACTTGGCCAAAGCCCAACTGGAATCAGAGCGCCATCAGGAATATTGATCTGGAACGGCTCCTCTCCAGATCCCGGGGGACGCCGAGGGACTTTCACTGGACTTTTAGCCAAATGACACTACGCTAATAAAACGATGCATTATTTACTGAATGAATTCTGCAGCTTCTTACCTACAGTTTTTACCTTCCTCAGTGTTTCACAAACTGCTGTTCTACGTAAAGGTCCTGATCTCCTGAGGGGTTTTGAAGGATTTTGTTTATGAAAACCTTGATATCTGAGCCTCTGAAGCGCATAAAAACATCAGATAAACTGCATTTTAAAGGGAAGACTCGCAAATTAATGTCCAGCAATTCGGCGCCGGAGAAGCTGAGGTGCATTTCTAAAGGAAAACTTGAGGATTTTGGTCGTCCTTTTTGCGCTTTGTGAAGAAATTTTGACGTGTAGAGATCTTGAGCGTGTGTTTCGGGGTGTGGGAAGCGTCTTAATGTGTTATTTGTTATGTTTCAATATGTAAAATCTTAATTAAAAACATTTGTGGTAAAAAAAAAAGTAAGACTCGGCTTTTATTAAATTGCATCATGAAATTTGATAAAATGAAATGAAATTTGCGTCATGAAAATGAGGACAAATTAAAAAAAAAAAAATCATCTGGTGTAAATGGGTTAAGACCTGGTTTAGTCCCAGATTAGACCTGGAATAGTCCTGTTACAGACCACATCTTAGACCTGGAATAGTCCTGTTACAGACCACATCTTAGACCTGGAATAGTCCTGTTACAGACCACATCTTAGACCTGGAATAGTCCTGTTACAGACCACAGCTTAGACCTGGAATAGTCCTGTTACAGACCACATCTTAGACCTGGAATAGTCCTGTTACAGACCACATCTTAGACCTGGAATAATCCCATTACAGACCACATCTTAGACCTGGAATAGTCCTGTTACAGACTAAATCTTAGACCTGGAATAGTCCCGTTACAGACCGAATCTTGGACCTGGAATATTCCCGTTACAGACCAAATCTTAGACCTGGAATAGTCCTGTTACAGACCACATCTTAGACCTGGAATAGTCCTGTTACAGACCAAATCTTTGACCTGGAATAGTCCTGTTACAGACCGAATCTTGGACCTGGAATAGTCCCGTTACAGACCAAATCTTAGACCTGGAATAGTCCTGTTACAGACCGAATCTTGGACCTGAAATAGTCCCGTTACAGACCAAATCTTAGACCTGGAATAGTCCTGTTACAGACCGAATCTTGGACCTGAAATAGTCCCGTTACAGACCAAATCTTAGACCTGGAATAGTCCTGTTACAGACCACATCTTAGACCTGGAATAGTCCTGTTACAGACCACATCTTAGACCTGGAATAGTCCTGTTACAGACCACATCTTAGACCTGGAATAGTCCTGTTACAGACCACATCTTAGACCTGGAATAGTCCTGTTACAGACCAAATCTTAGACCTGGAATAGTCCTGTTACAGACCACATCTTAGACCTGGAATAGTCATGTTACAGACTGAATCTTAGACCTGGAATAGTCCTGTTACAGACCACATCTTAGACCTGGAATAGTCCTGTTACAGACCACATCTTAGACCTGGAATAGTCCTGTTACATGCGAAATCTTAGACCTGGAATAGTCCTGTTACAGACCACATCTTAGACCTGGAATAGTCCTGTTACAGACCACATCTTAGACCTGGAATAGTCCTGTTACAGACCACATCTTAGACCTGGAATAGTCCTGTTACAGACCACATCTTAGACCTGTCTTCTCTTTGGTGGTACTTGGTGTGAAAAGTTTAAGTGCCACTTTTCTATCTTGTTAGCAGTTGTTATTAAAATGCTTTTTGTTGCAGAAAACAGTTGCGTGGACTCATTCAGTGCTGATGTGATGCCATCTGTAGGCTCTTCTCTGTCTGAGGCTTTGTTAGACTTTAATCTGATCTTTACTTGAACACAATCTGACCACAAAGAACTGGATCTGTGCTGTTGAACAAATCTCTCTCAAATAACATGACAGTCACAATCCAGCGAGCATTAGCCAGCGGCTTTTCAGTTTGTCACTCTGAGCTTTTTGTTGAAAATTGAACCCCTGAACTGCCAACGTTTAGTTTACGGGCGCTTACCTCTTTTAACTCGCTAAGCCTGGTTACAAAATCCCTCCTTCTCCACCTCCGATTGTGAATGAAGAATGCAGCTTAAGGGGTGTTCAAAAGAGCATTGTGGAAACCAGGTTAAAGCGTTGAAAAGACGACTGAACTAGGCCCCTTTGACCCGATTTTGGTCGAGGACTAAACCAGGTCCATTTCACCTGATTTAGGTCTAGGACTAAACCAAACCGGGCCTGTGTGGTTCAGGCTGCAGGGCTTAATGTTTAATTTGGATTTGTTATTGCAATGTTGTTCACGTTTCTAGTTAAATGCGACTTGTATGTGAACTTTAAATGCCCCAAAAGTGTCCCGCATGAGCTCTGGAGGACACAACGACGTCACAGTGTTTACGGAAGTCGCCTAAACATGGACACATTGAGCTCCTGGAGATTTTAAAGTTGCTGTCGTATCATTCTCGTGGGAGGAAACACGTCTTCGGCCTATTTTATAACAGCACTGTTTTTTGTTTTGTTTTTTAATGCAGATTAATCACACAGTTTATTCTGAACGCTCCTCTGTGGAAAGTGCGGATGGTGAAAGGCGGCGCAGGTGATTAGGTCAGTGATCAGGTCCATACGCCGATGGAAGACGACAGATGAGACTGTGACTGGTGCTCAGAGGCAAATTTATCTGCAAAAAAACTGCCCCACGGGACTTTAGATCAAACTAAGGGAGTTTGCAGATGTTGCAGCGATGAACTCACTTTCCACAGAAGCACAACAAGATTAAAACACCATCTTTAAGCAAAACACGGGGTTGATTCAGCAGCAGCAACGACGCTACTTGTACCAACAACAAACCAAGTGCACCCGCGGCAATGATGTCAACAAAACTACCAGCAATAGAAAAATGTCAATAATATAACTTTTTGATAATAAATTGCATTTTTGGCCAAATGTTTTGGTCTTTTTTTGAAGAATAATTAACTGCGATCAATCGTGATTCATCAAAATTCTAAAGTGTGATTAATCTGATTTAAAAAATAATCGTTTGACAGCACTAGTTATAACACAAAAGCCGACCTCTCGCTTGTTGATGACGTGTAGGTCGGGTGAATGTGACTTGGCCGTGTGTCAAAAGATCAGATATGTTTCGGTTTTAGGAGCACAGATCCAAGTGGCCGGGGGCGCATTTGAAAAAATCAGATCTGTGTCGTTCAGACGGTCGTTAAAAGATCAGATGCAGGTCACACAGGGGTGAAAAAATCTGATTTGGGTCACTTCAGGTGCAGACTGAACGTCGCCTATTTCATTCTTTCCTGATCTCTGTCATAACATTGTTTTCTCGTCACAAACAGACCTGGAGTTGTGTTTTTTTCATTCATTCAACACACAAAACCTTCATATTCAGGCTGAGTTCTTCTCTCAAACTGAAAACTTGTGATGTCAGGAAGTGCTCCATTGTGTTTTTAAACTCTGTACACATTCACTAAAATCATTTTGGGTAATTTCAGCCCTGGAATTGCCGATCTCTACTGAATAAAAGGTAAAAGGAGCTGTTCACTTGAAAAAAAAACTACCGCTTCATGACATCACAAGGTGGAACAGAGCATTTTGAGGTTTGGAGACTGATAATAAAGTGTTCCTCAAACATGTGAATGAAACAAAACACAACTCCAGGTCTGTTTTTGAGGTTCTACAACATCAGAACGTGACTTAAATCTCACCAAAGTCCATTCCTTTAACCTGGTATAAACTAAACTAGGACCAAGGTCTAAAACAGGTCTAAACTTGGACTGTATCCGGACTGTAGCGGGTCTAAACTCAAAAGTTGCACACCGCATTGTTCGATGCTAACACAATTACATAATGCTTTTTAGGAGTGAATCCAAAATGCACCGTCGGAGGTTTTTCCTCAGGAGACAGTGACACAAACGTCTGGACCTGAGCCAGTTCACGTCTCTGGGAACAAAAGAGCAGCTCCGGTCTGTACAGTAAAGCTCGTACACCGGCTTTGAACCACAGACTTTATATAAAAAGACATCGCTAACCCACTAGCCATCGCAATCCAAACAGGAAGTGAACATGGGGGCGTTTCTGGCTTCATTGACTCTGGATCCAGTTGACTTAAAATTGACAAAAACTCTCTCTGCAACTGCTGCTGTGAGCTTCGTCATTTTGGGCTTAAAACGTTCGTATACACCCTTTTATAGCGGAAGTGATCAAAAAAAAGCTGTGCACGCATTTTAGCAACGGAAGTGGCATTGTTCCCCATTCCTTCGGATTCATTCAGACTGAACACGGAACAGAAGAAGACGGAGATAAAAACATTTCCAGCACCAAAATGTCTGGTTGTTCTGTGTGTGTTTGTGAGAATCGATATTCTACCGGCGGCAGACTAAAGTTTTAAAGTTTTACTCACTGGTCGCACAAGGATCTGGCAGTCAAAATTAGCTTATTGAGGAAATGTTCACGATCTTTTGACGATAATCCTTTCGCTCGACAAGCTGCCGAGTTCTGCCTTCTGTACTTCTGTTGCCAAAATGCGCAACCGAGTCTCAACATCACTGTTTACTGACACTAAAAGGGTCTATAAACCCGCTCTACATGGTCCTGGTGGGGTTTTTTTCCCGACATTTTGTCCGTAAATAAATTCCTATTCCTAACAGACCTTTTCCACAACGGCGGGAAGTGTCCTGTAGGTTTGTGGAACTTCTGGTTAATGGTTTTCTGTGGCAAAATGTGTGTGGAAATGTCTCCAGCAGCTTCATAAATCTGCCCCATCACCAAATCCTCAACCAACAAGGTCCATAAAGGAGAAACATTCTGTCCATGAAGAATTTATCCACAACGATCAAGGGAAGAAAGATGAAAGGAAACAACGACGAGCACTGGTTTAGACCTGGGTCTATCCTGGTTCAGTCCTGGTTTAGACCTGGTTAAGTCCTGGTTTCGTCCTGGTTCAGTCCTGGTTCAGTCCTGGTTCAGTCCTGGTTTAGACCTGGTTAAGTCCTGGTTTTGTCCTGGTTCAGTCCTGGTTCAGTCCTGGTTCAGACCTGATTTAGTCCTGGTTTAGACCTGGTTCAGTCCTGGTTTAGTCCTGGTTCAGTCCTGAGGTAGTCCTGGTTTAGACCTGGTTTAGACCTGGGTCAGTCCTGGTTTAGACCTGTTTTAGTACTGGTTCAGTCCTGATTTAGTCCTGGTTCAGCTCTGGTTCAGTCCTGATTTAGTCTTGGTTAAGACCTTGTTTAGTCCTGGTTTAGACCTGGTTTATTCCTGATTTCGTCCCGGTTTAGACCTGGGTTAGTCCTGGTTAGTCCTGGTTTTGTCCTGGTTTAGACCTGGTTTAGTCCTGGTTCAGTCCTGAGGTAGTCCTGGTTTAGACCTGGGTCAGTCCTGGTTTAGACCTGGTTTAGTCCTGTTTCAATCCTGGTTTAGACCTGTTTTAGTACTGGTTCAGTCCTGATTTAGTCCTGGTTTAGACCTGGTTAAGTCCTGGTTTCATCCTGGTTCAGTCCTGGTTCAGCTCTGGTTCAGTCCTGATTTAGTCTTGGTTTAGTCCTGCTTTAGGCCTAGTTTGACCTGGTTTACACCTGATTTAGACCTGATTTATTCCTGGTTTAGTCCTGGTTTAGTCCTGGTTTAGTCCTGGTTTCATCCTGGTTTAGTCCAGGTTTAGTCCTGGTTTCATCCTGGTTTAGTCCTGGTTTAGTCCTGGTTTCGTCCTGGTTTAGTTCTGGTTTAGTCCTGGTTTAGTCCGTCTGAGTTCAAAACACAACATTTATTGTCATAAACTAAAATCTTACCTATGAAATCTTCTGCTTTGCTCTTTCATTTTCTCATTCCGCTCATTCGTACTCTGTACCAAGATGGCGGCGATGTGAACACAACCTGAGATCTACTGTTCTATATCTGTGTGCGGCTCCTGCTTTGTGTGGGTTTGTTTGTCGTGCCGCGGTCGAGTGGGTTTCAGAGGTTCACAGGTTCGTTCAGGTGACACAGGAGCCTCTCAGACGTGTGGGGGTGGGGGATGTGGTCACGCTGTTTGTATTTGACCTCAAACTGTGGACAAATGACGAATTCTGGCTCCAAACCCCAACACACCGACACTCCAGACGCACAGCGGTTTCTTTTTCTCGAGAGTGGAGCTGCTTCGGTCCCGGAAGTCAAATTTCTCATTCATTTTTCCCATTATTTTTTCCGTTTTCAAGGTTCTATATTGCGTAAAATGGACTCTTGTGAAATGTAAGTCTTGATATAATGTTGTTTCCTCCTCAAAAACAGATCTGGAGTTGTGTTTGTTTCATTCACGTGTTTGAGAGTTAAAGCCGCCGCGCACGACAGGAGAATCTGCCCGATTTTGGCTGCGATTTCTTCCCGAGTTCGAGGAGCCGTGACCGGACTTTTTGTCTCCGTGTGCGATTCTGAAGCCGCTGCTCCTCGTGTTTGTGGAGTCGGCGTCAGATCAGAACCACCGAACATCAACGACGCGACGGAAACACACGATAAAACAGAGTCAGGGGCAGAGGAGCGACGGACACAGAGACGCCACAAACAAACTCGGGATAGAGCGAAAATAAAGATTTTATGACTCACCTAATGTAAAGTGGAACATTTAAAGTGCAGCGTCTCATCCACTTTATCCATAGAACTTGTCCTCCGCAAATAATGACCCCAGTCCACAAAACCGCGCTGTTAATCCAATTTGAGCTGTTCTTTAAAAGTAAAAAAGGCGAAAGTTGTTTCTTGAGTGTGTTTGTTTATGTCCACAGAGCCTAAAGCTGCAGATCAGCGACAGTGACTCTACTTCCTGTGGACTTTAGCTCCTCTTTTCTGCTTTAAAAATCCTGTATCTGAAGTGTCGCTCCACATTTCACACATAATAATAACAACACAGTTTTGACTTGAAGTGCAGAGTCTGATCTTTGAACACTTCAGAGTCTCAGAGCGACTGGTTTTACTGCAGACAGGAAACAGTTGACGCCATCACAGCGCTCACAGCTTTATATCTGCAGACAGATCCTGCTGAAGTCTGGGAGATCAGAGATTTTAAGTCTCATCAGTTTCTCCTCGTGTCTGTGGTGTTTGCGCTTTTTGTCGCACGTTTAAAAATCGTTTAGGACTGAAATATCCTCTAGTGTGTCGTGGCCTTTACTCTTTGTTATTAGTCTGTCCACATCTCCAAAGGTCAAAATTCTCTGTCCGGTGTCCTGTCAATTTGAGCACCCGAGGCAGAAGTGGAGGAACAAGAAATGTTTTATACGTGTATTGGTTTTCTTGTATGTTTTGACCAGTTAAGCTCATAAGCAACGACTTGTACATGTCGGATTCGCGGTAGAATAACTACATTAGATGATTGAATAGTTTGGATTTAATGTTATTTAATTTAAACATTTGGAGTCTTTGATAGAAAATACAGGCCTGTCGAAATGAGCTACCTCTGCCCAAATCCATATAAATGATTGAATAATGGTGATTCTACTGTGGGAGCGTTATTTGATGGCTAAATTGACGATATGTGCTCCTTTAGTCGGAGCCTGTTGGAGCACAACACGACTGTCGAATTGAACTACCTACGCATATTCATATAAATGAGTTGAAATTTGACATAACTATAAAGTATAAAGTCTGATCACCGTGTGCAAACAGCAAACTCTAATCCAAAGAAAATATGTCATAAAACTGTGAAGTTAGGGTTAGGCTTTATTGGATCTATTCAACTGTAAATGGAAAAACGTAAGGTCACTGACGATTTAGATGGAAACGAATCACCGTATCAGCGTATTGGTGTCAGGGTTTGGTGTCTGTTATGTGTCCCCCTCCCTTCTGTGTCTGTCTGCTCCTCTCGGGGGCGTGGCTGGGCTAATGCTGCAGTGTGGATCACCTGCTCGGTGGTTCACCTGCAGCTAATTGTCTAATCAGCCTCACTACTTAGTTCTGTCCTTGTCCTTTGTTCGGTGCCGGTTCATTCGTCCTCTATCCCTTGTCTACGTCCTCGTCCTGCTTGGCCACGTCGTCCTGCCTGCCCTTGTCGTCCAGTCTGTCTACCCGTGACTCTACCCCAGTGTCTTCCCTCCGTCTATGTCTCCAGCCAGTTTCCATCACCACATCCTTCTATCCCGGCAATAAACCTGTTTAACATCTACCTGCTCCTATGTCTCTGCTTTGGGGTCCTCAACCACACTCAAACCATGACAATTGGAAACGATTTGCGTCCACAGAAACACTGGTCACATGACTCGGCTGGTGTCACGTCGTCACACCACGCGGGCGATAAAAACAGGGAAGTGGAGCACCGTGTCTGAAGTTGCCGTAGTTCTGTGGAAGTTGCAGCTGCCGATTTCAAGTCGAGGAAGATGCAAGTGTGAAAACAGTCTTTTCGTGGACTGACGCTGTTTCCCGTTTGTCTCGGGTTTGTTTAAACTGTTTCCCGCAATAGCGTCACATTCCCGATGTCACGAACCAGCGAATCAGGAAGGAGCAAGTCACAGTGACACGGACCAATAAGGACGGCAGCTCGAGCCTGACGTCAGCGTATCAGCGTTTTCAGCGTTTTCATGCGTCCACACGGGGCCGGATCAGATCTGTGCTCAGGCGAACACGTAGGAGCTGGTGTCTGCAGATCGTTCAGTGTCTGGAGTCATTTTCCATCGGATTAGTGCGGACGAACTCTGCATCCGCGACGAAAACGACTCGAGTACGTACGAGTGTGGACGGGGCCTTAGGCTGCGGGAAGCTCATTTCGACAGAACTCCACCTTGTGATGTCACGTGGTGGTAGTTTTCCAGTCAACAGCTCCATTTGTCGTTTAGTTAGTTTTAAGTATGTAAATTGATTGTGAGCGTTAAATCATCTTATAATGTTGTTTCGTCCTCAAAAACAGACCTGGAGTTGTGTTTTGTTTCATTCACATGTTTAACCCTCGAAGACCTACGACATCGTATACGACTCAGAGGAATATGTTTCTATAACCGCGCAGAACTTTCTCACCGTAAAAGACAGAAACTTCCTTTTCCCCTCTGAAAGTGCAGACATAGAGGTTTCCGTACATTTCTGCAGCTTTATCCTACGTCACACTCACGCTGTGTGATGATGTGAGCAAAACGAGTGTCCAACAGGAACTTTGTTTTCCCCAAACTCATGCGCTCCGTCCATTTTGATCGAGCCAAACTTTGCCAAAGAGTGAAGTGAGTCAAGATGGTCGACTCCTCTGACTGTGTGTGTTTAGAACGAGTGAAAAAGTCGCTCTAAGTGGAGTTAATTCTCACACACATGGAAAATTACACATCTTGGTGTGTGTAATTGTGCATCCCTTTCTATTTTTATTTAAAGGTTTATTTTACTCAAAATGAACAAATCCAAATGTAATTTCCACCCTGGAAATGCAGAAGTGCTGTGGCTCTGGCCCTGGACCTGACAGGAGCTGTTTCCAGGACTGGACCAGGAAAGTCATGGAGCCACTGCACTTTTTTTGTTTTTAGGGCAATAAGGAGATTTTTAGTTTCTTTATAGACTTGATATTTTGCATTTTTGTAGCTAAGGCCCTAAATTAAGCATTTTTTATGTCCAAAAAGTTGTTTCTACATGTTTGCTGTGTGTTTTGTATAAAAGAGTGAATTTTATTTTCAGGTTTTTTTTTTCATCTCTATTTTTGGTCCTGTAGCTTTTATCACAGCCTCATGACACAACTACAGCAGCAGATTGTGAAATAACAGGTTGGACTGAACAAAAGGAGGTAGAACACTTCATTAGGGGTAAAAGGGGCAGTTTTAAAAGCAAAATTAAGAAAAAAATCCAGGCGAGGAGAAATGTACTAAAATTGCCCTGAGGTCTTCAGGTCTTCCTTTATTCATCTGTCTGCATCTCCAAAGCTCAAAATGCTCCGTTCCACCTTGTGATGTCATGAAGTTGTACTTTTCAAGTCTCTTTTTACCTTCAGTTCAGTAGAGTTTGGCAATCCCAGGACTGAAATGATCCGGATGATTCTGGTGAAGGTGTTTTGAGAGAATAAAAACGTGGGAATGAAACAAAACACGGCTCCAGGTCTGTTTTCTGAGGCGGGAACAACGTTATAACACGACTTAAAGCTCACAAGAGTCCGTCCTGCGGTAACGTAGGACCTTTAAACTTGTTACGACTCCCCTGCCTCGCCGGCGTCCCCACACCGCAGCTTGGGAACCCCTCCTTATCCCCGATGACCTCAGACCCAAACAGATGACAGACTTCGCCCTGTGTGAAACCAGCGCAGTCCGGTCCACATGACTCATTCTCCAGTTCAGAACCGCTCTCCTCGCAAACACCGCCACGGCTCTTTCCATCCTGATTCACGACCTGTTTCTTTTTGTTGTTTTTTTTTTAAAGAGAAGAAACGACGTCAGCTCCGTCCGTCGTCCCGAGAAACGCAGAATTTACCCCCCCCCAAAAAAAACGCTCAAAGATTCTCAACGTTTTTTGATTTTATTTTAACACACCGTCCTGGAGTTGTGTTTTTGTTCCATTCGCACGTGTTTAAACGCACAAACCACCTGCACATTTAGGCTTCAGAGTTCTTCCCTCAAGCAGAAAACGCTCAGTTCCACCTTGTGATGTCACGCGGTGATACAGGAAGTGCTCCACCGTGTTTTTAAACTCCAAACACCTTCGCTAGAATCATTTGGATCATTTCAGCTCTGGAAATGGCGATCTGTACTGAACTAAACGTGAAAAAAAAAAGGAGCTGTTCACTTGAAAACTACCACTTCATGACATCACAAGGTGGAACAGAGCGTTGTTTTGTCGTGAAGAGGTAGGGTCCAGGTTTGATCCTGGTTTAGTCCCGGTTTTGTCCTTATATTGACTCACTTTTTTTAAGGACTTTTCTATTAAAATGCTCCTCTGCTTGCTTTTTACTGTGAATGGACTCGCTTCTTCACAGATCTGACATGTAACTTGGCCCTATGGTGTCACCTGCTGTCTCCATAGAGATAAATACGTGTAATGTCATACTGTGGAACATTCCTGGTTGGGTCCTGCTGTTCTAGACCTGGTTTAGTCCCAGTTTTGTCCATATTTTGACTCACTTTTTTCCGTAATATGACTTTTCTACTAAAATGTTCCTCTGCTTTTCAATGGGGCACTGCTGGTCTGGTCCTGGTCCTGGTCTGGTCCTGGTCTGGTCCTGGTCTGGTCCTGGTCTGGTCCTGGTCTGGTCCTGGTCTGGTCCTGGTCTGATCCTGATCTGGTCCTGATGTGGACTTGGTTTAGTCCAGGGTTAGTTCAGAATTTAGTCCAACATTCGCCACAATTTTAATGCAATAAACGAGAAAGTGTAAATGCAGCCTGGTTTAGTCCTGGATTAGACTTGGATGAGACCTGGTTTAGACCTGGTTTAGTCCTTGTTTAGTCCTGAAATCTAGTCCTGGTTTAATCCTGGTTTAGTTCTGGTTTAGTCCTGGTTTTGTCACGTGTGGAGGAGAGGCACAGAGGTGGAACAAAGCGCAACAGGTTCTGGTTTAGTCCTGGTTTAGTTCTGGTCTAGTCTTGTCTTAGTTCTGGTCTAGTCCTGGTGTAGTTCTGGTCTAGTCCTGGTGTAGTTCTGGTCTAGTCCTGGTTTAGTCTTGTTCTAGTCCTGGTTTATCCCAATTCAGTCCTTATTTTGACTCTGTGTTTCATTCTGGTTTGATCATGGTCTTGATGTTAACGGATTTTAGTCCTGGTTTAGTTCTGGTTTAGTTCTCGTCTAGTTCTACTTTAGTCCTGTTCTAGTCCTGGCTTAGTCCTGTTCTAGTCCTGGTTTTGTACCAGTTTAGTCCATATTTTGATATTGTATGTGCTTCATCCTGACTTGATGTTGACAGATTTTAGTCCTATTCTAGTCCTGGTTTAGTCCTTGTTTAGTCCTGGTTTAGTCCTTGTTTAGTTCCAGGTTTAGTCCCAATTTAGTCCATATTTTGACTTTATATGTGTTTCATCCTTTGACCATGGTCTTGATGTTGACAGATTTTAGTTCTGGTCTAGTCCTGGTTTAGTCCTTGTTTCTAGTCCTGGTTTAGTCCTTGTTTCTAGGCCTGGTTTAGTTCCGGCTTTAGTCCCAGTTTAGTCCATAGTTTGACTCTGTATGTGTTTCATCCTGGTTTAATCGTGGTCTTGATGTTGATAGATTTTAGTCCTGTTCTAGTCCTGAATTAGTCCCGGAATAGTCCTGTTTTAGTCCTTGTTTAGTCCTGGTTTAGTCCTGTTCTAGTCCTGTTTTAGTCCTTGTTTAGTTCTGGTTTAGTCCTGTTCTAGTCCTTGTTTAGTCCTGTTCTAGTCCTTGTTTAGTCCTGTTCTAGTCCTTGTTTAGTCCTTGTTTAGTCCTGTTCTAGTCCTTGTTTAGTCCTTGTTTAGTCCTGTTCTAGTCCTTGTTTAGTCCTTGTTTAGTCCTGTTCTAGTCCTTGTTTAGTCCTTGTTTAGTCCTTGTTTAGTCCTGTTCTAGTCCTGTTTTAGTCCTTGTTTAGTTCTGGTTTAGTCCTGTTCTAGTCCTTGTTTAGTCCTTGTTTAGTCCTTGTTTAGTCCTTGTTTAGTCCTGTTCTAGTCCTTGTTTAGTCCTTGTTTAGTTCTGGTTTAGTCCTGTTCTAGTCCTGTTTTAGTCCTTGTTTAGTTCTGGTTTAGTCCTGTTCTAGTCCTTGTTTAGTCCTGGTTTAGTCCTGTTCTAGTCCTTGTTTAGTCCTGTTCTAGTCCTTGTTTAGTCCTGGTTTAGTCCTGTTCTAGTCCTTGTTTAGTCCTGTTCTAGTCCTGGTTTAGTCCTGGTTTAGTTCATATTATGACTTTATATGTGTTTCATTCTGGTTTGATCATGGTCTTGTTGTTGACAGATTTTAGTCCTGTTCTAGTCCTGGTTTAGTCCTGGTTTAGTCCTGTTCTAGTCCTGGTTTAGTCCTGGTTTAGTCCCGTTCTAGTCCTGGTTTAGTCCCGTTCTAGTCCTGTTCTAGTCCTGGTTTAGTCCCAGTTCAGTCCTTTTCTGGCCTGGTTTGTGTTTTCAAGTGTGAACAGCCCGAGATTTACTGTAATTGGCCTTTTCTACTGAAATATTCCTGTTGGGTTTTGACGGGGGCAAAATGACTTGAGCCTGGCCCCGTGTCAACAGTCCTGAGCCAATCACAACACGAGACGCTGGACGGAGTGAGAAAACAAGAGGCGCCTCCCCAAACTTAAAGGGACAGAGCCTAAAATCTGCACCTCCCCAAACTTAAAGGGACAGAGCGTAAAATCTGCACCTCCCCAAACTTAAAGGGACAGAGCCTAAAATCTGCACCTCCCCAAACTTAAAGGGACAGAGCCTAAAATCTGCACCTCCCCAAACTTAAAGGGACAGAGCCTAAAATCTGCACCTCCCCAAACTTAAAGGGACAGAGCCTAAAATCTGCACCTCCCCAAACTTAAAGGGACAGAGCGTAAAATCTGCACCTCCCCAAACTTAAAGGGACAGAGCGTAAAATCTGCACCTCCCCAAACTTAAAGGGACAGAGCCTAAAATCTGCACCTCCCGAAACTTAAAGGGACAGAGCCTAAAATCTGCACCTCCCCAAACTTAAAGGGACAGAGCGTAAAATCTGCACCTCCCCAAACTTAAAGGGACAGAGCGTAAAATCTGCACCTCCCCAAACTTAAAGGGACAGAGCCTAAAATCTGCACCTCCCCAAACTTAAAGGGACAGAGCCTAAAATCTGCACCTCCCGAAACTTAAAGGGACAGAGCCTAAAATCTGCACCTCCCCAAACTTAAAGGGACAGAGCGTAAAATCTGCACCTCCCGAAACTTAAAGGGACAGAGCGTAAAATCTGCACCTCCCCAAACTTAAAGGGACAGAGCCTAAAATCTGCACCTCCCCAAACTTAAAGGGACAGAGCCTAAAATCTGCACCTCCCCAAACTTAAAGGGACAGAGCCTAAAATCTGCACCTCCCCAAACTTAAAGGGACAGAGCCTAAAATCTGCACCTCCCCAAACTTAAAGGGACAGAGCCTAAAATCTGCACCTCCCCAAACTTAAAGGGACAGAGCCTAAAATCTGCACCTCCCCAAACTTAAAGGGACAGAGCCTAAAATCTGCACCTCCCCAAACTTAAAGGGACAGAGCCTAAAATCTGCACCTCCCCAAACTTAAAGGGACAGAGCCTAAAATCTGCACCTCCCCAAACTTAAAGGGACAGAGCCTAAAATCTGCACCTCCCCAAACTTAAAGGGACAGAGCCTAAAATCTGCAGTTAAATCTGTGGAACAGGCGACGCAAAGTGTTTCTGTGCCATTGGGCAAGTCACAGTTTTACTGCGGCTTCAAACTCGATTTCGACATTAAAGAGCTCCTGTTACGCAAAACCGTGACGAATGTCGGGCTAAACACTGAGTTAAACCAGGACTAGACCAGGACTAAACCAGGACTAAACCAGGACTAGAACAGGACTAGACCAGGACTAGACCAGGACTAAACCAGGACTAGAACAGGACTAGACCAGGACTAGACCAGGACTAGACCAGGACTAGAACAGAACTAAACCAGGACTAGACCAGGACTAAACCAGGACTAGAACAGAACTAAACCAGGACTAGAACAGGACTAAACCAGGACTAGACCAGGACTAAACCAGGACTAGGCCAGAACTAAACCACGACTAGACCAGGATTAAACCAGGACTAGACCAGGACTAAACCAGGACTAGACCAGGACTAAACCAGGAAAAGGCCAGAACTAAACCAGGACTAGACCAGGACTAAACCAGGACTAGACCAGGACTAAACCAGGACTAGGCCAGAACTAAACCACGACTAGACCAGGATTAAACCAGGACTAGACCAGGACTAAACCAGGACTAGACCAGGATTAAACCAGGAAAAGGCCAGAACTAAACCAGGACTAGACCAGGACTAAACCAGGACTAGACCAGGACTAAACCAGGACTAGGCTAGAACTAAACCAGGACTAGACCAGAACTAAACCAGGACTAGAAAATGACCAAACTCAAGGCTGCATTTAGACTTTTTCGTTCATTATATCAAAAATTGGGACTAATCATGGACTAAACTCTGAACTAAACCAGGATTAGACCAGAACTAAGACAAGACTAGGCCAGAACTAAACCAGGACTAGACCAGGACTAAACCAGGACTAGAACAGAACTAAACCAGGACTAGACCAGGACTAAACCAGGACTAGAACAGAACTAAACCAGGACTAGAAAAGGACCAAACTTAAGGCTGCGTTTACACTTTCTCATTTATTACATCCAAATTGGGACTAATCTTGGACTAAACCCGAACTAAACCAGGACTAGACCAGAACTAAACCAGGGACTAGACCAAGACTAAACCAGGACTAGAAAAGGACCAAACCCGAGACTGCCTTCACACTTTCTCTTTCTCAAACACAAATGAAAAATGCATCTTTTTTGTTCTTTTAGGCTCTTTGTTTTATCAAATTATCCAGTTTTCTCAGGCAGAAGAAGCTAAAAGTCATAGTTACAGTCCTATAATAACTCCCCCTCCTCACACACTTCTGATGCTCTCTCTCTCTCTCTCTCTCTTTCCCTCTATCTCTTCTCTCTCCCCCCCCTCTCTCTGTTTTGCCCTCCTTTCTCTCCCTCCCTTTTCCTTCTCTCACTTTAATATATTTCTCTCTCTTTCGCTCTTTCTCTCACACACACAGTTCATAGGGGCTTCTTCCCTCTCTCTTTCCTCCTTGTTCTCTCTCCTCTCTCTCTCTTTTCTTTCTCTTCCCTCTCCTCCCTCTCTCCTCAGACACACAGGTGTTTCTCTCTTTCTCTCTTTCTCTCTGGTTCTGGGTTCAGGTCGATGGTAAAATTCGGCCCAATTAAAAAGTTTCTTTCCTGGAAACGGCCTCAGACGAAGCTGGAAGAATGTGGAGAATGGGAAACTCCTCTCCTCTTTTACCCCTCTCCCTCTATCCTCCTCTCCCCTTCTCCTCTTTTACCCCTCTCCCTCTATCCTCCTCTCCCCCTCTCCTCTTTTACCACTCTCCCTCTATCCTCCTCTCCCCCTCTCCTCTTTTGCCCCTCTCCCTCTATCCTCCACTCCCCTCTCCTCTTTTGCCCCTCTATCCTCCTCTCCCCCTCTCCTCTTTTACCCCTCTCCCTCTATCCTCCTCTCCCCCTCTCCTCTTTTACCCCTCTCCCTCTATCCTCCTCTCCCCCTCTCCTCTTTTACCCCTCTCCCTCTATCCTCCTCTCCCCCTCTCCTCTTTTACCCCTCTCCCTCTATCCTCCTCTCCCCCTCTCCTCTTTTACCCCTCTCCCTCTATCCTCCTCTCCCCATCTCCTCTTTTACCCCTCTCCCTCTATCCTCCTCTCCCCCTCTCCTCTTTTGCCCCTCTCCCTCTATCCTCCTCTCCCCCTCTCCTCTTTTACCCCTCTCCCTCTATCCTCCTCTCCCCCTCTCCTCCTTTCTCCCCCTATCCTCCTCTCCTCCTATACCCCTCTCCCCCTCTCCTCTCTCCCTCTATCCTCCTTTACCCCTCTCTCTCTGCCCCCCCTCTCTCCTCCTCTCCTCCTTTACCCCTCTCCTCCTCTCTCCCCCTCTCTTCTCCTCTCCTCCTCTCTCCTCCTCCCTCTATCCTTCTCTCCTCCTCTCCTCTCTCCTCCTCCCTCTATCCCTCTCTCCTCCTCTCCTCTCTCCTCCTCCCTCTATCCCTCTCTTCTCCTCTCCTCTCTCCTCCTCTCCTCTCTTCTCCTCCCTCTATCCCTCTCTCCTCCTCTCCACACCTCTACCTCTCTCTTCTTTCTTTCTCCATACCTCCCCCTCCAACTCTCTCTCCATTCCTCTCTCTCTCTCTCTCCATACCTCCACCTCTAATGCCCTCTCTCCTCTTCTCTCCATACCTCTAACTTTCTCTCCCCCTCTCTTCATCCCTTTCTCTCTCTCTCTCTCTCTCTCTTCTTCTCCCCATCTCTCTCTCTCCCTCTCTCTATACCTCCAACTCTCTCTTCTTCTCTTCATCTCTCTCCGTCTCTCTATACCTCCAACTTTCTCCCTCTCTCTCCTTCTTCCATACCTCTCTCTTCAACTCTCTCTCTTTCTCTCCATACCCCCAATTTTCTCTCTCCATCTCTCTTTTTCGCTCCATACCTCTTCCACCAACATATTCTCTCTCTCTTCTTTCACCCCTTCTCTCCGTCCCCCCATATCTCTCCCTTGAACACATTCTGTCTCTCCTCTATTGTTCTGTCTCTTTCTTTCCCTCTTTCACCCACTCTCCATACCTCTCCCCACAAATCACTCTCCTCTATTGTTCTTTTTCCCGTCTTTTCTCTCCCCCCTCCCACCATCTCCCCCAAATAACTCTTTCTCTCCTTCTCTCACTCCCTCTTTTCTCCTTCTGTCTCTTTCCATCTTATTTTCTCTTTCTATTATTGTTCTCGCTCTTTCTCTTTTCCCCTGCTCTTCTCATTTCTCTTCTACCCCTCACCCCTTTCTTCCCCTCTCTCCCTCTCTCTTTCCTCCCCCTCTCGCTCTTTCTCTTTTTCTGTGGTTGAAACACAAAGGGGAAAATGTGACTCAAAGCTGAGCTCGTTCTTCTTCTTATGTAACATTCAAAATAACATGTTCCTGGAAACACGAGCAGTATGTAGTACTGTATGTAGTACTGTATGTAGTACTGTAGTACTGTATGTAGTACTGTATGTAGTACTGTATGTAGTACTGTATGTAGTACTGTAGTACTGTATGTAGTACTGTATGTAGTACTGTATGTAGTACTGTATGTAGTACTGTATGTAGTACTGTATGTAGTACTGTATGTAGTACTGTATGTAGTACTGTATGTAGTACTGTAGTACTGTATGTAGTACTGTATGTAGTACTGTATGTAGTACTGTATGTAGTACTGTATGTAGTACTGTATGTAGTACTGTATGTAGTACTGTATGTAGTACTGTATGTAGTACTGTATGTAGTACTGTATGTAGTACTGTATGTAGTACTGTATGTAGTACTGTATGTAGTACTGTATGTAGTACTGTATGTAGTACTGTATGTAGTACTGTATGTAGTACTGTAGTACTGTATGTAGTACTGTATGTAGTACTGTATGTAGTACTGTATGTAGTACTGTGTGTAGTACTGTATGTAGTACTGTATGTAGTACTGTATGTAGTACTGTGTGTAGTACTGTATGTAGTACTGTATGTAGTACTGTATGTAGTACTGTATGTAGTACTGTATGTAGTACTGTATGTAGTACTGTATGTAGTACTGTATGTAGTACTGTATGCAGTACCGTATGTAGTACTGTATGTAGTACTGTATGTAGTACTGTATGTAGTACTGTATGTAGTACTGTATGTAGTACTGTATGTAGTACTGTATGTAGTACTGTATGTAGTACTGTATGTAGTACTGTATGTAGTACTGTATGTAGTACTGTATGCAGTACTGTATGTAGTACTGTATGTAGTACTGTATGTAGTACTGTATGTAGTACTGTATGTAGTACTGTATGCAGTACCGTATGTAGTACTGTATGTAGTACTGTATGTAGTACTGTATGTAGTACTGTATGCAGTACCATATGTAGTACTGTATGTAGTACTGTATGTAGTACTGTATGCAGTACCATATGTAGTACTGTATGTAGTACTGTATGTAGTACTGTATGTAGTACTGTATGCAATACTGTATGTAGTACTGTATGCAGTACTGTATGTAGTACTGTATGTAGTACTGTATGTAGTACTGTATGCAGTACTGTATGTAGTACTGTATGTAGTACTGTATGTAGTACTGTATGTAGTACTGTATGCAGTACCATATGTAGTACTGTATGTAGTACTGTATGTAGTACTGTATGCAGTACCATATGTAGTACTGTATGTAGTACTGTATGTAGTACTGTATGTAGTACTGTATGTAGTACTGTATGTAGTACTGTGTGTAGTACTGTATGTAGTACTGTATGTAGTACTGTATGTAGTACTGTATGTAGTACTGTATGTAGTACTGTATGTAGTACTGTATGTAGTACTGTATGTAGTACTGTATGTAGTACTGTACTGTATGTAGTACTGTACTGTATGTAGTACTGTATGTAGTACTGTATGTAGTACTGTGTGTAGTACTGTATGTAGTACTGTATGTAGTACTGTAGTACTGTATGTAGTACTGTATGTAGTACTGTATGTAGTACTGTATGTAGTACTGTATGCAGTACTGTATGTAGTACTGTATGTAGTACTGTATGCAGTACTGTATGTAGTACTGTATGCAGTACCGTATGTAGTACTGTATGTAGTACTGTATGCAGTACCATATGTAGTACTGTATGTAGTACTGTATGTAGTACTGTATGTAGTACTGTATGTAGTACTGTATGCAGTACCGTATGT
This sequence comes from Odontamblyopus lacepedii, assembly GCA_034769755.1. NCBI lineage: Eukaryota > Metazoa > Chordata > Actinopteri > Gobiiformes > Gobiidae > Odontamblyopus > Odontamblyopus lacepedii. The sequence goes on along the minus strand of CM068360.1, from coordinate 31,867,925 downwards.
AGTACTGTATGTAGTACTGTATGTAGTACTGTATGTAGTACTGTATGTAGTACTGTATGCAGTACTGTATGTAGTACTGTATGTAGTACTGTATGTAGTACTGTGTGTAGTACTGTAGTACTGTATGCAGTACTGTGTGTAGTACTGTATGTAGTACTGTATGTAGTACTGTAGTACTGTATGCAGTACTGTGTGTAGTACTGTATGTAGTACTGTATGTAGTTCTGTAGTACTGTATGTAGTACTGTATGTAGTACTGTATGTAGTACTGTATGCAGTACTGTGTGTAGTACTGTGTGCAGTACTGTATGTAGTACTTTATGTAGTACTGTATGTAGTACTGTATGCAGTACTGCATACAGTACTGTATGCAGTACTGTATGTAGTACTGTATGCAGTACTGTATGCAGTACTTTATGTAGTACTGTATGTAGTACTGTATGTAGTACTGTATGCAGTACTGTATGCAGTGTAGTACACAGTGCAGTAGTACAAATACTTTGGTTTTTCTTTTCATTTTTAACCATTATTTTTGTGTTTCTCTCATTGGTGCAGTGAACTTTTCTGGTCAAGTTGTTATTGTTTTGTCTGGAATGTTCCACAGTGCAGCTTTAAACCTTTCTATCTCCATGGAGACCAAACCGGACCGAGTTACAGGTCAGATCTGTGGAGAGGCGACGCCGCTCACAGTCACAATGATGTTTTTCCAGGTGTTTTTGAGCTGTAAAACTCCTGTGATTTAATAAATATACAGTACACTGCAAAAAAGACCTCTCAAAAATAAGAAGAAAAAACACAATTTTGAGGTAAAAATTCCTATTTTAAGTGAAATTATCTGCAGTGCAGTAAGAAATTTTCACTTACCAAGTTTTCTTAAAACAAGACGAAATATGAATGTTCTAAGCAGAAAACACGAGTTTCAAGTGTTTATGGTAAGATTTTTCCCCTTATTGGTTTGAGAAGGAAGTTAAAGAGGCTTAACCTGGACTGAGTTCATATAAAAAGTGCTTAGAATAAGTTGTAATATCGAGATAAGATAAATCAGGATGAAATATCTTGAAACAAGTAAAAAAATCTCATCTTTAAGTAAAAAAAATCTTAAAATTGGTCTTTTAAGATGAATCTGCTTAATTCAAGTCAGTTTAACTATGTTAGAAAATTCTTTTTTGCAGTGTAGAGCATTTGAATGTCACACTGTGGAGCAATGACGTATCCATAGAAACGAGCAGGTGACGGACCCCCAAACAAAAAGTTACACAGTGCAGCTTTAAGGCCGTACCGTCTTAAATATGCAAATCAGACCAGTTTGTACAGTCACAGCTGAAGCCGCAGACAGACACGTCTGCATTTCTCACATTCTCACTTCGTGGACAGACTCAGAACCTCCAGAAGCTCCTCCCTGAGCTGCAGAGGCCGCACTAGCACTGACTCATGACTGGTGCAGGTGCCTGGGTTCAGACAGAGGCGTTTTAGGTTTAAACACGCTGGATTTCGGCGTCTAAACTGGCAACGCAAACGAGAGAGTCAGAGTCAGAGAGGCTTGAACCGAAACACCAGGTTTTAAGACCCATTTTTACTCTTTGGCTTTTACACTGTGTGAGTTTGTGTGGTTTTATTATTTTCTGGCTCTTGTTTGATTTGACTAGTTTTACTGTTTTTACGAGGACCAGTGGAGGCAAATAAATAGAGCTTTATTTTTATTTCTGTTGGATCTGTTTTATTTATACTGTGCAGCATTTTTGGAAACTTTTGTTTATGAAATGTGCCATAGAAATAAGGTGGAACTGGACTGGATTCACTTGGCGGAGAAATAGTGATTTTACGATTCACTACAAATACTTCCCGTACTGCAGATACTTTACCTGTGCAGCCAGAGAAAAACACACTCACGCCTCATCTCTCTTTCCTCGCTTCCTTCTCCTTCATTCCTCTCCTCCATCCTCCATTTTTCACCCGTCGATCAAACGTGCCACATTAAGTGTTGCCCCAAAGAAAACCACAGAGTGAAGCACTAAACCTGAGGGAGGCTTCAGGAGCAAACACCACAGGAAAGAACCAAACTTTATGAACCGTGCTGGAGCCGGTTCCTGCACCAGGTCCACCTGGAACCAAAGTTCTCACCGGTAAAAGACCCACGTTCAAACTATTTAAGTGAACCCCTGACGCATCACTGACTGAGGCTGTGGATTTGCCACCAAATAAATACGAAATAACACTCATGGATCAGATCATGGACACGGCGAGTATTTGTACTCATGCAAATCATTATTTATCTGCACCGAGCTTCACTACAACATCTGCAGCAGCGACGCCCAGTCCAAAGACATAACCTCACCAGGTGAATATGGATATTTGCAAGACGAACGTCCATCCATCCATCTTCTCCCGCTTAATCCGACTGGGTCACAGGGGCAGTTTGCTGCCCAATCCTCATAGCACCTGACCCCCCCTATGAACCCCTCTGCAGGTGGAGCCCACAGGAGGGTGGACAACATGGTCCTTGATGTTAGTTCAGGTGCTGCATGTTTTGGGTTGATGGGGGAAACCGGAGCCCGGAGGAAACCCATCCAGACACGGGGAGAACATGCAAACTCTACACAGAAAGGCCCGGGCGACCTGGGGATTGAACCCGCAACCTTCTTGCTGTGAGGCCTGAGTGTCGCCACTCAGCCACCGGTGCCGCAAGACGGACGGTACGTAATAATTTGTAGACTCAAAACTTTTCTTGTCATATGTGAAGATTGTGCTGGAGACACATTAAACCTCCTGCAGCGGCAGCTCCGGCTTTTTGGATTCGAACAGAACGTAGAAGGGAAAGTGTAAACCAGTACTACCACTCACGCTCCTGCTACTTGTTCTTCTACTACTACTTACTTCTAAACCTGTTTTCGCAGTAATATTTGCATCTTTCTCCGTGTTGCTCGTGGGAATCTTTACGTTGTTCTGTACGATGGGCCTTTGTCTGAGGAATTTACCCACAGTGCAGCGGGAGAGTGACAGGTGCTGGTGATTACACAGTTTAGGGTTTCAGTAATGAGCCTAATTCTCCTGTCACTGATTTCACTGTTTTACAGAAACAGGACAGAGCTGAGCCGGGACAATGCAGACTTTAAACTGAGGGAAATGTGTTAAAAATGTGTTTAAAATGTGTTTAAAATGTGTTAAAAATGTGTTTAAAATATGTGTATGCTTCAGGTGAAAAGTTTATTAGTACTACTACTACTACTACTACTACTGCTACTACTGCTACTACTGCTACTACTGCTACTACTGCTACTACATGCATTCTTGTGTCATCTGTACCTTGGCCTGTTTGTCTCCATGGAGATACATACACTCAACAAAAATATAAACGCAACACTTTTGTTTTTGCTCCCATTTGTCATGAGATGGACTCAAAGATCTAAAATTCATTCCAGATACACAATATTACCATTTCTCTCAAACATTGTTCACAAATCTGTCTAAATGTGTGATAGTGGCACTTTTGCTTTGCTGAGATAATCCATCCCACCTCACAGGTGTGCCACATCAAGATGCTCATCAGACACCATGATTAGTGCACAGGTGAACCTTAGACTGCCCACAATAAAAGGCCACTCTGAAATGTGCAGTTTTGTCTCACAGCAAAATGCCACAGATGGCGCAAGCATTGAGGGAGCATGCAATTGGCATGCTGACAGCAGGAATGTCAACCAGATCTGTTGCTCGGGCATTGAATGTTCATTTCTCCACCATAAGCCGTCTCCAAAGGCGTTTCAGAGAATATGGCAGTACATCCAACCAGCCTCACAACCGCAGACCACGTGTAACCACACCAGCCCAGGACCTCCACATCCAGCAGGTTCACCTCCAAGATCGTCTGAGACCAGCTACTCAGACAGCTGCTGAAACAATTGGTTTGCATAACCAAAGAATTTCTGCACAAACTGTCAGAAAGCCTCAGGGAAGCTCAACTGCATGCTCGTCGTCCTCACCGGGGTCTTAACCTGACTCCAGATCGTCGCCGTAACAGACTTGAGTGGGGAAATGCCCACATTCGATGGCGTCTGGCACGTTGGAGAGGTGTTCTCTTCACGGATGAATCTCGGTTTACATTGTTCAGGGCAGATGGCAGACAGCGTGTGTGGCGTCGTGTGGGTGAGCGCTTTGCTGATGTCAATGTTGTGGATGGAGTGGCCCATGGTGGTGGTGGGGTTATGGTATGGGCAGGCATCTGTTATGGACGAAGAACACAGGTGCATTTTATTTATGGCATTTTGAATGCACAGAGATACCGTGATGAGATCCTGAGGCCCATTGTTGTGCCATACATCCATGAACATCACCTCATGTTTCAGCAAGATAATGCACGGCCCCATGTTGCAAGGATCTGTACACAATTCTTGGAAGCTGAAAATGTCCCAGTTCTTGCATGGCCAGCATACTCACCGGACATGTCACCCATTGAGCATGTTTGGGATGTGCTTGACCGGCGTATACGACAGCTCTTACAATTTCCACCTAATATCCAGCAACTTCGCACAGCCATTGAAGAGGAGTGGACCAACATTCCACAGGCCACAATTGACCATCTGATAAACTCTATGCGAAGAAGATGTGTTGCACTGCATGAGGCAAATGGTGGTCACACCAGATACTGACTGGTTCTGAGTCCCCAGACCCCCAATAAAGCAACAACTGCACATTTCAGAGTGGCCTTTTATTGTGGGCAGTCTAAGGTTCACCTGTGCACTAATCATGGTGTCTGATGAGCATCTTGATGTGGCACACCTGTGAGGTGGGATGGATTATCTCAGCAAAGCAAAAGTGCTCACTATCACACATTTAGACAGATTTGTGAACAATGTTTGAGAGAAATGGTAATATTGTGTATCTGGAATGAATTTTAGATCTTTGAGTCCATCTCATGACAAATGGGAGCAAAAACAAAAATGTTGCGTTTATATTTTTGTTGAGTGTAAGTTTAATGCCGCACTGTGAAACATTGCAGACTGAAAGGTTAAGTACATCTTCAATCCACATGTGACGTACCCTCCCCAAGAAAAGTTCCACAGTGCAGCTTTAAACCAGAGCGACGCACCTGTTCACATAAAGTTTACGGTTTTAACATAATAAAATCACGTCTGTGTTTTATCTCCACACAAAGTGACATTAAACATGAAAAAGTCGTTAAAAGGTGAAGGAGTCGTGTTTATTCAGCGGAAACTCCGACCAAAACAAACCGAACGTCCAACATCATTTACCGAAAGTCCACGTCCACATCAATATTTACCCAGAGCGGGAAAAGGGAAAGGAGTAAATCACACACAGAGTTACTCCTGTGACAGAGGCTCAGGTTTGTCCAGGATCAGGAGGTTCAGGGTTCGAATCCCACTCTCGACATGAGTGTGCGGTTTAAAAATCTACTTCTACTATAACTACTATTACTATAACTACTACTACTGCTACTACTACTATAACTACTATTACTACTACTGCTACTACTACTACTACTATTACTACTATGACTACTATTACTACTACTATAACTACTATTACTACTATAACTACTGCTACTACTACTGCTACTACTACTACTACTGCTACTACTACTACTACTGCTACTACTACTACTACTACTACTACTATTACTATAACTACTATTACTACTACTGCTCCTGCTACTACTACTACTACTACTACTACTACTACTACTACTACCACTATTACTACTACTACTACTACTATAACTACTATTACTACTATAACTACTGCTACTACTGCTACTACTACTATAACTACTACTACTACTGCTACTACTAATACTATAACTTCTACTACTACTGCTCCTTTTACTACTACTTCCACTTGTACTACTCCACCTGCTCCATCCTGGTTCAGCTGGTCGGGTTTTGCTCTTTGCTGTTTGCCCAGAGGTCGACAGTTCAGCTCAGTCCAGGACGTTCTGCTGTTCTGACCTGAGGCGAGACACTTCACCCACTGAGTGTGTGTACTTCTAGAAATAGAAACTTCAAACGCTACAGTCAAAATTCTGAGTGTAAAATTTGCAGTAAAAATCAACATTTGTAGATACATAAATGTGGATATTTCTTTAAAAACTGCACTACTACTACTGCTACTTCTACTGCTGCTACTACTACTAGTACTACTAGTACTACTATTATGACTACTACTACAGCTTCTACTACTACTACTACTATTACTACTACTGGTAGTAGTACTACTACTACTACTACTTCTACTACTACAACTGCTACTACTTCTACTACTACTAATAGTAGTAGTAGTAGTAGTATTACTACTACCTCTTCTACTACTACTTCTACCACTACTACTACAACTACTTTTACTACTACTTGTATTTCCACGAATGAACCACACGGGACACAGGACACTGACTTTTGTAAAAATAGTGCTCTTTAATATAAATTATTGAAATACTTTAGAAATATAAATATAAATGTGCAACGTTCCTTTTTCATTTATTTTCTGTTTTTGTTTTTTTCATTTGAGATTTAGTTTACAGCTTGTATTTTTTGCCAGACGTCTTTATGAAAGACATAAACGACTTACAAACATGTGGTCAAAAACAAAAACAATTTCAAAATTTGACCAAAAAAAAAAAAAATTAAAAAATTTACAAATCGTCACACCAAGAATTCTAGCTCCTCTACGATATACTCACAGGTTAACATGAGAACATACAGAATACAAATAAAAGCACAATTTTCGGTCAAATCCAGGTCACGAAATGGTGTAAGAAAAGGCAATTCAAAATCACAGAACTTTATTTAAATCGTAAAACTTCAATATTACGCAAAACTGACTCTTGTGAGCTTTAAGTCGTGTTATAATGTCGTTTCCTCCTCAAAAACAGACCTCGAGTTGTGTTTTTTTTTTCATTCACACGTTTAAGTAACTCTTTATTATTCTCAAAACGCTCCGTTCCACCTTGTGATGTCATAAAGTTGTCATTTTCAAGCTAACATCTACCATTTTACCTGTTTTTGTTTTAAGAAATTGGCAATTCCTGGGGCTGAAATGATCCAAATGTTTCTAGCGAAGGCGTATGGACGGTTTAAAAACACAGTGGAGCACTTCCTGTATCACCACATGACATCACGAGGTGGAACGGAGTGTTTTCTGTTCCGGAGAAGATGAGGAAACAACATAACAGATCAGAAAATGGCGTAACATGAGCGCGTTAATGAACAGTGCATTTGTGTATCCAGGATTTTGAGACAATTTGTGTTTTTTCATTTAAATTTAGACCAAATTTGCACAAAATGACTAAGAAATTTGAACCCACAACCTTTTGTATTGTGTATTTTTTGATAATTATGGCTTTCAAAATACATTTTTATTCTATATTATTAATTTAATTTACTGAAACTACACTATACTGCAGCTGTGTTACTTTTTTAGCTTTAAATTTGGACCAAAATTTGAAAAGTTTCCATCATTTGTCCTTAAAAAGTCAAAATTAAGATGAAATATTTTAATTCTGAATGATGATTTGGTGGAAACTGAAGCTAAAACTATCTAAAAACCAAAATAAATTGGTTCTACGATGAGCAACGGCAATAATTATCTAAAAACAATTAAAATTTCCAAATAAAAAACATTTTCAACTTGCTATACGTCCATAATTGTAAGAAAATTTATGATTTTGATTGATTTTTTTTTACTTTTAACACACAACATGACCAAAACGTGTCATATTATTGCGATTATAATTAAAATATCCACCAGTTTCGCAAAATCCTCGATAAACAAACGTATAAATACATCGTTCGTTAAAACCTCTTTAGCTTCGGTTTAATTTCTCAACAAAAACGCGTTAAAAACAAAAAATAAAACTTGGAGAACTCCACATTCAGACACTGTTAAGACTTCACACATACGGCGAATAACAAAAATCAGTTTTATAGTTAATTTGGACAAAAAAAGTGTATATTAACTTGGCTTCGTAAGTGTTATTTCCAGTTAATTTTACAACCAAGTTTTCTACGAATATTAAACGTCTTTTTCTGTTTTTTACGGAAATCTTTTTCTTTTTTTTTAGTTGTTCGTGAAGAGAAATTTGAGCTAAAAGCCAGCCGGGTTTTTTAGCATTTTTAGTTTTTTTTTTTTTTTTTTAGCAAATGTTATTGTTTTCTCTGGGATGTTCCACAGTGCGGCGTTAAGTTACGAGTCAGATCTGCGGAGAGGCGAACCCGCTCACAGAAAGAACACGTTTTTTTTTAAGTTTGAAGGAATTTTCCAGCCGTCAAAACGCTCATAATGGGTTATTTTAAAGCTGTATTGCGTTAAATTACAGGCAAAGTGATGTTTCCATGGTGATGAGCAGAAAAGTTACACAGTGGACCTTTCTTTTAATTGGAAATGTTTTTAGGCAAAATTATGTTTCACTGTATTTGAAAACACTTGACTCAGCACTGTCTGTGTTTGCTAAAATTACCACAAAACTGTAAACTTTCATTTTTATTCACTCGTTAATCGTATTGAATCAGTATATTTTAAAAATCTCTCCCTGGATTACGCTTTTTTGTGCGGTATTTTTGCTTTATCGGCCATGAATTCAGCTTGTAATGAGAAAAAGATATTGAAATTACTCAAAAATGTTAAGTTATAAGTAACTCAATCTAATTAAGTCGACTCTACTTAAATAATCTTTTTGAATTCAAGTCGTTTTAACTCACGTTTATGCTTTTTTACGCAGTGTTAAGTATTAAATGTTCAAAATTAACTATAATTTCACCATATAAAGACTTAAAGACATTGAAATTACTCAAAAATAGAAGTTTTAAGTCACTAAATCTAATTAAGTCAGCACAACTCAAATAATGTTTCTGAATTCAACTCATTTTACCTCATGTTTAGGCTTTTTTTGCAGTGTTAAAAGTATTAAATCTTCAAAATTAACTATAATTTCACCATATAAACCCTAATATGTTGAAATCGCTCAAAAATTATAAGTTATAAGTAACTCAATCTCATTAAGTCGACTCTACTTAAATAATGTTTTTGAATTCAAGTCGTTTTAACTCACGTTTATTCTTTTTTACGCAGTGTTAAGTATTAAATCTACAAATTCAACGATAATTTCACTACATAAAGCCTTAAAGACGGTGAAATTACTCAAAAATATAAACAATAAGTAACACAATCTTATTAAGTCAACACAACTCAAATAATATTTCTGAATTCAACTCGTTTTATCTCATGTTGATGCTTTTTTGCAGTGTAAAGTATATTTGAATTTACAAATTCAACGATAATTTCACTACAAAAACCCTTAAAGACGGTGAAATTACTCCATAATATTAATTAAAAGTAACTCAATCTAATTAAATCAACTGTACTTAAATTATGTTTTTGCCTTTAGCTCATTTTAACTCACGCTGATGCCTTTTTTTGCAGTGTTATGTACAAAATCTAACTTAAATTTAACTATAATTTTACTACATAAAGCTTTAAAAACATTGAAATGACCAAAAAATACAAGTTTTAAGTAGCTAAATCTAATTAAGTCAACTCTACTCTAATAGTGTTTTTGAATTCAACTCATTTTAACTTATGTTTGTGTTAAATCTACAAATTTTACTATAATTTCACCATATAAACCCTTAAAGATACTGAAATTACTCAAAAATACAAGTTTTAAGTAACTCAGTCTAATTAAGTCAACTGTACTTAAATTATGTCTTTGACTTTAACTCATTTAACTCTTTTTTCAGTGTTAAGTCTTATTAAATCTACATTTCCAGCATTAATTTGACTATTTATCCTTATTGAGTTCATCTTTGCACTGTTTTTTACGCCCTCTTGTTTATAAATGTATATAAATATTTGTATTAATGTAGTTCTACATATACATTTATATAATTTTGCCTTATTTAACACCAGTTTCTTGCCTTTTTTGCCCTTTGTTCTTCTAAAATATGGTGACACGTGAGCTTCTGTGTCCAAACACTTCCCCTCGCGGATCACTAAAGTTAATTTACGTAACAATAACGTTGTTTTTCTCTTTTAAATCCCGGTTTTCCGCAGCCGGCTGAACTCCGTGGCCCGAGCGCCTTTTCCTGGACATGTGGGACATCAATCAATGCCCGGGCCGTGTACCAGTATGTCTCCTCCCTCCTAGCTCCTCGTTTCGACCACTTCGGCCGCTTCAATTTCCCTTTTCTAATGCTGCTTCCCGCTCCTGTCCTCTCTCCTTCCCTGCCCCCTCTCCTCCCTCGCTTTCTCAGAACGCCGCGGAAAACAAAACAAAAAACGGATTTCTAAACGAGCCAGGATTTTGAGACAATTTTTTCATTTAAATTTAGACCAAATTTGTGCAGAAAAACTGTGAAATCTGAACCCACAACCTTTTTGAATGTGTCTTTTTTTGAGAATTATGGAAAAAATGCTGCAGCTGTGTTACTTTTCTACTTTAAATTTGTACCAAAATTTGAAAAGTTTCCATTATTTGTCCCTAAAAAGTCAAAATTAAGACTAAGTATTTTAATTTTGAATGAAATTTGGTGGAAACTCAGGCTAAAATTGGTTCTACAATAAGCAACGCCAATAATTATCAGAAAATTTCCAAATAAAAAACATATTCACCTTGCTGTACGTCCCGTAAGTGGGGCAGTATTTCATTGATTAATTGTATTTAGTGTTGTATTTTATTAGTATTTAGTATTTTGTCATGTATTAGACAGTTTTTGAATTGATTTATTGTATTTAATTGACTTACAATTAGTGATCAGCTATTCTCCCTGGAGAGAAAAGCCAGATTTATTCTCTTAAATCTAGACAAACAATCTTATTTATCTTGTTTTAAGGGATATATTTACTAAACGACTGCTAAATATGTAAGATTATTACGTTTATTTCAAGAAAATATGTTTTTTTTTCTTTCTTATTTAGTTTTTATTGGACTGAACATCGCAAAAAGCTAAATCTAAGACTTTAATTAAGAAAGTTTTACCGTGATTTGAGGAAATTTCACTTGAAAAGTAAAATAATCTGCCAGCGTAATAAGACTTTTTGTATTTAAATTATGAAAATAAATCTTGCTACACTTAAAATAAGAAAAACAACAACTTTTTACACTTAAAATAAGAAATTAAATCAAATGTTGCTTGAATTAAGAAAAAAACCACACTTATTCCACTGGCAGATTTTACTTGTCAAGTTGAATCCGCTCAAATAAAGTAAAATATTCTTAATTTAAGTCTTTTTTACTTATCCAGATATTGTTTTTTCCAGGTAAATTGTCCAGAATCTCTGAACCTTCTGTTTGTAACGTGGAAAGATTAAAAGATTTTAAAAGTTTTAGGCGAGTGCTGCAATTTGTCAGTGGTAATTAGTCTTAAAATAAGGAAATAAATGAACTAAAATCAAGAATAAAACAGTCAATAACAAGCTTTATATTCTAGTTTGAAGAATTTTCATCTTCATTTATTTTTAGGATTAGGGTTTTGTTGTTATTAATATTAGATTATCGCTTAGAATAAGTGATTTTATCTTATTTTGAGACTTACGAAGGCCTAGATATAGTTTTTTTAATTTGAATATTTCTTGATTTCTCTTGTTTCTGGTGCATTTTAACTTAAAACAAGTGCGTGTTTCTCGTTGAAGGAGGGGTGTTTTTGCAGCGTAGAGTTTAAAAACGCAGTGGAGCACTTCCCTGTCGTGACATCACGAGGTGGAACGGGGTGTTTTCCGTCTGAGAGAAGAACTCAGAGCGTAAAAATCGTCTTTAAGGGTAAATTTGAGCTGTTTTTGTGGCTGTTCGAGCACAAATCGACCCGGAAATATCTCTAATAAAGCAATTTAACGCAGCTGTTTAAAAATTTCCTAATCCCGGCGTTTAAAAGGTAAAAATTTTCCAAAATGTCGTCGTAAAATACCCGGCTTGGCTTTTAGCACGTCCCCCTTTTCTCTCCGTAAATCTGTGTGTCGGCCCTAAAAGGAAAATATTGATCCGGCCTTTTCCTGTTGGCGTTAAAATCGACCAATCGGCGAAATCTTCTACGAGGCACAGCTCTGCGTCAGGGTCAGTCACGAGTAAAAACTAAATTAAAGTTCGACCGTCTTTGACCTCGGAATCTTTTGTTTTGTTTTCTTTTTTTTTGTGTGACATTTTCACGTTTGTTTTTTTCTTTTAGGGCGAGCGGCAGCCGAGTTTCGCAGACGAGGTTTCCATAAAAATCATGCTGCTTCGTAGAAAAAGTCCGATGAAAACACGGGGAAAGCCAAAGGAGTCGACCACACTGCGAGGTCGGACGCGCCGAGTTTAAGCCGCGCTGCGTGACTTCTCCACCGGAGCGTCCGTCCGCCTGGAGACGCTGTTGCTTTGCCCGGAATGTTCCGCGGTGCGACTTTAAACACACCCGTTTGCCGTTTTTAATCCATTACGGGCGTTTTTTCTTCTTCGTCTTTCGCTCAAAAATACCATCGTTCCTTCTGCGAAAAGGGGCGCCTCTCCACAGATCCGACCCGCGATGTAGCGTAGTGCCGTTAACCTGCTTTTGCTGCAGTTTTTAAGCTATACTGTGGAACATTCCGGACGAAGTAATGGCGTTTCCATGGAGACAAGCAAATGGCGGACGAGTAATAATGCAGATCGTTTTTTTCCAAATATTGTTTTGTTTTTTTTTAGTCTGGTTAGTCATCTTAAAGGTGCACTGCGTAACTTTTTGGTTTGGGGGTCCGTCGCCTTCTCGTTTCCATGGAGACGTCATCGCTTTGTTCCTGGGATGTTCCGCAGTGTGACTTTAAACGGCTCTACATTACATTTATTCAATTACAGGTGGTTTTATAGCTCAAAAATGAACAGAAAAACACTCGTTCTGACTGTGAGCGGCGTCGCCTCTCCGCAGACCTGACCTGTCACTTGGTCTTGGTTTGGTTTCCGTGACGATAGACAGGTTTAATGTCATACTGTGGAACATTCCAGGCAAAGAAATGACATGTCCATAGGGAAAAACACTTGTCCAGACCATGCACCTTTAACAATAATTGCGTAAAAAAATTAAATTATTAGTATATACATTAAGTTTCATTCTATTTTTAAACTAATTTACAATAAAAATTTACTTTTTAACTTAAAAATTTGACTATTTTCCACTTTTAGTTTCAATTTATTCCTTTTTATTTTAAAGGACCTGCACCTTTTCCCATTTTCTCTGCGTATTTGAGCAAACTCCGTGTTGCCCCGGCACAGAATGTGACATCCAAATCATCTCATCAGGACTCGTTTTAGTGCCGAGTCATCAGGAAGCACGCGTTTGCATGCTAGTCGCCACAACCGAACTCCGCCCTGGTCTCTTAAAGCTGCGAAAAGCGCTTAAAAAACCTCGGTCACGGTGCGTAATTCGGACGCTCTGGACACGTGAGGCGAGCGAGGAGCAACTCTGGACCCACCGCGAACTGTCTTTAAACGAACTGTTTCTGTTTTTAAGGCCGTAAAAGTGTAAAAAAATCAGCGGACGCGAGGATAACAGCGCAGCGCCGTGGCTAATTACTTGAATCCGAGCCACAAATCCTAAACTAATGAAGTAATTTGGGGCCGGGTGCAGTTTCCATAGACGTGTTTTCTTTAGAATAATAAACATGAGGTCACCGGCTGCTCCCTATGACCCAACGTATACGGGGTTTAAACGGTGGAACTGACTAATCCTTTACAATTACAGCGGGCGCGCGACCAACACCAGTGGGCGGCGGGTTTTGGGTCTCGTTTCCATGGAGATGTTACCGCTTTGCATCAAATTTTCCACAGTACGGCATTAAACGCATTTATCTGGCGAGACGCAACGCGGCGACGGCGAAAAATCGGGCTTCTCCGAGAAGTTTTGAGCAGTAAAAATGTAATAAATGTGAGATAGATAAGCGTAATGCCATACTGCGGGACATTCCGGGCGATGCAACAGCAAGTGGAGGACCACACAAAGGAATTTTTCAAGTTATTTTCATTAGTTTAATCTGTTTTGCTTCAATCAAATATGAAAATAATGTTTGTAAGCGTGCGTTAAAACTATAAAATGGCTCCGAGTTGGTTTAATTTGCTTATAACGTGGCTACAAACTAAAAATTTTCACCTTTCACTGGAAAAAAACAATATCTAGTTAAATTAAAATGACTTTAATTAAGAACGTTTTGCTTTATTTGAGTAGATTCAACTTGTAAAATGATCTACCAGTGGAATAAGTGTGTTTTTCTTAATCCAAGCAGCGATTTTGTTTCTTATTTTAAGTGCAAAATGTTTTTGTATTGAGTATTAAGGTGTATTTTCATATTTTACCTACAAAAAGTCTTGTTCCACTGGCAGATAATTTGACTTGTCAAATAAAATCTACTCAAATCCTGATAAAACCTTCTTAATTCACGTCGTTTTAACTTGGCTAGATATTGTTTTTGGCCGTGTTGAATCTAAAAACCCTGTTCGATGTCTGTAAACGTCTCAAATATGACTTATTTTAGCGCTTACATGAAGCTAATCCCTACAGCCGTTGCTATGGCGTCATGGCGATGCCCGCAGAGCAGTGATATACGTAAAAGCGTCAAACAACAAGGAGCAGAGCGTTAAAACTGCAAAACGCACGGCTCCGAGTCGTATAACGCGCTCATACCGCGGCCACAAAGCGAAACGTGTCGCTCGTGAATGCGAAAAGCCCGTTCAGTGTCCATAAACGTCCAAAATATCGGTTGTTATAGTCTTTACGTTCTACCCACAGCAGTTGGCCGTTTGTTTACCCGTTGCTACGGCGTTGTCATGGCGACCACCACAGAGCAGTGATACAGAATGGTGATTTGGCTGTTGCCGGAACTACTTGTGCATTACTCAGCACTGGGTCTATTTACGCTTGCGTCACAAACCAGGAAGAAGTTTGGAAACGTGCGGCGACGACTTCCGGTGTAGTTCGGAGTTGTGCCTCAGCGGGGAAACTGAGGCACGGTTGGAATTGTGGATTCGCTGAACGTAACGGAACGCCACAATGACATGAAGATGAAGAAAACTGGGGATATTTTTCCTCATTTTTCCTAGATTTTGTCAGGTTTGCTACGCGCCATCGCATGTTTCCAAACGTCTTCCTGGTTTGTGACGTAAGCGTAAATGGAGCCTGTTAGCGCACGGCAGTTTGACACTGGAACTCTCACTGATCGTGGAATAAAATCGGGAATATGCCTACGTTCCCTCAGCCCAGCTCGAGGTCATGGTGCAAAGGACCCTTGGAGGAAATTACTCTGAATTGTCTGTTGAAATGTGGTATAAAAATAAAAATGACTTGACTTAGAGTTTAATTTTGAGAAAAATCTTGAGGGGAATGAGGGAACATAGGACTTTGAGAACATAGAATCCATTTACTAGTTTACATAAGTGGCCCAAACAATGTAGTTTTTGAAGAATGTGTAAGTTTCAAAGCAAAATTAACATATTTTTTTAGAATAACTTTGCAAAAACTGCGACGTACGACTCCTTTTCGGTGTGGTCGACTCGAAACTTTCCCCGCGTTTCCGCACATTTCTAATTACATGTGCTAAAAAAAAAATTTCCCATTCACTTCACAAATTTGACTTTTCTAGACATTTTTTTCGCCCCTTCGTCAAATGGGAGCGTCGTATTCGTTCATAAAGTCTTTAAGCGTGTGTGGAATCTGCTCTTGCCGTTCCGTCCTGGACCCTAGACTCATATTGTTCAACGTTCTCCGACACAAGTGCTGCAGCGACGACATGGACGCACACAGGGGGCGCCGTAGCTCCAGCGGCACCTTCTCCCCGCCGCTGTGTATCAAATAAACGTGCCTTCCGTTACCGGGAATCGCGCCGTCGGCTCCTGCTCCGGCGCCGGCGTTGCTTTTCCCCATGTAGTGAGCGATGAGCTGCAGCACGCAGTGGAAGTGCGGGGGCTCCTGGGCGCTGAGCGGGTCGCGCTGGAGATAGAATCCGCCTTCCGTGCTGTGGATCCGGAGGTTTTTGATCCCGCGCGGCGTCTGGACGGACAGGGAGAAGAAGTGGTGGTGGTCCGAGGAATCGCGGACGAGGAAGGTCCCGGGCGGCTCGGCGCGGAGCAAAGCGCCGGCGTCGCGTCCGCTCACGGCGCCCCAGTAAAAGCCGCTCTCCTGGAGCTTACGCACGGCAGACATCACCTGAGGGAGGAGGAGGGATGATGGGAAATTAGGACTGTTGCCATGGTGATTAACGGTTCTATATTATGTAAAAATGAACTTGTTAGTGTTGTAGTAGTTGTAATTGTTGTTATTGTATAGTAGTAATTGTTGTTGTAGGAGTTGTTTTAGTAGTTGTAGTAGTAGGTATTGTTGTAGTTGTAGTAGTAATTGTTGCTGTAATAGTTGGAGTATTATTATTAGTATTAGTAGTAGTATTAGTAGTAGTAGGGATGCACCGAATATTCGGCCACCAAATATATTCAGCCGAATATTGCAAAAAAAAGCCACATTCGGCTTTCGGTGGTGTGAGTTAAAGTAAGGCCGAATAGTGGCGCAATGACGCAATCAATCAAACTGTCTAAAATGTCGGCAGTGTGGAAATATTTTAAAGCAGGGGTGCCCAATACGTCAGTCGCCAAGGTGGATCCTAATGTAGTACTCGAGACCAGTCTTGAGTCTCGCTAGTAGTAGTAGTAGTAGTCGTAGTAGTAGTAGTAGTAGTCGTAGTAGTAGTAGTAGTAGTCGTAGTAGCAGTAGCAGTCGCAGTTGTAGCAGTAGCAGTAGCAGTCGTAGTCATAGTCGTAGTAGCAGTAGCAGTCGTAGTCGTAGTAGTAGCAGTCGTAGTAGCAGTCGCAGTCGCAGTCGTAGCAGTAGCAGTCGTAGTCGTAGTAGCAGTAGCAGTCGTAGTCGTAGTAGCAGTAGCAGTCGTAGTAGCAGTAGCAGTCGTAGCAGTAGCAGTAGCAGTCGTAGCAGTCGTAGTCGCAGTCGCAGTAGTAGTAGTAGTAGTAGTAATAGTAGTAGTAGTAGTAGTAGTAGTAATAGTAGTAGTAGTAGTAGTAGTAGTAGTAATAGTAGTAGTAGTAGTAGTAGTAGTAATAGTAGTAGTAGTAGTAGTAATAGTAGTAGTAGTAGTAGTAGTAGTAGTAATAGTAGTAGTAGTAGTAGTAATAGTAGTAGTACTCACCTGCTGGTAGTGTGCGTGCGAGCTGAAGGGTTTGTAGTGCAGAGGGGTGACGCCCATGCCCCCCCCTGACGTCATAGCCCCCGACGTCACCATGGCGACGGGGCCCCCCACCTCGGCCCGGCCCGGAGGAGGGGGGCCCGAGGCTGGAGCTCCCAGGGGCCCCGGCCGGACGGGGGCCCCGCACGGAGAGCTCGATCCTGGGGAGACGGTGCCGCAGTGTGGGGGGGTCACAGTCCGGGTCCAGGGCCCCGGGGCAGAGGGGGCCGGGGCATCCAGAGAGGGGCTGGGGGAGGGCACCTACGGACACCTGGGGGAGGAGAGGAGGGAGGGAGGAGAGGGTCAGTAAGAGCGCAAAAGAACAGCTGAGGGAGGAGAGGAGGGAGGGAGGAGAGGGTGAGGAACAGATTTAAGAACAGCACCTGAGGGCGGAGAGGAGGGAGGGAGGATAGGGTCAGGAACAGCATTTAAGAACAGGTGAGGGAGGAGAGGAGGGAGTCAGTAAGAGCGCAAAAGAACAGCTGAGGGAGGAGAGGAGGGAGGGAGGAGAGGAAGGAGGGAGGAGAGGGTCAGGAACAGCACGTAAGAACACCTGAAGGCGGAGAGGAGGGAGGGAGGAGAGGGTGAGGAACAGCTTTAAGAACAGCACCTGAGGAAGGAGAGGAGGGAGGGAGGGAGGAGAGAGTCAGTACGAGCGCAAAAGAACAGCTGAGGGAGATGGGGAGGGAGGGAGGAGAGAGTCAGGAACAGCTTTAAGAACAGAACCAGAGGGCGGAGAGGAGGGAGGGACGACAGGGTCAGGAACAGCATTTAAGAACAGCTGAGAGGAGAGGAGGGAGGGAGGAGAGGGTGAGGAACAGCATATAAGAACAGCTTAGGGAGGAGGGAGGGAGAAGGGAGTAAGAGCGCAAAAGAATAGCTGAGAGAGGAGAGGAGGGAAGGAGGAGAGGGTGAGGAACAGCATATAAGAACAGCTGAGAGAGGAGGGAGGAAAGGGTGAGGAACAGCATATAAGAACAGCTGAGAGAGGAGGGAGGGAGAAGGGAGTAAGAGTGTAAAAGAATAGCTGAGGGCGCAGAGGAGGGAAGGAGGAGAGGGTGAGGAACAGCATGTAAGAACAGCTTAGAGAGGAGAGAGTAACAGTACGAAATCCTGGCACTTTGCAGCCGTCACCATAATTCCCTGGGGGTTTGAAGCTAACAGGAAGCACTGCTCTGTCTGAAGCTGTTACTCACGTTAGACTTTAATCTGAGCTTCATTTTAACACAATCTGACCAGAAACAAAGAACTGACTTCACTGAAACTACAACAGGTGAAATGATCTGTGACTCCAACCAAAAATATTCTAAATGTTCATTATACTGTAGTTAAAGGTGCATTGCGTAACTTTTCTAGCAGAGGGTGCGTCAAATGCTTTTCTCCATAGAGACTTTATTGATCCACAAGGGAAATTACTTATATCACATTATATTACAATAAAAAAGAGTAAAAAATATATATAAAAAACGTCTAAAGAAGTAGAAAAAAAAAAACAGAAAGAGACTTGTATTAATAAGACAGAAATAATATAAATGTATGTACAGTAAGGAAGTCATGTTTCAGTAATGTTTCACAGTACGGCATTAAACCTTTCTGTCTCCACGGAGACCAAACCGGACCAAGTCACAGGTCAGATCTGTGGAGAGGCGACTCCACTCACAGTCAGAACGCCTGTTTATTTTTTTTATTTTTTAGGTATTTCTGAGCTCTAAAACCACCTGTAATTGAATAAACGTAAAGTAGAGCTGTTTAATGTCACACTGTGGGACATTCCAGGCACAGCAATGACGTCTCCACGGAAACAAGCAGATGACGGACCCGCAAATCGAGAAGTTACACAGTGCAGCTTTATAAATAATACTTAGGAAACATCCACAGTGAGTCATATAAGTTATTTTTTTTCAACCCTCTTCTGCTAAAATCGGCTCTCAGTCCAGGAAAAAGCCCAAAAACACTTTGAAAATACACAGAGAGTCAGATATTATTACGTCTCTCTTACACTAAATATAAATAATGAGTGAAACTATGACCAAAAGTGGACATTTTCTTCAACTAAAACTGACATTTTCATCAGATAATAAAACCCAAACAAAATGAGCAAAATGAACAGCCCCAGAGCCCCAAACCGCACCGAGAGCTCGCTCCAAGAAACACTTCATGCCTCGCGATTTTTCAACATCATTTTTAACTTTTTGTTTTGGTTGCGGGTCCGTAACCTTATTGTTACTATGGATACGTCATTGCTCTGCCTGGAATGTCCCACGGCGTGACATTAAACAGCTCTACTTTACGTTTATTCAATTACAAGTGGTTTTACAGCTCAAAAATACCAAGAAAAACACTCATTCTGACTGTGAGCGCGGCCGCCTCTCCACAGATCTGACCCGTACAAACTCCAAATTAACACCGCGTAGGAAAAACAAATAAAAAAACAAAACAAAACAAAAAAAATAAACAATTGCGATTAGAATTTTGATTCAAAGTTTCAGCTATTAAAGGTGCACTGCTGCGTAACTAAACTTTCTAGTGGAGCGTCTGCTGCCTGTTTCTGTCTCCTGTCTCCATGGAAACGCTATTGCTTTGTCTAGAATGTTCCGCAGTACAGCTTAAACCTACACAAG
This sequence comes from Odontamblyopus lacepedii, assembly GCA_034769755.1. NCBI lineage: Eukaryota > Metazoa > Chordata > Actinopteri > Gobiiformes > Gobiidae > Odontamblyopus > Odontamblyopus lacepedii. The sequence goes on along the minus strand of CM068360.1, from coordinate 31,848,138 downwards.
CTACATTACAGTTCAGATCTGGGGAGAGGCGGCTCTATTCACAGAAGGAACGAGTGTATTTTTGAGCAGTAGAAAAACACCCGTAATGAGTAAATGCTAAACGGGAATGTTTAAAGTCATACGGTGGAACATTCCAGGCAAAGTTGAGAAAAGTTGCGCAGTGCGGCTTTAAACTAAAAGACTAGAAATAAGAGATCAGCTACACTAAAACAAAAATACATGTTTGTGAAGTTAAAGTACAGCACGTTTTTCTATTGTTACTGCAAAAAGAACTATATTAAAGGGCCCATTTTAGACTCTTTTCTTTTCTTGATTTGTGTTCTAATGTTTTAACAGTTAAAGGTCCTATATTATGCAAAATTGACTTTTGTGAGCTTTAAGTCGTGTTATAATGTAGTTTCCTCATCTAAAACACACCTTCAGCCCCGGAATTGTCAATCTCTACTGAACTAAAGGTAAAAGGAGCTGTTAACTTGAAAACTTCATGACATCACAAGGTGGAACAGAGCATTTCGAGCTTTGGAGATCTAGACAGACTTGTCAAAGTCACTCAAACATGTGTGAATGAAACAAAACACAACTCCAGGCCTGTTTTTGTGGAGGTAACAGCCTTAGAACACGTCTTAAAGCTCACCAGAGTCCATTTCGCATAATATAGGACCTTATTTTTAACCGTTTATGATTTCTTTTAACAATATTGTGCATTTAAAATAGTTTTTGGGCATAGTTCTACTTGACAGGTCTAGGTGAGTGAAGCGTCTTGCCTAAGGACACAACAACAGAATGCAGTATTTAGAGAAGAACGTGATCCAACCCTCCACTTATAACACAAACTCTCACTTCTTCATCTTCATCGCTCCACCGCTCTTTTACAAAACAAACGTAGCGCAGTAACTTGACAGTTTCACAGCCTCATGGCGTAGTTTCCTTTCACTGATCTACAGCAAACAAAACAAACTCCCGGCGCCAGTGTTTTCGTTATTTTGTGGACGGTATGAACGGTATAAACTGTATGCGATAGAAATTTGACCAACGGTAGAGATTTTGGGTCACACCGTCTACCGCGATAGCTCACTGCGTCCTCTAGATGGCAGTAATGAACCGTTTTGAAGAAGAAGAAGAAGAAGAAGAAGAAGGATTAACGATGGCGGCGAGCAGTGAACAGCGGAGGAAGAGCTTGTGAAAAAGTTTGGCGCGACATCATTAATCCGGTTATGGTTTGGCTTTAGTGACGGACGTTAAAGAAGAAAACATGATCTGTACGTTATGTCGGGCGACAGTGATCGCAGGACGAGGGAACGCAAACATCTCGGGACAAAACACGCGGTCGAATATGAAGAAAACCAAAGACTGCAGCGTTACGTTACCCAAAAGAAAGGGCAGACCTCGAGCAGGAGAAGTTGTTTTTTTTTTATTTAAATATCATGTTTACATTTCCTGTTTTGTTTTCTCTTTTCCACAATTACAATTTTGCACAATAAATTTCCATTAAGAAACTGTTATGCTGTAAGTTATATACAAAAGTGCGATACCGTGATATATACGGTCTGCTGTCAGTGGCTCATATTAAACCGTGATATAAATTTTAGGCCATATTGCCCTCCCCTACTGCGAATCTGCTGCTTTTCCCTCTTAAAACGTCTTGACAAGACTTAATCCAAAGAAGTACGTTTTAAAAGTGCTTAGAACAGTTATTCCTTTGTGTCGTCTGCGCTGAAACGGAGCAAAGGATCATGGTCTATGTAGTTCCCTCTGTTTTTTAATGGAAAACGTTTGGAAACATGCGGACGGCGACTTCCGGTGTAGTTCCCGACACTGGGGACGTGATAAAACAACAAAACCGTGGATTCAGCAGCAGCGTCTTCACAACCTGCCAAAGCTGTGTAAAAATGTGACTGTTTATTGCGACGGTCCACGATATGATTGCGAGACCTTTGTTGATACGGTTTTCACCATATTTCGGTTATTTTTACGTCCCTCGTTTTGGACGTATCTGCTGAATTTGAAACAATCAACGCGTGGATTCAGCAGCGGCGTCTTCACGACCTGCCAAAGCTTTCCATGTCCTGACGAACATAACGGAACGCAACAAGGACGTCTTTTTTTTTAATTATTATTCGTAAGTTACACAAATTATAATACACACATTTATAGTCAGTTTATAAAAGGAAAAAAGAAAGAACACAATGACGTTTAGATGAAGAAAACCGGGACATTTTCTGAGTTTTCCCAGATTTTGTCGGAGTTTCTATCGCCAACAGAGCCCGAAGGAAGAGCCCATTGCTGCGCCATAACTATTCATTTAGCCAGGGGCGTCCAAACTTTTTTCATCAAGGGCCACATATTAAAACACAGAGCAGCATGAGGGCCACAGACTGAGGCTCAAAACAGTGAGTAATTCAAATCTGTGCTTTTATAACAGGTTTGAATGACCCTCCAGACCTTTGCTCAGGCTCAAAAGGACACACGAAATTTGCTTGCTCAAGGCATATTTCAAAAACATGCAGTAAAAAGTACGACTGCTGGAGTTTGGACCAATTCACCTGGAAGCCTGAGGGCCAAAACAACTGGTCTGAAGGCCACATTTGGCCCCCGGGCCATAGTTTGGACATGCCTGATTTAAGCGAAGAGACTTGTCATTTGATATATTAAAGCGGGCGACGGTAGCTCAGTTAGTACAGGGTCACCACGGGGTGTTAAAAGTCTTAAAAAGGTCTTAAACTTCATGTTCCTAAAATTAAGGTCTTAAAAAGTCTTAAATTATGTTGTCCAAGTCAAAAGTCTTAAATTTCATTAACCTATTTTTTTGTAAACTCCACCGGGCTGCAGTGCAATGTGAGACAAGACAATGTGAAAGTTTAGTTTGTCTTGTTAAAATGTTATAAATGATTTTTTTTGGCCATTTTACAGCGACGTATACGACTACAAATGAGTTCTGAATGAGATTTTATAATAAGAGTGTTTGTTGTTATTTAAAGCAGTGAGTAATGGTCTTTATTAGAATTGGACCTGGTGTTTGGGTGCGATGTTGCTCTTAAGTTTCATTTAACTGGTCTTAAAAAGGTCTTACATTTGGGGGGGAAACCGGTTAGAATCCCGCTCTCTACATAAACACCGTTGGTTGAGCGTCAGATCCACTGACTCGCAGGTCGGCTGACGTAATGAACGCTGCTGTCGTGTCCTTGGGCAAGACACTTAACCCTCTTAGTTTTGTCTGCGTCCACCGGCGTATGAATGTGTGAGTGAATGTGTGAGTGAATGTGTGAGCGCTTCATTGTTGTTTTGAGAGCCTTAAAAGTGGAAAAGCGCTGCGTAAAAACGTGACGATTTATTGCGATGGTCCACGATATGATTGCGAGACCTTTAACGATTCGGTTTCACGATATTTAGTTAGTTAGTTCGTTTTACATCCCTCGAGTGTGACACATCCGCTGCATTTGAATTGTAAATAAACGGTTTATTTGACAAACAAATCGAACTCGGCGAGACGGTCACAGTGTGACCGTGTGCAAATCTGTGCTCAGAACCAGGGCCGGGACAAACACCTGCTTCTGTTTGTCTCCGTGGGGATGTTCCTGCTTTGCCTGGAATGTTCCGCAGTTAAACTGACTCATCTCCATGGAGACCAGCGGGCGATATCACTGGGCAAAGCCACAGTCATGTTTTTCAAGGTGTTTTGAGCTTTAAGGAACATGCGTAACTGAATAAATCCAAGACAAATTAGAAGGAGGCAAAAGCATCTCCGTGATAACAAGCAGGTTGTCTGATTGCCTTCGGGAAAAGTTACATAATGCACCTTTACTTTAACTATTCATGGTTCCTTACTCATTTGTTCCCTTAGCTTAGCATGTAGCCTATGGCCAGTTTGCCAAAGGTTTCTTGAGTTAACAATTAATTAGAAGTTTTTGCTAGGAATGTCCCGATCCGATATTCAGTATCCGACTCTTTTATCGGACAGTATCGGATTCACTCACGTGACCGGACTGATCCAGTTTCACATGTTTTTTGCGGCATCAACGCGTTTTACAGCATATTCCACAATAGGGCATTAAACATATATAGTTTCTTGCTTTAAATTTTTTTTTTTTTTTTTTTACAATTTCAGGCATTTCTAGCACTCAAAACGACCTAATTCTTACAGCAAATGCTTTTCCCCAGATTTGGCTTTTAACTGGTGTATCTCCATGGAGGTAGAGCAGTTTAAAGCCATACTGAGGGACATTTTAAGCACAGTGATAAACATACCGTGGGACTTTTTAGGTACGGTAAAAATATCTTTCATTATTTATTTAGATCACCAATTCCTGCGGTCCATCTGTACCTGTGCGTAGATATTTTAATGTCAATTTTAACTCTTTGCAATGTTGTTTTGTCATCCGGCTCTTTTACGAGTATCGGACAGTATCGGATTCAGTCACTTGATCGCACGGATCCAGTTTCACATGTTTTTGCAGCACCGTCGCGCTTTACTGCAGCCGTGAATCCAAACGCCGCCGTGTCGCTGTGTGGGACTTTTCTCTACAACAAAACGAGAGTCACACAGCGACGCAAACGCTGCAAACAAACAGTTTCTCCCGGAGGAACCAGCAGAGCCACTTTAACGCGAACAATTTGATTCGTCACTTACAAAAGAATCATCCGGACGAGTTTGAGATTTACAAATCCACAGCAGCAAACACTGGAGGAGGCGTTTCACAGAAGGTAAAAGTCGGTGAGGCTTTCGTCGTCTAATGGACTTTTTGGAGCTAAGGTACGAACTTCCTTCACGACACTACATTACAGAGACTAGAGCTATAAAAAAAAAAAGGTATCAGATCAGTATCAGAAAGCAATCGGACCGGAAGTGAAAAAATCTTGATCAGGACATCTCTGGCGTTGTCACGATACTAAAATTTCAAACTCGATTTCGTTACTGATAAAAAACACTCTTTTCTTTAGACAAGAGAATATGATTTTCCACATTATATCAGTACTTTCCTTTCCGTGAGTGGGACTTTTTTGTATCGAAACCTGCGAAAAATGATTATCTACCTTCAAAACCTGTTTTAGCATCGATTAGGATCTGATTTTCGATACTTTTGAGGCCCAAGAAAACATTAGAATACGATAAACTAAACGCTGACGACTCATTCACATAGTTTAATAAAACCTGTTGTAAAACATCAACAAGGCCGTTGGATATTATCTGAAGTGCTTATCTGTTTGACTGTGACCTATAAACAGTTATAGTTTATTGCGTAACACGGCCTGTAACAACAGCCGCATTTTCCATCTCGCCGTGGCAACAAAACATACACTTTAAAGATATATGTTACGCAAAACTGACTCTTGTGAGCTTAAGTCGTGTTATAATGTCGTTACCTCCTCAAAAACAGGCCTGGAGTTGTGTTTTGTGCTTGAGTAATCCCTTAATTATGAGTCTGTCTACATCTCAGGAGCTCAAAATGCAAAATTTCTCTGTCTAGAATGTTCCGCAGTGTGACTTTAAACAGCTCTACTTTACGTTTATTCAATGACAGGTGGTTTTAGAGCTCAAAAATCCCTAGAAAAACAGGTGTTCTGACTGTGAGCGGGGTCGCCTCTGCGCAGATCTGTCCTGTAACTTGGTCTGGTTTGGTCTCCATGGAGATAGAAAGGTTTAAAGCCGTACTGCGGAACATTCCAGACAAAGCGATAACACCTCCATGGAGAAAAACGTTTCGCGGACCGTCCACCAGAAAAGTTACACGATGCATAAGAAAACTTTGCATGCTTGGTGACCGACCCAGAAAACCAACCAGAAAAGTTACACAATGCAGCTTTAACTATGAAAACTATGAAAACAAATAAATAAAACAAATACAGCCACAATGTTTATACAGTAACAGACTATTATTCCTATAAAAATCTCAAATTATTTTATTTAAACGCGCATAAATAAACACTTTAATCCTCATAGTCCAGGTTTAAACCAGGACCTAACCAGGATTTACGTCATATTTGATCAGAATTCCAAGTATTAAGAAGGAAGTAGCTGTTGGACCTTCCCATTTTGCAATAGAGAATATGTATTGTATGTAAAACTGTGTAAAAAGTGTAGAAGAAGAAGAAGTCATGTCATTCGAACTGGGGTTGTCAAAAATATCGAAAATCAGATTAAAATCGATACCAAAACTAGTATCGAAACTGGATACTCGTTTGAGCAGGTATCGATACTAAAAAAGTCCCATTGACAGGACAGAAATGAGCCTTTCCTGAACAGCTTGAGATGTTATTGCTTTGTCTGGAATGTTCCGCAGTACGGCATTAAACCTTTCTATCTCCATGGAGACCAAACCGGACCAAGTTACAGGTCAGATCTGCGGAGAGGCGACCGCACTCGCAGTCAGAACGTCTGTGTTTCTAGGTGTTTTTGAGCTCTAAAACCACCTGTGATTGATTAAAATGTAAAGTAGAGCTGTTTAAAGTCACACTGTGGGACATTCTAGACAAAGCAATTTGTGTGTGGGATTTGTGTGGTTTTCTCTTTCTTGTCTTTATAAAACATTCACAAGTGAACGAGGAAATGGAGCGAAGTGGAGACGTCCTGAGCTCCTGGAGGACGAACTCTCCAGGAAAATGACCGAGAGCTTCCACGACAAGGGCAGATTCAGAGTCAAATATATATATATATATATATATATATATATATATATATATATATATATATATATATATATATATATATATATATATATATATATATATATGACATTATATGTGACATTATATGTGACATTAAACCCTTCTATTTTCCAGGAAACCAAATGCAAACTGTTCCGTGTGCAGATATCGTGGAAAAGCAGGTCGGGTCAATGCCTTGTCTGTTTCTAAATATAAAGCGTTTTATTGTCCGTGAACCAGGAAGTTCCTCGCTTCTGTCTTGGCATAAACAAGGCCTGAGACAGTTGTAAAGTGGGAGTGGATTTAACAGTGACCAAAACAAAACAGTGTAGTAAAAATAAAACTCCTACAAATATTCTTCTTTGGGAAACACTGGAGAGAGTTAAATTTAGTCCAAATGGAGCTGGTTTAACTCTGTGTAGATACCGTATTTTTTGGACTATAAGTCACAGTTTTTTTCAGGGTTTGGGTGGTTTCTGCGACTTTTACTCAGGTGCGACTTATATATTACATTTTTCACACTGACAGTTCATAGACCAAATACACTCAACAAAAATATAAACCCAACACTTTTGTTTTTGCTCCCATTTGTCATGAGATGGACTCAAAGATCTAAAATTCATTCCAGATACACAATATTACCATTTCTCTCAAACATTGTTCACAAATCTGTCTAAATGTGTGATAGTGAGCACTTTTGCTTTGCTGAGATAATCCATCCCACCTCACAGGTGTGCCACATCAAGATGCTCATCAGACACCATGATTAGTGCACAGGTGAACCTTAGACTGTCCACAATAAAAGGCCACCCTGAAATGTGCAGTTGTTGCTTTATTGGGGGTCTGGGGACTCAGAACCAGTCAGTATCTGGTGTGACCACCATTTGCCTCATGCAGTGCAACACATCTTCTTCGCATAGAGTTTATCAGATTGTCAATTGTGGCCTGTGGAATGTTGGTCCACTCCTCTTCAATGGCTGTGCGAAGTTGCTGGATATTAGTGGGAACTGGTACGCTGTCGTATCGCCCGGTCAAGCACATCCCAAACATGCTCAATGGGTGACATGTCCGGTGAGTATGCTGGCCATGCAAGAACTGGGACATTTTCAGCTTCCAAGAATTGTGTGCAGATCCTTGCAACATGGGGCCGTGCATTATCTTGCTGAAACATGAGGTGATGTTCATGGATGTATGGCACAACAATGGGCCTCAGGATCTCATCACGGTATCTCTGTGCATTCAAAATGCCATCAATAAAATGCACCTGTGTTCTTCGTCCATAACAGATGCCTGCCCATACCATAACCCCACCACCACCATGGGCCACTCGATCCACAACATTGACATCAGCAAAGCGCTCACCCACACGACGCCACACACGCTGTCTGCCATCTGCCCTGAACAATGTAAACCGAGATTCATCCGTGAAGAGAACACCTCTCCAACGTGCCAGATGCCATTGAATGTGGGCATTTGCCCACTCAAGTCTGTTACGGCGACGATCTGGAATCAGGTTAAGACCCCGATGAGGACGACGAGCATGCAGTTGAGCTTCCCTGAGACGGTTTCTGACAGTTTGTGCAGAAATTCTTTGGTTATGCAAACCAATTGTTTCAGCAGCTGTCTGAGTAGCTGGTCTCAGACGATCTTGGAGGTGAACCTGCTGGATGTGGAGGTCCTGGGCTGGTGTGGTTACACGTGGTCTGCGGTTGTGAGGCCGGTTGGATGTATTGCCATATTCTCTGAAACGCCTTTGGAGACGCCTTATGGTGGAGAAATGAACATTCAATGCCCGAGCAACAGATCTGGTTGACATTCCTGCTGTCAGCATGCCAATTGCACGCTCCCTCAATGCTTGCGCCATCTGTGGCATTTTGCTGTGAGACAAAACTGCACATTTCAGAGTGGCCTTTTATTGTGGGCAGTCTAAGGTTCACCTGTGCACTAATCATGGTGTCTGATGAGCATCTTGATGTGGCACACCTGTGAGGTGGGATGGATTATCTCAGCAAAGCAAAAGTGCCACTATCACACATTTAGACAGATTTGTGAACAATGTTTGAGAGAAATGGTAATATTGTGTATCTGGAATGAATTTTAGATCTTTGAGTCCATCTCATGACAAATGGGAGCAAAAACAAAATTGTTGCGTTTATATTTTTGTTGAGTGTATATGAATCGTAAACATGAATCAAAAATGAAAAAAAAACATCATTATCCGTTTTTTTTTTCATTTTGGTTTTAGAGACAAATAATAAAGAAAAGAGTCATTTTTTTCATTTTCTTATTTTTTGTTCTATATTGAAAAACGAACGAAAGAATGATACATGGATTGTTTTCTATTTGGTTGTTTTTATCACTATAACTTCTATAACTCGCCTTTCAAGATGAAATGTTGGTTCTTGGTTTCTGATTTTATAAATTAAATTTCCCCCAAAAAGTGTGACTTAAATATGTTTTTTTCTTCTTCATTCTACATTTTTTGGCTGGTGCGATAGTCCAAAAAATACGGTAAATATCTCCAACTTTGGCTCATTCAGACTGCACCTGAAGTGACCCAAATCTGATTTTTTCACCCCTATGTGACCTACTTCTGACCTTTTAATGACCGTCTGAACGACACAGCTCCGATTTTTTTCAAATGTGACCCGGGCCACTTGGATCTGTGCTCCTAAAACCGACACATATCCGATCTTTTGACACGCGACTTCAGTCTGAACGGCCACGTTACATTCATCTGACTTACAGTTGTGCTCATAAGTTTCCATCCCCTGGCAGAATTGATGATTTCTTGGTCCAGAAGCTGCACATGGGACGTACTTGGATATTCCAACATGATAATGATCCAAAACACAAAGGCGAGTGGACCTGTCACTGGCTCCAGCAGAATAAAGTGAAGGTTCTGGAGTGTTCGTCTCTTCTGACCTCAGTATCACTGAGCCTCTGGGCAGATTCAAGCTGCAGTTCAGACAAGAGCCCAAGAATTTACAGGAACTGGAGCCTTTTGCCAAGAAGAATGAGCAGCTTTACCATCAGAGGAAATAAAGAGCCTTCACCCAAACACTGACCATGAGTGAAAGAAAAGTTTTTGTGTTATTCATATTCCCTGAAAGATGCACAAGGAATCATAAATTCTGTCAGGGTCTGTAAACTTATAAGCACAACTGTAATTCGTAAGCAGCGCAACACAAAAAAGTTACAAAATCTGTTCAAAATTCATTCAGAATCACTTGGATGGCACTGCCTAACCTGCCACTGGGCCACATGTAGAACCTCAGGGACTTTCCAGCTTGAGGACCTTCTAGCCAGGGGGACTTTCCAGCTGATTTCTGCATATCGATAGAAACAAGCAGGTGACGGACCCCCAACCGAAAAGTTACACAGTGCAGCTTTAACATTACCAGACAAACCAGAGTGCGGTATATCAGGCATCACCGTGACAACAGCATTACAAAGGGCCCAAGTCAATAAACCCCAATATCAGAGAATTAATCACAAAAATAATACTGAAAAGAACATACGATAAAGAAAGAGGAAAAGAGGGAGGAGGGTTCAACTCTTTAGTGCCAAACTGTCATTGTGTCCTTTGGCAAGACACTTCACCCACACTGCTTTATATGAATGTGACGAGTGTGTGCAGTGTTTCCCACAGGTATTATTATTATTATTATTATTATTATTATTGTTATTATTATTATTATTACCACTTTTTTTATTAAAATATTTTTTAAAGTATGGGTGCAAAATTAGAAACCAACTTATACCACTGACGCAATAACTCAAGAGCAGTTTTAAACCGCAAAAAATATTCTAAATCTATAATAAAAATAAATAAATACATACATAAAAAATAAAATAAATTAAAAATATTTGTAAAAATTTAAAAATACATTTAAAAATAAAAATAAATAAAATCAAATAAATAAGCTGAGTACTGAGTTTGCAGTTACGAATCCAACCTTCTACAGCTCAGATCTGATCATAACACCAAAAAATAATGACAACTTTACCAGTCGTGCCAATAAAAAGTGCACACGATAAATATTAACACCCAGAATTATTGTTCCAGCTGTGAAACAAAAGGTCAATATCGTAATTATCGTGAGTAATGTTTAAAGATCCTGCATTACGCAAAAAAGAATCTTGTGAGCTTCATTCACTCACATGGTTAACACTTTATTATTAGTCTGTTTACTACGGATGTAAAAATAACTGAAATCTGGTGATATCGTATTGTCAAAGGTCTCACAGTAACATCGTGGAGCGTCACAATATATCGAATCCCAAGTTTCTTTGCTTAAATGAACAGTTCTGATGCAGAAATAGCTAAAAAAAACAGAGGGAACTACATAGACCATGATCCTTTGCTCCGTTTCGGTGCAGACGACATGAAGAAATAACTGTTCTAAGCACTTTTACGTCTTCATTCTTTGGGCTAAGTCTTGTGAAGGCGTTTTTAGAGGAAAAAGGAGCAGATTCACCACAAAATATTGCAATAAATATCATACGGTGAGATGTTTATAGTGAAAATATCGAGACATTTGGATATCGTTCCATCCCTAATGACAATAAATGTTGTACCAAATGACTGGTCAAAGCGTTTTATAATGTCAGTCTTGTTATTATTATGTAGAATATCGTAATATCGTAAGCCTCCCCGCCATATCGCAATAAATATCGTAACGTGAGGCTTCGATATCGTTACACCCGTAGCGTAACAGCGTAATCTAGGCCTTTAAAAAAACAAAAGAAAGGATAGAAAATTGAAAAAAAACCTCCGGTGTGTAGGGTATATTCCTGGATTCCTGTGCTCCTTTTTAGGCGCTGTCCTCTCTGACCTCAGACTCATTCACTAAAACTGCTCCTCGGCCCCCCGGCTCCACACGGGCCCCAGGCTCCGGTTACACGACTCTGAAAAGGTGTTCAAACTCTGGCCTCAATATCACACACTCCAGCCAAGGATTAATACAACGGAAATGGATAAATATAGAGATATAAATAATCACAGGAGTAGTAGTAGTAGTAGTAGCAGCAGTAGTAGTAGTAGTAGTAGTAGTAGTAGTAGCAGTAGTAGTAATAAAAAGGTGTTCAGACTCTGGCCTAATTATCACACTAACACACAGGCCACGTCAAAGTATTAATACAACAGATATGGGTAAATATAAGGCTATAATCAGGAGTAGGTGTAGTAGTAGCAGTAGTAGGAGTAGCAGTAGTAGCAGTAGCAGTAGCAGTAGTAGTAGTAGTAGTAGTAGTAGTAGTAGTAGTAGTAGGAGTAGTAGCAGTAGCAGTAGCACTAGTAGTAGTAGGAGTAGTAGTAGTAAAAGTAGTAGCAGTAGCAGCAGTAGCAGTAGCAGTAGTAGTAGTAGCAGTAGTAGTAGTAGTAGCAGTAGCAGTAGTAGCAGTAGCAGTAGTAGTAGCAGTAGTAGTAGTAGTAGTAGGAGTAGTAGTAGTAGTAGCACTAGTAGTAGTAGTAGTAGTAGGAGGAGGAGTATTAGTAGGAGTAGTAGTAGTAGTAGTAGCAGTAGCACTAGTAGTAGTAGTAGGAGGAGGAGGAGGAGTAGCAGCAGTAGCAGTAGTAGTAGTAGTAATAGTAGTAGTAGTAGGAGTAGTAGCAGTAGCACTAGTAGTAGTAGGAGTAGGAGTAGGAGTAGTAGCAGTAGCACTAGTAGTAGCAGTAGCAGTAGCAATAGCACTAGTAGTAGTAGTAGAATTAGCAGTAGTAGTAGTAGCAGTAGCAGTGGCAGTGGTAGCGGTGGCGGTGGTAGTAGTAGCGGTGGTAGTGATGGTAGTAGCGGTGGTAGTGGCAGTAGCAGTAGTAGCAGTAGCAGTAGTAGTTGTAGCATTAGCGGTGGTAGTAGTGGCAGTAGCGGTAGCAGTGGTAGCGGTAGCAGCAGCGGCGGCGGCGGTGGCGGTAGTGGTGGCGGTGGTGGTGGCAGCGGTAGTGGTAGTGGTGGTGGCGGTGGTGGTAGCGGTGGCGGTGGCAGTGGTAGCGGTGGTAGTGGTGATGGTAGCGGTGGCAGTGGTAGCAGTGGCAGTGGCAGTGGTAGTAGCGGTGGTAGTGGCGGCGGTGGTAGTGGTGGTAGCGGTGGTAGTAGTAGTGATGGTAGCGGTGGTAGTGGTAGCAGTGGTGGCAGTGGTGGTAGTAGTAGCGGTAATAGCGGTGGCAGTGGCAGTGGTAGTAGTGGTAGTAGCGGTGGTAGTGGTAGCGGTGGTAGTGGTAGTAGTAGTAGCAGTGGCAGTGGTAGTAGTAGTGGTAGCGGTGGTGGTAGTGGTAGCGGTGGCAGTGGCAGTGGTAGTGGCGGTGGTAGTAGTAGTAGTGGCGGTGGTAGTGGCAGTGGTAGTAGCGGTGGTAGCGGCGGTGATGGTGGTAGTAGTAGTGGTGATGATGTGGTGGCAGCGGTGGTGATGGCAGTAGCAGTGGCGGTAGCAGTGGTAGCGGTAGTGGTGGTAGTGGTGGTAGCGGTGGTAGTGGTAGTAGCGGTGGCGGTGGTGGTAGCGGTGGTAGTAGTGGTAGTAGTGGTAGCGGTAGCAGTGGCGGTGGCAGTGGCAGTGGTAGTGGCGGCAGTGGTGGTAGTAGTGGTAGTAGTAGCGGTAGCGGTGGTAGCAGCGGTAGTGGTAGTGGTAGTAGCAGTGGTAGTGGCGGTAGCAGTGGTAGTGGTAGTGGTGATGGTAGTGGTAGCGGTGGTAGCGGTAGCGGTATGGTATTGGTAACGGTGGTAGTGGTAATAGCGGTAGTGGTAGCGGTAGCGGTGGTGGTGTTAGTAGTAGTAGTGATGGTAGTGTAGCAGTGGCAGTGGTCGTGGCGGTGGCGGTGGCAGTGGTAGTAGCAGTGGTGGTAGCGGTGGTAGCGGTAGCGGTGGTGGTATTGGTAGTAGTGGCGGTGGCGGTGGTAGTGGCGGCGGTAGTGGTAGTAGTGGTAGCAGTGGTAGTAGCGGTGGTAGTAGTGAAGTGGCAGCGGTGGTGGTAGTAGTAGTGGTGGTGGCAGTGGTAGTAGCGGTAGCGGTGGTGGTAGTGGTAGCGGTGGTGGCGGTGGCAGTGGTGGTAGCGGTGGTAGTAGTGGTGGCGGTGGTGGTAGTGGTAGTAGTAGTGATGATGGCGGTAGCAGTGGTAGTGGCAGCGGCAGTGGTAGTGGTGGTAGTGGTAGCAGTAGCAGTGGCAGTGGTATTAGCGGCAGCGGTAGTAGTGGTAGTAGTAGTGGTGGTAGTAGTGGCGGTAGTAGTAGCGGTGGTGGTAGTGGTAGTGGTAGTAGTGGTGGCAGTGGTAGTGGTAGTAGCGGTGGCGGTGGTGGTAGTGGCAGCGGTAGTGGTAGTAGTGGTAGCGGTGGTAGTATGATAGCGATGGTAGTATGGTAGCAGCGGTGGTGGTAGTAGTAGTGGTAGTAGTAGCGGTGGTGGTAGCAGTGGCGGTGGCAGTGGCAGTAGTAGTAGTGGTAGCAGGGTAGTAGCGGTGGTAGCGGCGGCGGCAGTGGTAGTAGTAGTAGTAGTGGTGGCGGTAGTAGTGGTAGCGGTGGTAGTGATGGTAGTGGTAGTGAGTAGTGGTAGCGGCAGTGGTAGTGGTAGTGGTAGCAGTGGTAGTAGTAGCAGTGGTAGTAGTGGTAGCAGCGGTGGTAGTGGTAGATGATAGTAGTAGTGGCAGTAGTGGTAGCAGTAGCAGTAGCAGT
>CM068360.1:31766333-31831333 GCA_034769755.1 Odontamblyopus lacepedii | reverse complement strand
ACAGAGATATGAATTTTTGTCAATATAACGTAATAAACCACAAGCATCTCCAAGTTAAGAGTGACAATAATCAGACAGTAGCACAACAACGCGTCAAAAAAGTGTGATTTAAAAGTCTTAATCGAACTAAACCTGCATGGACCACAAAGTTCAAAACAAAAGTAAAGACTGACCCATATTATTATCCTTTTAATTCTTTTATTTGTTTATTTTGGACCATCCAGACACCACATCCACACCCACACGTGCTTAATACAGATCCATAAGGAAAGAATTCGTCATAATAATGGAAAATAATAATGATACAACATAATAAAACATAAAAAACACAAACCAAAAAACTAAAAGGACATAAACAACTCAATAAAGGGCTCACACCATATTAAAATAAGAGAAAAAATCAATAAATAATGACAGTAATGATGCTAATAATGATTTTTTTGTCTTTTTTTTTTTTTTTAGAATCCAGTGAAACCGACGGCTGATAAACTCTGCTGATATTAGAGTGAATTTTGGTATTTTTTCCCGAATTATCAATCTATTTCTATATAATTACACCTTATTTTCTTACTATTTTTCCTACTTATTTGGAATTTTTCTCGCCATTTATACTTTTTTACTCTTTGTTATTATATTATTTTGTGACGTGTGAGTTTCTGTGTCCAAATAATTTCCCTTGTGGATGAAGAAAGTCTAATTAAAACTTCTTTTACGACAAAGAGTCCAATTAAATGAATAGTTTTGGTGATTTTAATGAATTTCTTTGTGATTTGAACGTGTTTCTTATGCCGTGAAGCTCTTTGAATTACTTTGTTTGTGAACTTGCCTTGCAGCTAAAAAACAGAGGGAACTACATAGACCATGATCCTTTGCTGTTTCAGTGCAGACGACATGAAGAACTAACTGTTCTAAGCACTTTTACATCTTAATTCTTCACATTCTAACAGCACCAAAGGCTTTTCGAGGCTTTTAAAAGGATAAAGTCGCGTAATTCAGTTTTGTTTTCCCTAAAGTTTCGCAATAAATATCGTACCGTGAGATGCAAATCGTGAAAATATCACACGGAGGGAGTTCGATATCATTACATCTCTACCGTTTTTTGGGCTTAAGTGTTCAAATAAAGCTTTAAACAGATATTTTTATGCATATTTCGGCTGCTGATTGTTCTAAACTAAATATCAGCATCAACTGGAGATTCATGGCCGATAACAGATACACTAACAATGGCAAATATCGGAAAATATATCGGTTTATTCCTACACAAAACGGTAGCAACGGTATCACTTTACTATTGTCTTGTTTGAGAGATTACACGAGATTTCTGTTAATTTAATCACTTTTCTGAGTCATTTTTAACAGATAACACATTTGAAACTGTTATTTTGCGTATCCCAAGACCAATAATTCAAATTTTCCACATTTTTTGGACATTTTCCAGCTCCAATTTTATCAAACGAAAGCTTACAATGAGCTCAAAGTATTACAAATATTAAAATCTAAGACAAAGTACAAATTAGACCTGTCAGGATAACTCCTATATGTCGATTTATTGTATTTTTTTTTTTGTTTTTTTGGTATTTTTCTTGTAACATTTAACCCTTAGGCTGAAGAGGGTTGAAAACGTAACTTCTCTGGGTAATTATTGCTTAATTATAGGGATGGTACAAGATCTCACGAGACAAAATTCCCACCAGATCGTGCACACGAGAGTAAAATGATCTTGTGGGATTATTTTTCCAAGTGTTTACGTTTGGATTGGACAAAAAAGGTTTACGTGTTGGTTACAGTTTCAAACAGCCGAACTAGAATGGAAACAAGACTATAAAATGAAGCAAATAACAAAATTGCGAGTCTAAAATTGGAAACCGAACCGTAAAATGATCAGGAATTATGTTAAAATCTCATCTCGTCCAGTCTCGTATCCCGTCTCGCCTTGTGGGAATTTTGTCTCGTCCCGTCCCTACTTAATTATGCAATTTATTTGTTTTTTTAACGATATTGTCTAGTGAAAAATGACACGAAAAGTGACATAAAGTCGTTTCCATATGATCGTTTATCGCGATATTTCTCCGTCGCCATATAACAGGCTTCAAAATTTGCTATTGCGATTAAAAAAACATAAAAATTTTTTAGCTGAACTGGTTGCTGTTCTATCATTATAACAGTAATATTTTTATATATGGATTGAACTGGAGCAAAGGATCGTGGTCTATGTAGTTGGGCCAAACTTTTAACATAGCTACACCAAATTTATTACTCATTACATCGTTTCCCAACAATGCGATTATTAATTAACACTAAATCCTGTGTTCCGCGAAACCAAGACCATAGAAGAACAAGAATGAGGCCAAATTATGAGGCAATTTAGCCTGGAAACCGTCTATAAAATCGAGTTATTTATTTACATAATCTGAGATATGCAGTAGTGTAGTAGTAGTAGTAACAAGGGATAAATTAGGACTACATGCAGGATTTGGGAATTTATACTCAATATTTAAGATATATTTGACAGTAAATGAAGCAGGACTAAGAAAAGACACAAAATAGTGGTAGTAAAAGTAGCAGTAGTAGCAGTAGTAGTAGAAGTAGTAGTAGAAGTAGTAGTAGTAGAAGTAGTAGTATGGGTACTGTGGAAATACGTAGTGAAATTGCGCACAGTTAAAGCCAGTTTGGAGCCAGGACTAAACCAGAACTGGACTAGGACTAACCCAAAAAACGCACTAACCTATAACCCCTATAACCTGTCCAAGGACTAGACCCGGACTAAACCAGGACCAAATCCCAGCCTTAAACCAGGACTAAACCCACGGCCAGACGCGACCTAAATACAGGGGATGAACCGGGACTGAAAACCGGTTTAAATGGGACTAAACGCGGTCTGTAAACATCACAAACAAGTCCTAACCACGACCAAACCACAAACGGGACTACTACTCGAAGCGCTGTTCACCATTCACAAAAAACTATAGCGGCTCCGCGCAACTATCCATCCGTATCCGAAACCGTCTCTCCTCGCTGCACTGCACCAAAACGCGCATTTACGACCCAAAACGCCGCGATATTTCTCCTCTATTCTATTTTAACCCCCGGTAATCCCGCTGAAAACCCGTCACCGCGGCGCGTCTCTGTCTGTAAATGTGTGGGTTTACCTTGCAGAGATGGCCAGCCGTCGTGCGTAACCGCTTGTCGCAAAACCAAAGAAAGCCCCGCAAACTACCCGAGAGTAGTGCCAGTAGATAAAATATTAATTCAGGCATTAAAATCCAAAAAGAAGTGTGCGTGGAGAATTAAGAGGTGTCCACAAAATGCAGAGGGGAGACGGGGAGAAAGCGGCTCGACATCTCCGGGCGAGAGGCAGAGGAAAGCCAGAGCCGAGGCGAGAGGGGGAGAGTGGTGAGGGGCGGCGCGCACGCACGGAGCCCAGGCATTTGGCCCCGGAGGAGGCGTGGTTTGGGCGAGCGGACCGGAGTCTGGTCCCTCACCGGTTTATTCTGGGTTTTCTTCAGGCTTATTATAAATTCTGAGCTGGTTTATGGGCCGCGCTGGGTTTGGGCTCGGTTTGGTCACGCGTTACCCGCCGGGACGAGGTTTTAAGCAGCTTGGGAATGGAGTTGTGGTCAAATAAGAAACATATTATTATCATTATTATGTTATTAATAAATGTTTTTAACTGTTTATATCTGGGGGCAAGAAATATCTGGTATAATTTGGTTAATTAGTTCATCTAGTCCTTGTTGTAAACGTAGTTTAATTCTGGTTAAATCCTTTCGCACTCCAATATTCAAATACTACTACTACTAATACTACTAATACTACTAGTACTACTGCTACTACTACTTTTCAGACCTTAGCTCAGCGTAATCCAGTGAGAGAAAAGCTACTACTACGACAAATGCTACTACTACTACTACTACTACTACTACTATTACTACTACTACTACTACTACTACTTCTACTACTACAACTACTACTTCTGTTACTTCTACTACTACTATTTATCTGCTATATATCCTGTTGCTGCTGCTACTACTGCTGCTGCTACTAACAAGCTACTGCTGCTGCTGCTGCTGCTGCTGCTGCTACTGCTGCTACATTGGTGGTGGTGGTGGTATTAATACTACTACTAGTATTGGTGGTGGTGCTACTACTAGTGGTAGTGGTGGTGGTAGTAGTAGTAGTAGTTGTATAATAATGTGCGACTACTTTTTACTACTGCTGCTACTACTACTACTACTACTAGTAGTAGTAGTAGTAGTAGTAGTAGTAGTAGTAGTAGTAATACAAGTACGACTACTTTTTTACAGATCCTAGCCCAGATTAACCCAGTTCGAAAAAAGGTACTACTATTGTTACTACTACGATAAGATAAGATAAACTTTATTGTCCCCCGAGGGAGAAATTTGTCTTGGGTGCAGTCAATAAATACAATACAAAAACAATACAAAACAATACAATACAATAAAATACAAAAATAGTATAAATATAGAGTAAAATGCCATGTCATGCAATAGTGCAGGACTACTACTACTATTACTGCTACAAAAATATCTTACAGTTATATATAGCTATATAACCTTATTAAAATACCGGTTCCCAATAATTATTTTTTACAAGGCTTATTTAATTAAAGCTTAATGACATTACATTTCCATTCCTGTCGCACAAACCCTTTTTCTACGCGCACGGCCACACGTCGTCACGTTCGTTTCCCCTTTGCGCAAACCGCCTTTATTCCCCCCATTTAACCCGTTTATCGCGCGCAAAAACCCCTGTCCGGGATCGTTTAATCACGAAACGTCAACACGGGAGAGCGATCCGCGCGGTTAACGAGTCTAAATCAGTCCGGAGAGGCCCCGCCCCTGATCGAAATGCCCAGAATGTAGAGAGTCCCGGTAGGTAAGAATAAGGGGAAGGTTATTGGAGGTGGCTTCCCAGGCTGGTGTGTGCGTAAAGCCCGATGTTCGTAAAGCGCCGCCCCCTCCCGTTCATAGCTCGCTTTCCAGTAAAGACAGACGTACGGGAAAGGAGGGAGAGAGAGCGAGAACGAGAGAGAACGACGGAGAGAAAGAGAGAGAGAGATTGCCAATAAATAATCATCCACAACATGACCTTTTTGCTGGTGCGTTTCCTGGTACAGCGCGGCGCGATTCTCGACAAAGGTGAAAAAGTTAAAAGCCCGACATATGGCAAGAATAACAGCGCGGGTTTTTATTAGGAAATCTGCAGCGGAGAAGCGGTGAAGTGTCGAAAGGAGCGCGGACAGGGGCAGAAATATTCACTTTTACAATAAGAACGGGGAAAACAGGCCGACTTTGTGCGGCATTAAACTGGTGAATACAGATATAACACAGACTAGTACTTTAACATAGGGATTTATCATAGTAAATATGTAAGAAAATAATAGTATTAGTGTAAGAAGTGGTTATGGTGTAGTATAAATATACCTGATAAACATGGGCTGATAGTAGTAGTTATAGTAGTAATTGTAGTAGTAGTAGTTGCAGTACTAATAGTAGTACTAGTAGTAGAAGTAGTACTTGTAGTAGTAGTAATAATAGTAGTACTAGTAGTAGTAAGCAGTGTCAGCAGCAATAGTAGTACTTGTAGTAGTAATTGCGTTAGTAGTAGTAGTAGAATTAGTAGTATTAGTAGTTGCAGTAATAGTATTAGTAGTAATAGTAGTATTAGTAGTATTAGTAGTAATAGTAGTAGTATTAGTAGTAATAGTAGTATTAGTAGTATTAGTAGTAATAGTAGCAGTAGTATTAGTAGTATTAGTAGTAATAGTAGCAGTAGTAGTAATAGTAGCAGTAGTAGTAGTAGTAGTAGTAGTTGTAGTAGCAGCAGTAGCAGCAGTAGCAGTAGTAGTAGCAGTAGAAGTAGTAGTAGTAGTAGTAGTATTAGTAGTAATAGTAGCAGTAGTATTAGTAGTATTAGTAGTAATAGTAGCAGTAGTAGTATTAGTAGCAGTAGTAGTAGTAGTAGTAGTAGTAGTAGCGGTAGTGGTAGTAGTTGCGGTAGTAGTAGTGATAGTAGTGGTGGTAGTAGTAGTAGTAGTAGTAGTTGCAGTAGTAGTAGTAGTAGTAGTAGTAGTAGTAGTAGTAGTAGTAGTTGCAGTAGTAGTAGTATTTGCAGTAGTAGTAGCAGTAGTAGTAGTATTTGCAGTAGTAGTAGTAGTAGTAGTAGTAGTAGTAGTAGTAGTAGTTGCAGTATTAGTAGTAGTAGTAGTAGTAGTAGTAGTAGTAGTTGCAGTATTAGTAGTAGTATTAGTAGTAGTTGCAGTATTATTATTATTATTAGTAGTAGTAGTGGTTGCGGTATTAGTAGTAGTAGTAGTAGTAATAGTAGTTGCAGTATTAGTAGTAGTAGTATGCAGTAGTAGTAGTAGTAGTAGTAGTAGTAGTAGTAGTAGTAGTAGTAGTTGCAGTATTAGTAGTAGTAGTAGTTGCAGTATTAGTAGTAGTAGTAGTAGTAACAGTAGTTGCAGTATTAGTAGTAGTAGTATTTGCAGTAGTAGTAGTAGTAGTAGTAGTAGTAGTAGTAGTTGCAGTATTAGTAGTAGTAGTAGTAGTAGTAGTAGTAGTAATAGTAGTTGCAGTATTAGTAGTAGTAGTATTTGCAGTAGTAGTAGTAGTAGTAGTAGTAGTAGTAGTAGTAGTAGTTGCAGTATTAGTAGTAGTAGTAGTAGTAGTAGTAGTAGTATTAGTAGTAGTTGCAGTATTATTATTATTATTAGTAGTAGTAGTAGTAGTTGCAGTATTAGTAGTAGTAGTAGTAGTAATAGTAGTTGCAGTATTAGTAGTAGTAGTATTTGCAGTAGTAGTAGTAGTAGTAGTAGTAGTAGTAGTAGTAGTAGTAGTTGCAGTATTAGTAGTAGTAGTAGTTGCAGTATTAGTAGTAGTAGTAGTAGTAGTAGTAGTAGTAGTAGTAGTAGTAGTAGTAGTAGTAGTTGCAGTATTAGTAGTCCCAGGTCTTACAGTTACCTCTGTCTGAATGTGATCGTATTAGAGCCGACCACAGTAATGGTGACAGTACTTGCAGCCGATGTTTATTGTCCTGAACATTATTGCATGCTAAAGTAATTGCCGTCTAATTAGATGAGGCTAATTGCCGCTCGGAGTAGGATCCACGTCATTAAATATTAATAAAACAGAATCATACGTCCTCTTCTTTGTTTGAACACAAGTCTATTAATTTACTCGCCGCACATGCACTTAATCCCGTCTGATCACATGTGTTCTAGAAGTTACCGCAACTGTAATCAGGCAAAAAAATTACGCAAAACCGACTCTTCCGAGCTTTAAAACGTGTTCGAATGCTGTTTCCGCCTCAAAAACACACCCGGAGTCGTGTTTTGTTTCACTCACGCGTGTTTATTATCAGTCTGTCCGCATCTCCAAACCTCAAAACGCTCCGTTCCACCTTGTGATGTCACGAAGTGGTAGTTTTCACAGTTTTCCCGGCTCGTTTTTAACCTTTATCTCAGTCGGGATCGGCAATTCCGGCGCCGAAATGATCCAAATGATTCCAGTGAAGGTGCGTAGAGTTTAAAAACGCAGTGGAGCGCTTACTTCCTGTATCACCGCGCGACATCACAAGGTGGAACAGAGCGTTTTCAGTGTATGGGAAGAACTCCAGATTTGCAGGTTGGTGTGCGGACGAAACAAAACACTAAACATAAGATTTAAAAAGTAGATAAAAAAGTGGATTTTTTTTAGGTGCACTGCGTAACATTTCTAGTGGAGAGTCCGGCGTCTGCTCGTCGCCATGGAGATGTCATTGCGTTGTCTAGAATGTTCCACAGTGTGCATTAAACCCGTCTATATCAGCAGGGAGAAAAGCAGGTTAAAACACAGAAGGAATTATTGTGTTTTTGAGCGACAGAAACGCCCGTGATGAATAAATGGTAGATGGAAATGTTTAAAGTCACACCATGGAACATTCCAGTCACTTTTATAATAATGACGGGTAAAACAGGGCGACTTTGTGCGTCATTAAAATGGTGAATAAAAATATGCGCAAACTAGTACTTTTACATAGAGATTTATCATAGTAAATATATAAAGTAGTAAAAGTATTAGTGAGAGTAGTAGTAATATTGCATAAATATACATAAATATATAGATAGTAGTTGTAGTAGTAACAGTAGTAGTAACAGTAGTAGTAATAGTACTAGTAGTAGTAGTAGTAATAGTAGCAGTAGTAGTAGTAGTAGTAATAGTATTAATAGTAGTAGCAGTAGTAGTAGTACTAGTAGGAGTAGTAGTAGTTGCAGTAGTAGTAGTAGTAGTTGCAGTAGTAGTATTAGTAGAATTAGTAGTATTAGTAGTAATAGTAGCAGTAGTATTAGTAGTATTATTAGTAGTAATAGTAGTATTAGTAGTATTAGTAGTAGTATTAGTAGTATTAGTAGTAATAGCGGTGTTGTGGTAGTGGTAGTAGTGGTAATGGTGGTGTTAATGGTATTAATGGTGGCAGCGGTAGCAGTGGTAGTGGTAGTAGTGGTGGTAGTGGTATTAGTGGTAGTGGTAGTGGTATTAATGGTATTAGTGGTAATGGTAGCAGCAGTGGTAGTAGTGGTGGTAGTGGTAGTAGTGGTATTAGTAGTGGTATTAATGGTAGTGGTGTTGTGGTATTAGTGAGTATTAGTGGTATTAGTAATTATTAGTGGTATTAGTAGTGGTATTGGTGGTAGTAGTATTGGTATTAGTAGTGGTGGTATTAGTGTTCGTAGTATTAGTGGTATTAGTGGTATTAGTGGTGTTGTGGTGTTGTGGTATGGTAATTGGTATTAGTGGTATTAGTGGTGTAGTATTGGTAGTGGTATTAGTATTAGTGGTATTATGGTATTAGTAGTATTCGTGGTATTAGTGGTGTATTAGTATTAGTAGTGTTAGTGGTATTAGTAGTGTTGTAGTGTTAGTGGTATTAGTGGTGTTAGTGGTATTAGTGGTATTAGTGGTATTGTTAGTGGTATTAGTAGTATTAGTGGTATTAGTGGTATTAGTGGTAGTATTAGTGGTATTCGTAGTATTAGTATGTTGTGGTATTAGTGGTAGTAGTATTAGTAGTATTAGTAGTATTAGTAGTATTAGTAGTATTAGTAGTATTCGTAGTATTCGTAGTATTAGTATTAGTAGTAGTAATAGTAGTATTAGTAGTATTCGTAGTATTAGTAGCAGTATTAGTAGTAGTATTAGTAGTATTAGTAGTAGTAGTATTCGTAGTATTCGTAGTATTAGTAGTATTTGTAGTATTAGTAGTATTAGTAGTAGTATTAGTAGTATTAGTAGCAGTAGTAGTAGTAGTATTCGTAGTATTAGTTGCAAACAGGTAGAAAAGTGACACGTGCATCTTTAAGTCACAAACCTGAGCTTTTCTTCTCCACCTCATGCACACTGCACTTTTTAATCTACAACAACAATATTGAAACAAATACGAAAATAAACAACACTTAAATCAATCATATTTTCTCCTTTATCAGTTTACACTTGTATAACCTCAGAATCGTTCCAGATAAGGCTTTACTCACAGCTTTTCCCCGCAGCTCTTTATCTCTGGCTCGTGATGAAACCGGCGATTAACTCTTCCCTGTCCGCACGGGCGTGGAAAACAAACCTGCGGCACGTTTGGCCGGAGACGTGACATGTGATCAGCAGAGGCTCACTGTTACCGAAAGAGGAGTGTGGAAACAGAGGAAGCAAGAGCCAGCCAGAGGAGATGGGGCTAAAGATTGGCACATTAAAGCGATAAAAGTGGTGGAAATTACAATGTTTACAGAACTACTAAACCTATATTACGCAAAATTGACTTGAGGGCAATTTTAGTACATTTCTCTTCGCCTGGATTTTTTTTTTCTTAATTTTGCTTTTAAAACTGCCCCTTTTACCCCCTAATGAAGTGTTCTACCTCCTTTTGTTCAGTCCAACCTGTTATTTCACAATCTGCTGCTGTAGTTGTGTCATGAGGCTGTGATAAAAGCTACAGGACCAGAAATAGAGATGAAAAAAAAAAAAAAACAGGAAATAAAATTCACACTCTTTTACACAAAACACACAGCAAACATGTAGAAACAACGTTTTGGACATAAAAAATGCTTAATTTAGGGCCTTAGCTACAAAAATGCAAAATATCAGGTCTGTAAGTAAATTAAAAATCTCCTTATTGCCCTAAAACAAAAAAAAAGTGTAATCGCTCCATGACTTTCCTGGTCCAGTCCTGGAAACAGCTCCTGTCAGGTCCAGGGCCAGAGCCACAGCACTTCTGCATTTCCAGGTGTTTATTACATTTGGATTTGTTCATTTTGAGTGAAATAAACCTTCAAATAAAAATAGAAAGAGATGCACAATTACACACACCAAGATGTGTCATTTTCCGTGTGTGAGAATTAACTCCACTTAGAGCGACTTTTTCACTCGTTCTAAACACACACAGTCAGAGGAGTCGACCATCTTGACTCACTTCACTCTTTGGCAAAGTTTGGCTCGATCAAAATGGACGGAGCGCATGAGTTTGGGGAAAACAAAGTTCCTGTTGGACACTCGTTTTGCTCACGTCATCACACAGCGTGAGTGTGACGTAGGATAAAGCCGCAGAAATGTACGGAAACCTCTATGTCTGCACTTTCAGAGGGGAAAAGGAAGTTTCTGTCTTTTACCGTTAGAAAGTTCTGCGCGGTTATAGAAAACATATTCCTCGGAGTCGTATACGATAACGTAGGTCTTCGAGGGTTAATGTGTTATAATGTTGTTATCTACTCAAAAACACACCTGGAGTTCTGTTTTGTTTCATTCACACATGTTTATTATTAGTTTGTCTTCATCTCCAAAGCTCAAAACGCTCTGTTCCACCTCGTGATGTCATGAAGTGGTAGTTTTCAAGTGAACAGCTCCTTTTTTACCTTTTGTTCACTAGAAATCGGCAACTCCAGGGCTGAAATTATCTGAATGATTTTAGTGAAGCTGTATGATAAGATAAGATAGGATAAGATATGCTTTATTTGTCCCACAATGGGGAAATTTCAGTGTTGCAACGCACAGTTAAGAGAACAACAAGAAACAGTAGCAGCATAGAAGTACAGAATTACTTAAAAATAGACAAACTCTATAAAGATCTATAAAGATAAGGATTATAAAATTCTATATACAATAAATGGAGTTTAAAAACACAGTGGAGCACTTCCTGTATTACCACATGAAGAAGAACTCAGCCTAAAGCTGCAGGTTTGTGTGTTAAACATGGGAATGAAACAAAAAAACACAACTCCAGGTCTGTTTGTGATGAGGAAACTGCATTAGAACATACATTAATAAAACATGAAGAACGACTTAATTCATAATGAACAAACGTTTTATTAAGAATGATTCAGGCTTAGTAAGTACTTAAAGCAGACCTATAGTGCTTGGACCGGATTAATGTCAGACAATATTTTCAGGGACTGGCCTTTAAAGGTGAACTCCGGCACGTTTGAGGCTAAAGTCCGTCACTAGAGGAGGTTGAATTCTGTCAGACGCCAAAAAAAGGCACAGATCAGTGTTTCCTCGGTGGAGATCTCACTGTGGCAGTGAGTCTGTCAAGGCAACAAACTAGTGCAGTGATGGGGGCAAGTTCTTAGACTCAATCGTTGATGTCGTTTCTAATCCCATTTATTTACGAGTGAATTATATTTTTTTGAAAAAAGCGAAAAAATACATTCCCGAACCATTTTCTTTCAACAACTTTCAGTTTCTCTTCTTCACCGTCAGTAGTCGATCTTCACTTGTTGCTTCTGGAGACGACGATTGAGTCTTTTGGGCTTTGGCCTGTGCAGTGGGAAATCAGCAGAGGGAACGGGAAAAGTTTGAGGCCGCGACAGTCAACGACCTCGTTTAGTCCTGCTTTAGACCTGGTCTGGTCCTGGTTTGGTCCTGCTTTGGACCTGGTCTGGTCCTGGTTTGGTCCTGCTTTGGACCTGGTCTGGTCCTGGTTTGGACCTGGTCTGGTCCTGGTTTGGTCCTGCTTTGGACCTGGTCTAGTCCTGCTTAGACCTGGAGGTGAGCCGTTCACAGCGAAACGCGGACGGCTCAGGAGCGTTCAGAGGCGGACTGTGGAGGTTTGATCCGAGCAGAGGCCGCGGAGGGCGGCAGCAGCAGCAGCACAGGCCGCGGGGGCTTTACTCACCGTCTCCGGCGTGAAGAATGTGCTCAGTCCCCTCGATGCTACGGCTAACGCGTTAGCTCCGGGGCCAAACGCCTCCTAAAACACTCCGTGCGGACAGTTTGTGAAGTGCGGAAAATGCCGACGACAAGAGGCGGATCGGGCGGATCCAGAGCCGAAAATGGACGATAACCAACTGACGGTTGGTTCATTCATGAAACTTATAGAGCAACCTAAATATAAACAACTTATGAAAGCGACAACAAGAGAGGCTAACCAACCTTTTATGGACAACCTTTTATGGGAAGTGTAAGGCTGATTATAAAGTTGTTTTCTTTCAGCTCCGATACCGATTTCCGATACCGATTTCGATCCCATGACCAGGCCCGTCGACAGAAGTTTTGGGGGTCTGGGGCAAGAAAACTCACACGGGGCCCCCTCGAATGTAAATTAATAGGCAGAGGTTCCACTTCGGGGCCCCCAAGATCCTCCGGCCCGGGACAACAGACCTCTTTGTTCCGAGGAAAACCATTTATTTTCTTAAAACAAAAATAAAATAAAACAAAACTGAGCCAAAAGTGTTTGTGTATTTGGCGGTTAATGAACTAAAGAACAGGTCTGTGTACAGGAAATAAAACATTCTGGGACTTTCTGGGCTGAATACGACCTGTGAACAGAAGCAACAAGTGACGGATCGACTACTGACGGTGAAGAAGAAGAGAAACTGAAAGTTGTTGAAAGAAAATGGTTCGGGAATGTATTTTTTAAAATATAATTCACTCGTAAATAAACGGGATTAGAAACGACATCGGCGATCGAGTCTTTTGGGCTTTGGTGCAGTGGGAAATCAGCAGAAGGAAGTGTGAGGCTGATTATAAAGTTGTTTTCTAACGTTTCCAGACACTAATGAGTGAACCAGGCAGAGCGTTTTGTTTGTTAGACTCGTGGCTGTTGTCAGATGGGTTAAAGTGGTGTTAAGCACATTAGTGTTTTACGTGGAAGTTCAGAACTTGCCCCCATCACTGCACTAGTTTGTTGCCTTGACAGACTCACTGCCACAGTGAGATCTCCGCCGAGGAAACACTGATCTGTGCCGTTTTTTGGGCCTCTGACAGAATTCCACCTCCTCTAGCAACGGACTTTAGCTTCAAACGTGCCGGAGTTCAACTTTAAGGTGCGGTAGATAAATACGAGAAAAATTAAACGATACGACCAACACAAAAACTGTGGTGTTTTGTAAATCTAATAATAAACACTTCCAAAGACGTCTGTTTTTTACTCATTTTGCAGCTTGTGGGTTTAATATTAGCGTCTCACGTGACTCAGACTCGGATAATAAATAAAACGGAAACATTATGACGTCCGTGGATCGTTCTGTTATAATTCTGACATTTTAAATCGACACATTGATCCTAAAAAAAAACTTAATAAACGTCATCACAACAAAGTGCTGCAGACTGTGGGCTCCTCCTGTGGATTATTATTAGTAGTAGTAGTATCTTTTTTTCATTTATACCAAAATTACTATCCTACGTGTATCACAGATTAAGAAAATAAAATTTAAAAATGACAGAGCAGTGGGCGTGTGCAGGTGGCGGTGAATAATCGGGGTAAATCGGAGCAGTGACGTCTTGAATGCAGGAGAATAAAAATGAATTAAAACGTGCATGAATCAGAACTGAGGGGAAACAACTCTAACACCGATAAAATCTCTGAAAATTCGGTGTCGAAAAAGTCTGATTTCATTAAAGGGTCAAGATTAGGAGTTATGGTTTTCATTAAAGTATGACTAACCCTGAATCCTTCTTCTTAAGTCTTTGTTTTTGTTTTATTAAGGCCATTAAACCTGTGGTATTTGTAAAGTATTGCTGTTTTGTCAATGTGTAATGTGGATTTGGGGTTTTTAGACGGTGCTGGTGCCGGAAATGTTCCGCAGTATGGCATTAAACATATAGAAGTGGCATTTATTCAAGGGGTTTTTATAAGACCCTGGAAAACATGCATTCTTAACTTGGTGTGGCGGTGTCAAGTGATAGTTTCCATGGAGATTCTGTAGATAAATTGAATACTGTGGAACATTCTAGGTGAAGCCATGGAGAAGTTACTGTTTACACCTTTACAAAGTGCTTAATCAATCAATCAGTCAATCAGTTAATCAAACTTTATTTATAGAGCGCCTTTCATACAAAAATGCAACTCAAATTAACAGTCCTGACTTCATATTGGCTGCAATGAAACTGCAAAGGATCATGGGTAATGTAGTTTTCAGTAAGTAAAAATCCTCCAGCTAAAACAGTCCTGACCGAACCTCAAGAATTGGAGATGGTTCCCACTATTTCTGAACCCATCGATGCTGAAGGACGGGTCAAATACAGGTTAAACCCGGATACGCTGAAGGACGGTCAAATACAGGTTAAACCCGGATACGCTGAAGGACGGGTCAAATACAGGTTAAACCCGGATACGCTGAAGGACGGGTCAAATACAGGTTAAACCCGGAGACGCTGAAGGACGAGTCAAATACAGGTGAAACCCGGAGACGCTGAAGGACGGGTCAAATACAAGTTAAACCCGGAGACGCTGAAGGACGGGTCAAATACAGGTTAAACCCGGAGACGCTGAAGGACGGGTCAAATACAGGTTAAACCCGGAGACGCTGAAGGACGGTCAAATACAGGTTAAACCCGGAGACGCTAAAGGACGGGTCAAATACAGGTTAAACCCGGAGACGCTAAAGGACGGGTCAAATACAGGTTAAACCCGGAGACGCTGAAGGACGGGTCAAATACAGGTGAAACCCGGAGACGCTGAAGGACGGGTCAAATACAAGTTAAACCCGGAGACGCTGAAGGACGGGTCAAATACAGGTTAAACCTGGAGACGCTGAAGGATGGGTCAAATACAGGTTAAACCCGGAGACGCTGAAGGACGGGTCAAATACAGCTTAAACCCGGAGACGCTGAAGGACGGGTCAAATACAGGTTAAACCCGGAGACGCTGAAGGACGGGTCAAATACAAGTTAAACCCGGAGACGCTGAAGGACGGGTCAAATACAGGTTAAACCCGGAGACGCTGAAGGACGGTCAAATACAGGTTAAACCCGGAGATGCTGAAGGACGGGTCAAATACAGGTGAAACCCGGAGACGCTGAAGGACGGGTCAAATACAGGTTAAACCCGGAGACGCTGAAGGACGGGTCAAATACAGACGACAAAATGAACCTTACCTTTCCAAATAGAAAACTGTTGTTACTGTACATATAGGAGTTCTGTACAGATGTGATAGTAGTAGTAGCAGTAGTAGTAGCAGTAGTAGTAGTAGTAGTAGTAGTAGTAGTAGTAGTAGTAGCAGTAGCAGTAGCAGTAGCAGCAGCAGCAGCAGCAGCAGCAGCAGTAGCAGTAGCAGCAGCAGCAGCAGCAGCAGCAGCAGCAGCAGCAGCAGCAGTAGTAGCAGTAGTAGTAGTAGTAGTAGTAGTAGTAGTAGCAGTAGTAGTAGTTGCAGCAGCAGTAGTAGTAGTGCTTTCAGTACTAGTAGTAGTAGTAGTAGTAGCAGTAGTAGTAGTTGCAGCAGCAGTAGTAGTAGTGCTTTCAGTACTAGTAGTAGTAGTAGTAGTAGTAGTAGTAGGAGTAATAGTAGTAGTAGTAGTAGTAGTAGTAGTAGTAGTAGTAGTAGTAGTAGTAGTAGTCGTAGTATTAGTATCAGCAAGCAGGTAGAAAAGTGACACATTGCACCTTTGAGTAATAAACCTGAGCACTTCTTCCACCTCTGCCTGCACATGTACTTTTTAATCTACACAAATATTAAAGCAAATATGAAAATAAACAACACTTAGCAGCAATAATACTTTATCTTTTATCAGTTTATACTTTTAGTTTACTTGTAGTTGCAGTAGTAGTAGCTTCACTAGCAGTAGTAGCAGCAGTGATAGGAGTAGTAGCAGTAGTAGTAATAGTAGTAGTACCATAGTTGTTGTTGTTACTGTATATATTGGAGTTCTATACAGATGTAGTAACAGTAGCAGTAGTAGTAGTAATAGTATTAGCAGTAGTTGTTGCTGTGCATGTAAAAGTGCTGTTCAGATGTGGTAGTAGTAGTTGTAGTAGTAGCAATAATTGTTACTGTACATATAGCAGTTTTGTACAACTGTAGTAGTAGTAATAGCTGTTGTAGTAGTATTAGTAGTACTAACAGTAGTTGTTGTTGTACATACAGCAGTTCTGTACAGATGTGGTTGTAGTAGTAGTAGTAGTTGTATTAGTAGCAGTAGCAGTAGTAGTATTAGTAGTACTAACAGTAGTTGTTGTTGTACATACAGCAGTTCTGTACAGATGTGGTTGTAGTAGTAGTAGTGGTAGTAGTAGTAGTAGTAGTAGTAGTAGTAACAGTTGTTGTTGTTGTACATACAGCAGTTCTGTACAGATGTGATTGTAGTAGTAGTAGTAGTTGTATTAGTAGCAGTAGCAGTAGTAGTAGTAGTAGTACTAACAGTAGTTGTTGTACATTCTGCAGTTATGTATAGATGTGGGCGTGTCTGGGGCCGAAGGAATTTAAAATGACGAAGTGTGAAGTGGAACAAGACATATTTTAAGTGACAGACTAAAGCCACATGATCTCCAGAGCGTGAAGTCTGAAGATAAAGAAGAAGCATGAAAACATCTACAAAAAGCAAACAAAATCGTGTCACCCGACATAAACCAGGACCAGGATTAGCTTAAACCTGCTGTTAATCACATATTTAAATGAGACAATGACAAACGACAGCAGTTACTAATCATCATGTGGTGTTTGGCGTTATAAAAATGATTAAAAACGCATGTAAACAGCACAACCCTGCCTAGTCACACCACATTTGTTAACCTCATGTCCTGTCCTTTGTGTACATTTGCGCGTGAACGTTCCCTGGAGGTGCGGCGCTAATCTCCCGGTCAAAGCCACGTCAAATCTACAGAACAATAATAAAATCCGGAAGGTGAACCCAAGATGACGTTGTGATGTCGTGATGGAGATTTAAACATTTCCCGCAGTCTGTCTTCGTGTAAATGAATGTGATCTGTACCTGAGAGCAGAGCAGTTTTTAACACGTGTAAAAGCTCAGTCAGGACATCCTTTGTTGTCTTAGCTGTCCTCAAATGTAAAAGTTAAGTCTGTCAGCACAAGTCACTCTGCTCTGATATGTTTGTAACTTGTATTTCTGTATAAATACTCAGAGCTCAAACGCGCTGGGGCAGAGACTCGAGGAGATGCTCCAAAATGATACAGGGAAATACAGAGAAATACTATAAATCATGTATCTTACTTTATGGAACTTACAGATTAACTCTAACCATCAATTATACAAAGTGTCTGTGTCTGTGTAATCTTTCCTGCACTCATAAAAGATGTGTTCATATGATTAGTATTAATGATTATGTTAAGTGACCAAAGAAAAATAAACGAAATAAACTAAAAACTAAATCTGTTCAAGCATGATTTCTCCCCGTTTTCTACAGTGTTGCTTCAGATTTGTTTGTAAAGCGTCTTCGAGTGCACAAAAAAGCCTATATAAGTCAGATGTGGTGTTGTTGTTGTTGTTGTTATTATGATTATGATTATTATTGTTAAATTGATTGCTTGACTGATACTGTTAAGTGTAAATAACAGCCTAATAATAACCTGCAAGTAAAATGTATGATTCAAAGAGACCTCTAAGCTCTCATTACTGTCTAACCAATGAGACAAAAGCTGATTATTCAATTTAATTATGGTTGTAACCCGTGGCTCTGGCCGTTTCTTAAATTGAATTATTGCTTTAATAAAACGTAATTATATTACTTCTAGAGGCAAGCTCAGAACACCTCCTCCCACCGTATTATAGAACTAAAACAGCACATTCTGTTCTGTTTTGATGAGTGTTCTAGTGACCCTGCAGTTACAAAATCCACCACTTGGAGTCCCGTTTCTTTGTTTTGGTATTAATTAAAATATTAAATAAACGACTAAAATAAATCTAATTATCATCAGCCGACTTTAAAACAGCACGTTAGTAATAATATAATTAAATTTCGTCCGTAATTTCGTTCTTTTGTTTTTTCGTGTCGTGTTTCGCGTTGTCAATAAAGTTTTTTTTTTTAAACGGTCGACAGAGGAGCAGCAATGGCGGCGCCCGTGTCCTGGAGGAGGCTGGTGAACTCCGTGTACTCCGTGTCCTCTCCGGCCGTGGCGGGGGTCTTCAGCCGCATCACGGACCGCCTCTTCAGGGCCAGGGACCGGGGAGGCGGGTAAGATCCGAACCGGTCCCGGGAGCGCCGTTTACGGGCCGTGCGACCGCGAAATGTCCGGGGAAATGCTCCATAACAAACGCGGGGTCAGAGGTGGGGATGCCCTGCACAATCTGACCGTGTGCGGCTGTTTATGCGGCTAAACTACGATGACAACGCAAATACGAGGATTATAGACAAAGTTTAGTCCAAATTTAATATTTATTAGTTGTAAAAAGTGCATGCCAAACGTGTAGCGGTTTTGTAAACACATTTTAACCGACTTAGCTAATGTTACATAATGTGCAGACAAATTACATGTCAACATTCTGTAGGCCAGTGTTATTTAAAGATGCATTGTGTAACTTTTCCGTTGGAGATGGAGATGTTATTGTTTTGTCTGGAATTTTTCACAGTATAGTATTAAACCTTTCTATCTTTAGTAGTTTATTCGGTCATTTTGCAGCGCTACAAAACAAAACAAGTAGTGTGCAGAATATGTTCAGTTTTCTATCTCTTTTATCAGTAATTAAATACTACAATCAAAATCAAGCCTGGAGTTTTGTTTCATTCACACGTTTGAGTAACACTTTTACCTTTAGTTCAGTCGAGATCGGCAATTTCAGGGCTGAAATTATCCAAATGATTCTAGTGAAGGTGTTTGGTGTTTAGAAACACAGTGGAGCACTTCCTGTATTACCACATGACATCACACAGGGTTCCTACCGTGTCTTAAAAAGTCTTAAAAACGCTGGATTTATGAATTTGGAAGTAATACCTTAAAATTTTTTGAATAGGTCTTGAATTTTTATGTCTGGGTCTTAAAATTTGTGCAGTAACTTCTCTGTATCACATTTCTCCTCAAAAGTTTAATAATTAAGTTAATAATTTAATTTGTCAAACTGTTATTTAGTTAAATAACGCCGCCTAAATAAAGAGCAGCGGAATCAATAATTGAGAACGTGACGCAGCCTCGGGTCAAAATCCTCCGAACACGTCACTGAAGATCTTACGCTACAGAACCATAAGAAACAAACTGAGCAGAAGAGTAAAATCAAAGAAAATCTCAGCAGAACACAAAGTTTGACTAACGCCGTTATGTTGTTTTTTTAACGTCGGTTTTACGTTACCGAGCGACACATTTCACGCTGGAGTTATGAGGAAGAGTCTCTACTCCCCCAGATTCCTTTGTTTGAGAAATAAATAAACACAGATTCAAGAATTTAGTTTTTCTTTGCCGGTAGCTCTGTGAAATAGGCTGTGAAATGGGTATTAAGTTTTTATATAAATGATGAAAATCGAGTTGGCAAGTCAAATTGATTCGTTTTTTCGGAAAATCAATATTTAAGTTTTTTTTTTTTAATGCAGTGCGTACATTTTGCGTTCGCCAAGACTTCCTATAGTCTTTCTGTAGTCACTTCCTGCAGTGCGTCTCTCACTTCCCCCCGAGAACGACACAAACAAACAAACCTGTGTCACAGAAAGACGCTCGTATAATCCACTGAGTCGTGTCCTTTAGTCTGACAGAAGCTCAAGGAAAGAGCTGCTTTTTTCAGCATTTACAGTTCATGCAAATTTGCTACGAAGTTTGAAGTTTAGTTTCTGTGAGACGTAAACAAATGTTTAAAGCTGCATTAAACACATTCTGACCTCACACATCATGATGTGGCTCTGCAGTGCTGATGGTTTATATGTTGTAGAGTTGAGTTTATTTATACAGATTAGTAATAGTAATAATAGTGATGATTATTTTAAGATAAAAACTAGGGCTGTCAGCGTTAACGTGACTAGATTAATGCAATCCATAACGCTTTTTTTTTCTTTTTTTCTCGCGATTAGAGTTCATCAGCCTTTTGTCCCTTCTCCACATCCGCAGGCGGCTCCTCTCGCTGTTTCACTTTCGAACTCCAGAGTGCCATGTTTCAGTAAACTCACCGCCGTGATGGAGAAACAGACGCCTCTGGACTTTTGAACGGTTTATTAGTTAAACGCAGCCTGTGTTGAGCAGAGTTTCAGCACCAGTGAAGTACGTCTAGTCTAAATTAGCACCTCCGAGATAAACACCGGGGTGCAGCAACCGTCCCAGCCAAGAGCCTCAGATCAGACAAACTACCATTTTGTCGCCACAAACCTGTGGATAATCACACGTCAAAGAAAATAACTACAGAGATCGCTAAATGGGTAAAAACGGCGTTACATTATGGCTTCAAAACTGCCTTAAAATGCAAAATAACACAAATTAACTAAACTATTTAAACTAAACTAAATATTTAACTAAATATTTCTGATCTTAATCGAGATTTTAAAAGTTTATCGTTTGACAGCTCTAATAAAAATAATAAAAACGTTAATGATTAATCGATAATCAATCAATTTAATCAAATACCCCTCCCTACTGTGCACCATATGAAATGCTTCCAATTTATGCGGTGGAGAAGAGAGGTTTTCAAAACATAGTGAAAGTTCTGGAGACTGCTGTACGGTCGAATCGAATCGAATTGTAAATCAAGTTTTTTTATGAAATAATCTACAATTTTAACTTTAATTTAACGAAGAAACCTGTAGGAACCCTGATCACAAGGCGGAACAGAGCGCAGACACAAGCCAAACTCTCGCTTAAATGCGCTTCTGTGACGGGTTTGTGTGTTAAACGTGTGTGAATGAAACAAAACTCAACTCCAGGTCCGTTTGTGACGAGGACACGACATCAGAACACAGATCAGACAGTAGCGTAACATAGGCCCGGTCATGTCGACAGCAGAAATCGCATGTCATGTCAAACAGATTTTCTCTGACTAAGCGAATACCTAATGTTGCGTAATGTTCAGACTAAATGTTCCTTTACTATCTCATTATCACAGATGAGATAGTCGCTCTGTGATACGGCGCATTTAACTCACAGCAGTGTACAATGTCTGAACTTACTCTAAGCATTTTTCAGTTTTAGGTCGCCTTTGATTGCCGTAAAATAATCAAATTAACATCACGATATTATCTGTAAGTTGTCGTAAAGCTTCACTATGTAACGTGCTTGTTTTTGCTTTGTTTTGTAGTTAAACCTGCACTTATTCTTTTATTTTATGGCTCAAAGTACACAATGAAAAACCTGCATTCTTGCTGTAGTTGAAAAACGGGCTCGCCTCTCCACAGATGTGGCTTTTAACTTGTAACTGCTGCAACATTCGAGGCAAAGCGATGCAGATGCGTGTTTTTATTCAAGGTTTTCGAGATTTTCGTGGGTTCCAGTTTCTTGTTAGACGCTATTTTGAGGATTTTTGAGAATTTAAAAAGTATAATATTTTGTTTTGATTGATAGTAACCATGGCAACTGTCCTAATTATTCACTGTTGAGATCCTGAGGGCTGCCATCTGCGAGCCGTCTTCAAAACTGTCACCGGTTTTGGTTTTAACGTGTCTCTTATCAGCTGCCGTTACTTCGCTCAGATGCCGGATCAGGGAGGCCACTTAAAGGTGCACTGTGTAACTTTTTGGTTTGGGGTCCGTCACCTGCTTGTTTCTATGGAAATGTCACTGCTTTCCGCTTTGAATATTCCACAGTGTGACATTAAACAGCTGTACTTTGTGGTTTTATAGCTCAAAAATACCTAGAAAAACCTCATTCTGGCTCTGAGTGGAGTCGCCTCTCCACAGATCTGACCCGTAACTTGGTCCGGTTTGGTCTCCATGACGATAGACGTGAATAAAATCTTCATGAAGAAAAGCATTTGATGGACCGTCCACCAGAAAAGTTACACAGTGCGCATTTAAATCAGAAAACAGCACACGGACACCATCAACCGAGACGATGGTGCGTTCCTCCTCTCACACACCTGCAAAAATATTGAAATATCGACATATCGTATCATTTAATGTGATGATACAGTATCGATATCATGGGCTGTTGTGTCGATATATCGCCAAGAGTATTTTTTAGTATATTTCACTAAATTATTTTGTTATAGAGCTACAGTTTTGTTGTTGGTTCAGAAGAAGGAAACTCGTTTATGCGACACATTTGACATTTTCACAGTTTGAGGTTGATTAAAATTGGCGTTTTTCATATTCACATTGCACAAGAAGCGGTTTAACAAAGACTTTTAGTGTCACAGACCTGATTTAACCTTTATTTTTTATTGAACCATATCAAATCGATTTTAAATATATCGTATTGAACCGTATAGAATCGAAAGCTCACTGTATTGAGATATGTGTCGTATCGTGGCCTATGTATCGAGGTTTGTATCGTATCAGCAACTTCTGAGCGATACCCAGCCCGAGACGGGGGGCGGGGCCAGTCAGAGACCACCGGGCGACGGGGGGGCGGGGTCAGTGTGAGCGATCTGATTGGTCCGTCAGGCTGACCACGCCCACAGGAAGCAATAACAGCTGATATAAGACACGTCCCCACCAAGACCAGGGGCAGTTCTGAAGACGCAGCAGCCCAAACATGTCTGCAAGGTAAATACGTCTCCTACCGTGTTGTCTTAAACAAAGAAGAAAAAAAATGAATCAAGAAATTTATGTTTTGGGGCTTAAAATTTATTGTGTGCACGTTTTCTTTGCAATAATATGGAGTTTTTTTTGTTATTTTGTTGTAATATAATAAGATTTGAGCTGTAGAAGATTGAATAAGTAGCTTTTGCATAACATTTATAGTTGCACTGCGTAACTTTTTGGTCCATCGCTTGCTTGTTTCTATGGATACGTCATTGCTCTGCCTGGAATGTTCCACGGTATGACTTTAAGCACATCTACCTTGCTTTTATTCAATTACAGGTGGTTTTATAGCTCAAAAATACCTAGAAGAACACACATTCTGCCTGTTTTTCGGGGTCTCCATGACAGTAGAAAGGTTTAATGCCATACTGTGGAACATTCCAGACAAAGCGATAACGTCTCCATGGGGAAAAGCATGTGACAGACTCTCCACAATGCAGCTTTGAAGTAACTTTTGGTTCATTTTGCTGTTTGTTGCATCTGAAGCCTTTTAATTGTACAGTGTATTTAAAAAGTGGTTTACTGGGATTAATCTTTATTGTTATTGTGTCAGTGGCATAAAGTAGTTTAGATATTATTTTGATTTATCTTTATATTTCTCTGTAGCCATATATATCATGCTTAAATGTTTGTGTGTTAGTGTGACAGGTCTACTTAGTGTTACGCTTCATGGACAATTGAATCTAATCTCCCAAAAGCGAAGGATAAATTCACTTTGTTAAAGTTTATTCAGGTCGAGGACGTTTCACAGCCCCAGAACTGAAGCAGCAGCTGTGAAACATTGAATAAAATGTTAAATAAATACTGAATTCCTCCTTTGCTGTGGATTCTACCTGCACACAAATCGTCTAAAGCTATTCAAGGTTCCTTTTATGAGCTGTGAATGTGAAGTTTTTAGTATAAATACCTGCTCAAATCTAGTTTCAATACTAGTTTTGCCATCTGTTTTTCGATACTTTTGACAACCCTTCTGTGAAATCCTTTATTTTCTTTCACCATTCCTCTACTATTTGACCACAATCATTAAATCAATCTTTCCGAATGATAAAGCGAAGTTAGGAATATTGATTTGAAAAGACTTAACTTTGATTCTACATCACATTCGTCCCTCACTTTAACGCGGTTCACCTTTCGTGGCCTTGCTGTTTCGCCGATTTTTGAGCTGCGGGGCAAATTTGCACTAAATTTTCCCTTCAGTTTAGATCGCACATATATAACAATTGTAAAAAAAAATATATAATATGTAATAAATGTAAAAAATAAAGCTGACTACTTCGTGGATTTCGGCAATTGCGGGTTATCTTAGAGCGTAACCCCAACAGGAGACACTGTAGACCTTTTACGCAACACCCGGAAGTGCCGCGATGTCGAGTAAACGTCACTTCCGATTAACGCTTTTCTACGGCAAAATACCCGTGGAAATGTGCTGCATATTTTCCACCAGCTTCATAAATCTGCGTCATCGCCAAATCTTAATATTTCCACCGATATTTTGCTGTAGAAAAGCGTTAATCGGAAGTTGCGTAACGCTACATCGCTGTAAGTCTATTGACACACTTCACTTGTCATTTTTATTACCTACGATTTTAA
This sequence comes from Odontamblyopus lacepedii, assembly GCA_034769755.1. Lineage (NCBI taxonomy): Eukaryota > Metazoa > Chordata > Actinopteri > Gobiiformes > Gobiidae > Odontamblyopus > Odontamblyopus lacepedii. The sequence continues at coordinate 31,806,874 of CM068360.1, read as the reverse complement.
AGTGACACAAACAATCAGAATTATCAGTTACTGGGGTGTGCAAAAATATCAAAATGTTGTTATATCCTGACCAGGGGTGTAAGAAAGAATCGATTCAGTGATATATCGCGATACTTCATTGTGTCATTCTCGTATCAGTTCAAAATGCAACCAAATAGATTGTTCCATGTGCAGTTCTCATTATTTAAAAGTTAAACAAACAGGCTGTATTCACGTTTACAGGAAAACATTCGCCACATGTGGATGACGACTTCCGGTGTAGTTCCCGACACTGGGCCTGTGATAAAACCAAAACCTGCCAAAGATTTCCATGGGGGACGGGACTCTAAATCATGTTGAAACCGTTTATCTGCCAAACATAACAACGCTGCAATGACATCCTTTTTCCTTTTATTAAATTGGACGAATTACCGGTAGAATACACAAATTTATAGGCAATTTACAAAAGGAAAAAAGAATGAATACAAGGACATCTTGATGAAGAAAACTGGGCCATTTTCTCCGTTTTCCCAGATTTATTTCCGCCAACAGAGCCCTTGCAAGCGTTTTCTGGTTTTGTGACGTAAGCGTGAATAAAGTCCATTATATTTCATCCAATTTTGTTCTCATGAAGGTGTACTCGACCGTAATATTATACTTAATTATTGGTAAATCACAAAAATCTATAATTTTGTTGCTTATTTAGTGTTTATGCAATACACCTGACATATTCACTGTGTCGGTTTTGAAGCTCGTTTTGGTTCTTTCTCATTGGTTAGCGATTAGCTGCTGCAGCTCGCACACATAAACAGGCTGTTTTCTCTTCTGTTAGCGACTGTAAAGTGACTATAGTGGCCGTACATATGTTACTGGACACACACTGATATGTAAATGAGCTGTGAATAGAAGTATGAATTATCGGCATTTAGCACATGCATCTACCGCTAAAAGCTAATAGCTGTCGTTTACTTACAGCACTTTCTTTACTGGCTAGAATATCATACAAAAACACCATTAGGCCGACCGACTGTCTTTAAATACGACGTAAAGATGCAGAATAACAATACATGTCGCCTAAATAAACCCAACTGAAAATCCAATAGAACCAAACCTAAGTTTTATAAACTGCTGAAGATTTATAGTGAATTTTTACGTCATAAATATATCGGTGATTATATCGGCAGCTCCAACGCCCATTTTATCTGTATCGTATCGTCCGCAACCAAATACATATTAGTCGGGTCCTAATTATAATATAGAAAATAGCGTTATATGGGCAGTTTAGATTGTACCAGTGATATATCATATATATATTTGGTCAAATTTTGTTCAGATTTTGTTAAAAAATTGTATATAACTAGAAAAACATTTTATCAAATTGATATTTGAAATTTGAAGGTGCGGTAACCTTTCTGGTGTTGCCCTGTTATACACCTGACATATTCACTGTTTTCATGATTAAAATAGATAAAAGTAGACCAAATCAGTGTTTCCCGCGTGGCTTTATAGTTTGGGCGGCCGCCTTGACAACAATTGCCCCCCGCTTAGACTGTGTCCCTCCGAAACACAGCACGCCGGTCACCAAATGCTTTGTGTAGTGCTTTAGGGGGACCATGTGAATGCTCACAAAACTACGATCATCGTGCCCCAAAACTACGATCATTGTGCCCCAAAACTACGATCATCGTGCCCCAAAACTACGATCATCGTGCCCCAAAACTACGATCATCGTGCCCCAAAACTACGATCATCGTGCCCCGATCCACGGCTGAGGAGGAATTCAATGCTTATTTAACATTTTATTCAATGTTTCGCAGCTGCTGCTTCAGCTCTGGGGCTGTGAAACGTTCTCGACCTGAATCACCGTTAACAAAGTGAATTTCTCTTTCGCTTTTAGAAGATTAGATTCAATTGTCCGTGAAGCGTAACCTTAAGTAGACCTGTCACACTAACACACAACAAATATAAAGATAAATCAAAATAATACCTAAACTACTTTATGCCACTGACACAATAACAATAAAGCTTAATCCCAGTAAACCACTTTTTAAATACGCTGTACAATTAAAAGGCTTCAGATTTAACAAACAGCAAAATGAACCAATAGTTACTTCAAAGCTGCATTGTGGAGAGTCTGTCACATGCTTTTCCCCATGGAGACGTTATTGCTTTGTCACCACCTTGACTAACCAATTATCGTCGGGAAACATGGTCAAATAGTGCTTTAACAAAGAAAAATCTAATGTATTTTGTTCTTTAAAAACAGCAATATATCATATGTAATATACAAGTTATCGCAGGAATCGCCGTATCATGATAATATCGTATCGTGAGCCAGGCCTAGCAATGAAAATTTGGGGGCCCGAGGTAAGAAGCCTCACATGGGCCCCCCCTCTTATGTAAATGAATAAGAAAAGGGTCCAATTCGGGCCTCGTCTACTGCCCCTGTCGTGAGCCATGTATTCAGCAGCGTATCGAATAGGGATGTAACAATAACCGGAATATGGTGATATCGTATCGTCAAAGGTCTCTCAATAATATTGTGGGCCATCACCATACATCGAATCACAAAATTAATAGTTCTGATGTTGAAATAGCTGAAAAAAACAGAGGGAACTACATAGACCATGATCCTTTGCTCCGTTTCAGTGCAGACGACATGAAGAAATAACTGTTCTAAGCACTTTTACGTCTTCATTCTTTGGATTAAGTCTTGTGACGGCGTTTTTAGAGGAAAAAGTAGCAGAAAATATTGCAATAAATATCGTACGGTGAGATGTTTATGGTGAAAATATCGTACAGAGAGATTTGCATATTGTTCCATCCCTAATGACAATAAATGTTGCACCAAATGACTGGTCAAAGCGTTTTATAATGTCAGTCTTGTTATTATGTAGAATATTGTAATATCGTGAGCCTCCCTCCTAAACCTGCGTGAAGTCGCCCCCATCAAACTCACACCTACACAAAAACGATGTCAATCGTTTGTGCTGCTAAATGTTTCGTTTGTGCGATTCTGGTTCTTCAGATATTTGCAGTTTTATTTTCGGCCGATGACGTCGTCCAGAACCTCAGAATGTGAAACAGCCTCAAAACAGGCAGAAAATTATAGAAAACTTTTGTATTTGGTTTGTGCTGTGACAATTTTTATTTGTGCGAGTTTATTTCTAAAATTGTTCATTATTATTTCTGCGGTAATTATAGGACGTCATTTCCGCTCAGCTGACGGCGGCGACTTTAGCAAAACTCCACAAAACTAGTGGCAAAAATGATCTGAGGCTGTGGAAAAGTCTGTATCGGTCTTTAGGAATTTGCTTTTGATTCATATTTTATATAATAATACAGACACTTCCACAGCCTCAGATCGTTTATCGTGACTAGTTTTGTGGAGTTTGTCGCCGTCGTCAGCCGAGCGGAAATGACGTCCTATAATTACTGCAGAAATAATGAATAATTTTAGAAATAAACTCACACAAATGAAAATTGTCACAGCACAAACGAAGCGCGAACGTTTTCTATAATTTCCTTCCTGTTTTGAGGCCGTTTCACATTTTGAGGTTCTGGACGACGTCATCGGCCGAAAATAAAACTGCAAATATCTGAAGAACCAGAATCGTACAAACGAGACATTTTGCAGCACAAACGATTGACATAGTTTTTGTGTAGGTTTGAGTTTGATGGGGGCGACTTCACGCACGGGGGGACCCTGTGATCCCCATGAGTCGCCCAGATTATCCTGACGCAGAATTTTGATCAGCAGAAATCGTTTTATTTGAATTAAATGCGGCGCTATGGCAACAAACTGTATTCTGTTTATAAATCTGCATCATGACACCCTGAAAGTATTTAGATCAGGGCGTGCGTTGACATTTTTGCCTAACCTTAAAATACTGGTTTAAATGGGTTTTAATCGGAAAATATTTAAACGCATCAGTGAACCGGGTGAACATGGGATGCATGGCTGATAATAACTGTTTTTATTGTTTGTTAATTGAGGCACATTCTGTTTGTGTTTTCTTTGGCCGGTCACACAGGTTTCTAAATGTAACAGGAAGTATTAAATGGCAGATGACTGAAGGTCCGTGCCAAAAACAAAACAAAGCCAAGAGATGCCACGAAACAGGTGTGATCGCAAAACCGCAGAGGCTGATCTGGATGACGCAACGACGTTTGTGCTTTTACAGCTTCTGTTTTTGGCAGAATCGACTCTTGGAAGCTTTAAGTCACGCAGTAGTTTCCAATGAACATTTGCAATTTAGTTCAGTCGAGATCGGCATTTCCTGCGCCGAGACGAGGTGCGTGGAGTTTAAAAACACAGTGGAACAGAGCGTTTTCAGAAGAACTCAGCCTTAATATGCAGTTTGGTTTGTGTTTTAAACATGTGTGAATGAAACAAAACACAACTCCAGGTCTGTTTGTGACGAGGAAACCACATTATAATATAGAAAATAGCCTAATATGGACAGTTTAAATTGTACCAGTGAAATATTGTATATATATTTTTTGTCACATTTTGTTCAGATTTCGTTAAAAAATTGGATATAACTTTTTATACAATTTATACAATTCTAAACATTTATTATAAACATTTTATAAAATTATTTATATGTGCTCTTGGAAACATATTGGCCTAAATCTTGCCAATATTGGCCGGTATTCCACGTGGACATGTTTTCCCTTGTTCTAAAACTCAGACTCTCTATATTCTGCCCATTTAATCCAATTTACAGACAAATAAATGTCCTGATCTGTGGCGGGGCATCAGGATTTATCTGAGGAGTCATGTGTCTGCATCCGTCCCGCCCCTGAACGCATCCCCATGTGCATTTGTTTACACTCACAGCTATAGATCCACATGCACAACACTGAGATTCTCTTCTTTTTCCGGCTGCTCGGTTTGATTCTGGATTAAAAGGACAGTTCTTAGTGCTGACTTGTGATCTGAGAGGAGCCTGTGTGAGGCTGAGTGTTGAAATGTGTCGGTTTTGAAGCTCGTTTTGGTTCTTTCTCATTGGTTAGCGATTAGCTGCTGTAGCTCACACACATAAACAGGCTGTTTTCTCTTCTGTTAGCGACTGTAAAGTGACTATAGTGGCCGTATATACGTTACTGGACACGCACTGATATGGAAATGAGCTGTGAATAGAGGTGTGAATTATCGGCATTTAGCAGATCATTAATTACCGCGGCGCAGAAGCATTTCCCGCTAAAAGCTAATAGCGATAGTTTACTGACAGAACTTTCTTTACAGGCTAGAATATCATACAAAAACACCATTAGGCCGAACGACTGTCTTTAAATACGACGTAAAGACGCAGAATAACAATAAATGTCGCCTAAATAAACCCAACTGAAAATCCAATAGAGCCAAACTTAAGTTTTATAAACAACTGAAGATTTACACTGACTTTTAACATCATGAATATATTGGTGATTATATCGGCAGCTCCAACGCCCATTTTATCGGTATCATATGGTCAGCAACAAAATCCATATCGGTCGGGCTCTAATTATAATATAGAAAATAGCGTAATATGGGCAGTTTAAATTGTATCAGTGAAATATCGTATATATTTTTGGTCAAATTTTGTTCAAAACATTTTATAAAATTGATATTTGAAATCTGAAGGTGCAGTAACCATTCTGGTTTTATATGCCTTTATATGCTTGTCTCAGTGTAGTATTTATAACTTTGCTGAAATGTTCCAAAGTGTAGCTTTATTAAATTAACCTCTAATCTATCCCTGTACGTACACAAAACCACAACCAAGCTAGATCAGGTTACGTGTTACATGTGTCGAATGTTGACGTGAATATGCATTGTCATTTATAAAAGTAAATGAATGCATTTTTTTAATGCATTTTTAAGCAATTAAAACGTTTAATTGACATTTCCCCCTTTGGTAAATGAAAATCTGATGTGTACTGCACGTTCTAAACATTTTTCGCATATTTCCGTTTTTTGTTTGGGTGTGTTGTGTGGCAGAACGAACGAGGATACTCCCTTTTGAATAGGAACCTCTGTCTCTTTTTCTGGTAAATTGAATCAAGTCAAATCATGAGGAAGATTATTTAAAGAGTCTCACATGATTAAGAGTGAAACGGCACGAGGACGTGCCAAACCACGCCGAGCAAACACGCAGCTTCAGAACCAGTTGTGCCATTAATGAGTCTTTACCGTAAGTCTTGGGTAAAATATGCTAACTGTGGGCATGCTCTGTCTGAGGCTTTGTTAAACTGTAATCTAATCTCTGTTTTGAAAAGAAGTCACTGAGCTGGAACGGCAGCGGATCGTCTGATTTATGCTGTTAAACTAGTCCCAGGTCAAATTGCAGGTTTCACTCATGTGGCCCTGATGATGTGTGAAATTCACATGAAGCGGGCATGAAGTGTTTTGCGCCGCTTCAAAACAGCAAAATGGGCGACAGCGAGTACGCAAAAAGTTTGAACGCGCCGTCACAGACCTGCTAAAGCGAAAAAAATGTTTAATTCTGGTTTAGCCCTGGTTTAGTCCTGGTTTAGTCCTGGTTTAGTCCTGATTTAGCCCTGGTTTAGCCCTGGTTTAGTCCTGGTTTAGTCCTGATTTAGCCCTGGTTTAGTCCTGGTTTAGTCCTAGTTTAATTCTGGTTTAATTCTGGTTTAGCCCTGGTTCAGCCCTGGTTTAGCCCTGGTTCAGCCCTGGTTTAGTCCTGGTTTAGCCCTGGTTTAATTCTGGTTTAGCCCTGGTTCAGCCCTTGTTCAGCCCTGGTTTAGCCCTGGTTTAGTCCTGGTTTAGTCCTGGTTTAGTCCTGGTTTAATTCTGGTTTAGCCCTGGTTCAGCCCTTGTTCAGCCCTGGTTTAGTCCTGGTTTAGTCCTGGTTTAGTCCTGGTTTAGCCCTTGTTTAATTCTGGTTTAGTCCTGGTTTAGTCCTGATTTAGTTCTGGTTTAATTCTGGTTTAGTCCTAGTTTAGTCCTGGTTTACTCCTGGTTTAGCCCTGGTTCAGCCCTGGTTTAGTCCTGGTTTAGCTCTGGTTTAGCCCTGGTTCAGCCCTGGTTTAGCCCTGGTTTAGCCCTGGTTTAGCCCTGGTTTAGTCCTGGTTTAGCCCTTGTTTAATTCTGGTTTAGTCCTGGTTTAGTCCTGGTTTAGTTCTGGTTTAATTCTGGTTTAGTCCTAGTTTAGTCCTGGTTCAGCCCTGGTTTAGCCCTGGTTTAGTCCTGGTTTAGCCCTTGTTTAATTCTGGTTTAGCCCTGGTTTAGCCCTGGTTTAGCCCTGGTTTAGCCCTGGTTTATTCCTGGTTTATTCCTGGTTTCATTCTGGTTTAGTCCTGGTTTAATTCTGGTTTAGTCCTGGTGTAGTTTTTATCGACTAATTGACATGTCTTTAGTCGACCGAGAAAGCTCCATAAAGCCGAGTTTGCATAATGATACTCCTTAATCTTTAAAGGTAAATTGTGTAACTTTTCTTGTCTCCATGGAGATGAGCCTAGAATGTTCCACAGTACGGCCACGAACTTAAGAATCTCATAACTGAAATATGTGAAAAATGTTCAGAGAGCGAAGGACAAACCTGATTTTCGTTTAACATGGAGGCAAACGTAAAAAAGAAAATGTACATATCCTGCTTTAGCTGGAATGTTCCATAGTGCGGCATTAAACTTACCTTACGTTGTGTTTATTCAAAAACCTGCTTTGTTACAGGTTACAGGGTTCACCTCCCCGCAGATCTGACCTGTAACCTGACCTGGCTGTTTGCACTCGGGTAGATAGATAGATAAGTCAGTTTAAAGGCGCATTGTGTAACTTTTCTGGTGGAAAGTCCGTCGACATCATGTTACTGCTTTGTCTGGAATGTTCCGCGGTACGGCATTAAATCTATCGTCATGGAGACCAAACCAGACCAAGCAGGACTGAACCGGGACTCGACCAGAGCTAAACCAGGACTAAAGTTAAACCATAAATCATGACTAAAACCAGGACAAAACCAGGACTAAAATAAGACTAAACCGGGACTAAAATAGGACTAAACCAGGACTAAAATAGGACTAAACCGGGACTAAAATAAAACTAAACCGGGACTAAAATAGGACTAAACCAGGACTAAACTAGAATTAAACCAGGGCTAAACCAGGACTAAAATATGACTAAACCTGGACTAAACCAGGACTAAAATAGGACTAAACCGGGACTAAAATAGGACTAAACCAGGACTAAAATAAGACTAAACCGGGACTAAAATAGGACTAAACCGGGACTAAAATAGGACTAAACCTGGACTAAACCAGGACTAAACTAGAATTAAACCAGGGCTAAACCAGGACTAAAATATGACTAAACCTGGACTAAACCAGGACTAAAATAGGACTAAACCGGGACTAAAATAGGACTAAACCAGGACTAAACCAGGACTAAAATAAGACTAATCCGGGACTAAAATAGGACTAAACCAGGACCAAAATGTGACTAAACCAGGACAACAGTTAAACCTTAAACTAGGACTAAACCAGGACTAAAATAAGACTAAACCAGGACAACAGTTAAACCTTAAACTAGGACTAAACCAGGACTAAGATAAGACTAAACCGGGTCTAAACCAGGACTAAACCAGGACTAAACCAGGACTAAACCAGGACTAAACTAGAATTAAACCAGGGCTAAACCAGGACTAAAATAAGACTAAACCGGGTCTAAACCAGGACTAAACCAGGACTAAACCAGGACTAAACCAGGACTAAACCAGGACTAAACTAGAATTAAACCAGGGCTAAACCAGGACTAAAATAAAACTAAACCGGGACTAAAATAGGACTAAACCAGGACTAAACCAGGGCTAAACCATTACTAAACCTGGACTAAACCAGGACTAAAATAGGACTAAACCGGGACTAAAATAGGACTAAACCAGGACTAAAATAAGACTAATCCGGGACTAAAATAGGACTAAACCAGGACCAAAATGTGACTAAACCAGGACAACAGTTAAACCTTAAACTAGGACTAAACCAGGACTAAAATAAGACTAAACCAGGACAACAGTTAACCCTTAAACTAGGACTAAACCAGGACTAAGATAAGACTAAACCAGGACTAAACTAGGCCTAAACCAGGGCTAAACCGGGACTAAACCTGGACTAAACCTGGACTAAACCAGGACTAAACCAGGACTAAACCAGAATTACACCAGGGCTAAACCAGGACTAAACCAGAACTAAAACAGGACTAAACCAGGGCTAAACCAGGACTAAATCTATTATGTATCAGTGCATCTGACCCAAACTGCATAAACCAGGCTTCACCTGCAGGGGGAGCGCATGCAAAAACTGCTATTTCTGTGGAAAAAAGTACCGGAAAATAAAGTTTAAAGGACAGATTAAAGGTAAATTGTGTAACTTTTCTGGTGGAGGGTCCGTCAAATGCTTTTCTCCATGGAGACGTTAAATGAAAGGTTTTAATTTTTCATTCTGCGCTCTTCTCTTCCCTCTAATTTCCCTCTTTCTTTTTGATTTTATGATGATTATTTATGTTTTGATTTGTCCTGTAACTGAATGAATGTAAAAAAGTAAAAGTAGAGCTGTTTAAAGTCACACTGTGGAACATTCCAGGCAGAGCAGTGACAGTAAATACAACATAAAGCACATCTCCCGTCTCTATATATCTTAATAACGACGAAAGGACAATATAACTTTACCCTTTTATTGTTCTTCCCTGTCTAAACCATAACTCTTATGTTATTGCACTGCCCTGTTTACACTTCCCGTCTGTAATAAAGAGCTTCACACCATATGTTACCGACGTTTACGACCAAAACAAACCCACACTTATGTTTCTAAACCAGGGCTAAACCAGGGCTAAACCAGGGCTAAACCAGGGCTAAACCAGGACTAAACCAGGGCTAAACCAGGACTAAACCAGGACTAAACCAGGACTAAACCAGGGCTAAACCAGGACTAAACCAGGGCTAAACCAGGACTAAGCCAGGGCTAAACCAGGGCTAAACCAGGACTAAACCAGGACTAAACCAGGACTAAACCAGGGCTAAACCAGGACTAAACCAGGGCTAAACCAGGGCTAAACCAGGGCTAAACCAGGACTAAGCCAGGGCTAAACCAGGGCTAAACCAGGGCTAAACCAGGGCTAAACCAGGGCTAAACCAGGACTAAACCAGGGCTAAACCAGGGCTAAACCAGGGCTAAACCAGGACTAAGCCAGGACTAAGCCAGGACTAAGCCAGGACTAAACCAGGACTAAACCAGGGCTAAGCCAGGGCTAAGCCAGGGCTAAACCAGGGCTAAACTAGGGCTAAACCAGGGCTAAACCAGGGCTAAGCCAGGACTAAACCAGGACTAAACCAGGACTAAACCAGGACTAAGCCAGGACTAAGCCAGGACTAAGCCAGGACTAAGCCAGGACTAAGCCAGGGCTAAGCCAGGGCTAAGCCAGGACTAAACCAGGACTAAACCAGGACTAAACCAGGACAAAAGTTAAACCCTAAACCAGGACTAAACCAGGACTAAAATAGGACTAAAATAGGACTAAAATAGGACTAAACCAAGACAAAAGTTAATCCTAAACCAGGACTAAAACAGCACTAAACCAGGTCTAAACCAGGACTCAGCCAGGACTAAGCCAGGACTAAGCCAGGACTAAGCCAGGACTAAACCAGGACTAAAATAGGACTAAACTAGGACAAAAGTTAAACCCTAAACCAGCACTAAGCCAGGACTAAGCCAGGACTAAGCCAGGACTAAGCCAGGACTAAGCCAGGACTAAGCCAGGACTAAGCCAGGACTAAGCCAGGACTAAGCCAGGACTAAGCCAGGACTCATTGTTGTGATGTCTTATAAATCCAGACTCGTAAACTCTGGGTGAAGTGGATGAAGTGGGACAAACAGGGATTTCCCCGTTGGTTTGTTTTCAGTTCAGGCCTGTGGTTTTGGCCTTCAGCAGTGATTCTTCTGTTTTTCTTCATGTTTTTGTCCAGGAAAAGTTCATTTCGTGCATATTTGTCCTTTTTTTTTGTTACAGAAGTTCAATGTCGTCTGAAGAAAGCAGCTCTGTATCTTTTAGCTGTTTTTTTATTTTTTTTTTGATTAATCAGTTGATGATGATCGTCCAAAATCTCTGTCATTTGATTAATTATTTTATTTATATTCTCAGGAATTAAAATGGGAAAACAGCCACAGCGAGGGATGTAGGGAGTGTGAGTTTGCTGAAGATTTGGAAGTGAATCATGAGTTTAATCTGTTTTTTTAGTTCAGTCCAGTTCACTTTATTTATACAGCACAAACCGTTTCCAAAGTGCTGCACAAAGTATGAAGAACAATAATAAAATAAACGCTCAGATTTGATCATACTCGTCTAAAACAGTAAATCCAGACAAATAAAATAAGTAAATAAAAGACACATAGTTACTTTGGTTTTTATAGTTTATACACAGAAATACTAAATACTAATAAAATATAACACTAAATACGAAACTAAATTCAATCAATCAAATACTGTCCCACTTTAACATCAATTCAATCCATTTTTCAATTCAAATACTGTCTAATACATTACTAAATACTAAATGCTAATAAAATACAACACTAAATACAATACTAAATACAATAATTTCAACGAAATACTTTAACTTTAGGCTTTTAACTGTGTGTTATAATCATATTTTATTTGTTTATGTTGTTGTAAGGCGACGTTGGGTGTCCAGAAAGGCGCCTGATAAATAAAATGTATTATTTTTATTACTTTAGCTGAAAACAAATTGAAAACAAGTACTGTATTTTTCAGAGTGCAAGTCGCACCAGCCAAAAAATGCACAATGAAGAAGAAAAAAATATGTATAATTCACATTTTTTGGGGGGAAATTTATTTTATAAAACCAAGAACTGACATTTCATCTTGAAAGGCAAATGATAGAAGTTATAGTAATGAAAACAACCTAATGGAGAAGAATCCGTTTATCATTCGTTCATTTGTTTTTCAATATAGAAACAAAAAAAAACAAAAAAACTCTTTTCTTTATTATTTGTCTCTAAAACTAAAATGAAAAAACAAATAAGATTTGTTTTTTCATTTTTGATTCATATTCACGATTCATATATTTGGTCTATGGACTGTCAGTGTGAAAAATGTCATATATAAGTTGCACCTGAGTATAAGTCGCAGGAACCATCCAAACCCTGAAAAAAATGCGGTGCATTTTTAATTAGATAAAGCTACAGTATGTAACTTTTCTGATGGTGATTTGTCACATTATAGCATTAAACCTTGTCATTTTATTTTAATTGCTAAAAAATACAGTTTAAAAGCCTGACTTCACTGTGAGTAGAATCGTCTCTCCGCAGATCTGACCTGTAACTTGGGCGTTTTAGGTGACTGTGTTGTTGTTGTTGTGAAGAAAGAGAGTTTTTGGTAAAAGTTGCACTATGTAGCTTTACTGTTTTGTTAGTTTACGAACAGCACAAGCGCCGCATCAACACACAAACTGCTCCACTGCTCAGAACGCGCCAATGACAATCGTCTTTTTGTCATTTTGATGCGTTCAGTTGTGTCTGCGTAGAGAAATGCGACGTTCAGACTGCAGGGTTTAATGCTCAAGTTGTTTTGTTTTTTTTGCGACGTCGTTCACATTTCCAGTTAAATGTGACTTGTCTGTGATCTCCAGTGTGTCTCCAGTGCTTTCTGCCCATAAAGGGTTATTATTTTTCGAGTGCAGAGCGGCGGAGATTTGGAGAGCGCGGCGGTAGCAGTTTTTCGGTTCTTTTTTCATTTTTTTCTTGATTTTGTTTTTTTCCTTCTCTTCCCACAGTTATGACACATTAATACACACACAGCAATGTTGAACAGCTGCCAGATATTGAAAACTGAACTCATCTTGGTAAAATGGGGCAAAAGTACGCACTCCTGGGATATTTTCTGACATTTTTTAAAGTCAAAGGGACACAAAAAAGTCCAGGCAGGGTTTTAATGCACGGAAATAATAAGGCTAAAATGGTTAAACGCTCCAAAAGTGTCTCACGTGAGCATCAGACGACACGACGACGTCACAGCAGCAGCTCAGTGTTTACAAAAGTCGCCTAAACATGGACGCCGCTTTGAGCTCCTGGAGATTTTAAAGTTGCTGTCGTACGACTCTCGCAGGAGGAAAACACGTCTTCGGCATATTTTAGCGATCAAACTCGTCGGCGTTGGGCTCGTTTTGGCTCAAAACAGGAGCTTGTTACAGCACAATAGCCAAACTCTCTCTTGTTGATGACGTGTAGGTCGGATGAAGCGGCCTGGACGTTCAGACTGAAGTCGTGTGTCCAAAGATCGGATATTTTTCAGTTTTAGGAGCAAATATCCAAGTGGCCTGGGTCACATTTGAAAAAAATCTGATGTGTTATTCAGACGTCATTAAAAGATCAGAAACAGATCACACAGGGGCCAAACAATCAGATTTGGGTCACTTCAGGCTGTAGCCAAAGTGTCGTCTAGAACTACCTGAGGAATTTAAGGTTGTCACCGGCTCCTGATAATAAATAGTCTGTTTAGCTAAGGGCAAAGGAGTAAGTAAATTTGCCAACTCGACAAATATTTATTTAGGTCTCAAACGAACAAACTGAAAACAAATTTGAAAAAGGACTAATTGAATTTCTCCTTTCAATTACTCATGTTGTTTGTGGAATATATGTTGCTGTTGTTACTACTGCGACACATGAATTTCCCCATTGTGGGATAATAAAGGGCATACTTACTTACTTACTTACTTTTCCATGGGTTAGGGTTCAACAGACACCTGTTAATGTTCAGAAAAATTTTTTAGTAGTGTCTAAATGTCACTAAAACGTTTTTAGAAGACGTTTTCTCTACACCAGGGGTCTCCAACCCGTAGTTCAGGAGCCACCAGGAGCTCGCCCAGAGATTTCTGAATCGTACTGTACTGAATAACTCTGCGATTTTGAACTTTGTGCACTAATAAATGTACATTGGTTTTATGTTTTACAGGCAGTTAACTATACAACATCTAAGGCTTGTCCTTGTAAAATGACTAATGTTTTTTGCAAGTGCTAAAATGATTAACTCTCAGGCATTTTCGTTTTGTAAAGTTGCTCACCGGATGCAAAAGGTTGGAGATCCCTGCTCTTCACGTGCACGAATTAACACATCAAAATGAGGAAAAAACAACAGACGATTATCACAACAGCAGGAAGTGCTGCGATGTTGAGTCGTGCAACTTCCGGTCAGTGCTTTTCTACGGCAAATTCCCTGTGGAAAAGTGTTGCATATTTGTGACCAGCTTCATAAATCTGCCCCACCAACAAATCTTCATCCAACAAGGTCGACAAAGAACAGATTCGTCAGTGAAACTACTGACCAAAACTGACATTATGGTCATGAATAAAACAGAAATAACTCGTTCACTCACTGATTCTACAATTAAAATTAAAAATCGATTTTGTGATGTCGATATTAGCACAGACTGAGCGATTTCAAAGATTCAAAGAGATTTATTGTCATTGTCACAAGTAACAACGAAATTACATTTAGAGCATTGACGTGCATGAGAGGTGCAGGTATTAGTGCAGTTTAAATAGTGCAAATGCTAGAATGTAAACAAACACACGATATGAGGAGGTGCTTAGCATGAAACCACATCAGAGCAGGACTACAGAGGGAGACAGCAGTGGGATGGTAATAATGACAGTAACTGCATCAATGCAAAGTCCAGATCACAGTTATGACAGTGGATTTGTGCAATTTAAATGGTCGAAATTTAGTCTGTGAACATCTATAGCATTTAATTCTAGAATCAGTCTGAGTGAACAAGTTATTTATGTTTTATTCTTGACCATAACGTTAGTGCTGCTCAGTCGTTTCACTGATGCTCGTCGTCGTTTCCTTTAAGTTTTCGTCTTTCTTCCCTCGATCGTTGTGGATCAATTCTTCATGGACAGAATCTGTTCTTTGTCGACCTCGTTGGATGAAGATTTGGTGTTGGGGCAGATTTATGAAGCTGGACAAAAATATGCCACATTTTTCCGGAAGCTGCGCGACTCAACATCGCCGCACTTCCTGCCGATGTGATAATCGTCTATTGTAAAACATCTAAAGTTTGCCGTCTCATAACGACTTTCTTTTTTAATTTCTTGCGAGCGCTAAAATGAGTAACTCTCCGGCATTTTCGTTTCGCAACGTCGCTCACCGAACGCAAAAGGCTGGAGATTCCTGCTCTTCACATACACGAATTAACACAAGGACAATTGTTCTCGTTTACTGTGTGCGCCGACATTTTTATGTGGCGTAAAACCAACCGACTCTGCTCCGAACCGGCCCAAGATTGTGTTTTTTGATTTTTCGCTCCATCGCACCTTCTGGAGTTGGAGGTTGGGTTTCCCCGAGTCGCGAACACGAAAGAAAGCGGCACAAACCCGGACTACGTGAACACGGCGAGCGCGGTAACCTGGATACGTCTGAATATTATGTAATAATCTGTGACCTCTGACCTACATGTCCTAACTCCACCCCGGCTGTGCTTTCCTTTTGTACTGAAACGCTGACAAAGACCGAATCTAGGCCTTTGGAGCGGTGCATTGTTGGAAATGTATTCTTTCAGTTTCTTCAGTGGGTTCAGAATGTTCCAGAGCCATTCACAAAAACCTGCTGCTTCGAGGTTTCAGTTTGCAGGTCACATGTTTAATCTAACATTTCAATAAAAACTGGAAAACCCCTTTGAGATTGGAGATAAGACCTGTTCTTTTTTTCACCGGATCCTCTTACAAAACGTCACAAGTCCTCCACCTGCTCGTCTCTGGTTGCTTTACCTGGAAAATTCCACATTAGGGCATTTAACTCGTCTAAATAATCTCACATTTACTCATTTAGAGGCGTTTTACTGTGAAACGTACAACATTTTACTGAAAAACATACATTCTTACTGTGATTTTTTTTTGGCTAGAATGTTACACAGTATGGCATTAAATTAATTTGTATCCATGGAGACAAGCCTGCAGTGCCTCCAGGTCAAAGTGCGGGTCAGATCTGTGGAGAGGCGAGCTCAGTTACTGTAGAAATGCATTTGTTTCGTAGTGTTTTTGACTGGTGAAACAGGTGTAACTGAATAAGTGCAACACAGATGAGTTTAATGCCGCACTGTGAAACCTTTCAGGCAAAGCAATAAAATCTCCATGGAAACAAACTTGTGGTAGAACCAGGACTGAAACTAGGACTGAACCAGGACTAAACCAGGACTGAACCAGGACTAAAGATGAACCATAATTCATGACTAAATCCAGGACTAAATCTGGACTAAACCAGGACTAAACCAGGACTATACTAAGACTAAAACAGGACTAAACCAGGACTAAACTAAGACTAAAACAGGACTAAACCAGGACTAAACTAAGACTAAACCAGGACTAAACTAAGACTAAACCAGGACTAAACTAAGACTAAACTAAGACTAAACCAGGACTAAACCAGGACTAAACTAAGACTAAACCAGGACTAAACTAAAACTAAACCAGGACTAAATCAGGGTTAAACCAGGACTAATGTTAAACCATAAATCATGATTAAACTAGGACAAAACCAGAACAAAACCAGAACAAAACCAGGACTAAACCAGGACTAAACCAGGATTAAACCAGGACTAAAGTTAAACCATAAAGCAGGACCAAAAACCAGGACTAAACTAAGACTAAACCAGGCCTAAACTAAGACTAAAACAGGATTAAACCAGGACTAAAGTTAAACTATAAATCATGATTAAACCAGGACTAAACCAGGACTAAACCAGGACTAAACCAGGACTGAAGCAGGAGCTGTTGTTATGGTGTCGAACCCCCTATCAGAAAAGTTACACCGTGCGCCTTTAAAGACCTTCCGCCTTCTTTGTGGTGGATTAATGGCCTCGTCTGTTTATTTGTTCCCCTCGTGGTAAAACGTTGTAAGAGCTGAAAAGTGAAAATCATCATGACGCGCGTTCGTTTCGCCGCTGGTCGCTCCTGATTATCAGACGACGGAAACTGTAAAAAGAGCATTGGTCTTTTTATAACCCACTCTCCTGACGCGCTCGCTGGTATTTAATTGAATTTCTCCTTTTCCATGGGTTAGGGTTCAACAGACACCTGTTAATGTTCAGAATTTTTTTTTAGTAGTGTCTAAATGTCACTAAAACGTTTTTAGAAGACGCTTTCTCTACACCAGGGGTCTCCAACCCGTAGTTCAGGAGCCACCAGGAGCTCGCCCAGAGATTTCTGAATCATAATGTACTGAATAACTCTGCTATTTTGAACTTTGTGCACTAATAAATGTACATTGGTTTTATGTTTTACGGGCAGTTAACTATACAACATCTAAGGCTTGTCCTTGTAAAACGACTAATGTTTTTTTGCAAGCGCTAAAATGATTAACTCTCAGGCATTTTCGTTTTGTAAAGTTGCTCACCGGACGCAAAAGGTTGGAGATCCCTGCTCCTCACATACACGAATTAACACATCAAAATGAGGAAAAAACAACAGACGATTATCACAACAGCAGGAAGTGCCGCGATGTTGAGTCGCGTAACTTCCGGTCAGTGCTTTTCTACGGCAAAATCCCTGTGGAAAAGTGTTGCATATTTGTGACCAGCTTCATAAATCTGCCCCACCAACAAATCTTCATCCAACAAGGTCGACAAAGAACAGAACAGAAGCGTCAGTGAAACTACTGAGCAAAACTGACATTATGGTCATGAATAAAACAGAAATAACTCGTTCACTCACTGATTCTACAATTAAAATTAAAAAACGATTTTGTGATGTCGATATTAGCACAGACGGAGAGATTTCAAAGAGATTCATTGTCATTGTCACAAGTAACAACGAAATTACATTTAGAGCATTGATGTGCATGAGAGGTGCAGGTACTAGTACAGTTTAAATAGTGCAAATGCTAGAATGTAAACAAACACACGATATGAGGAGGTGCTTAGCATGAAACAACATCAGAGCAGGACTACAGAGGGAGACAGTGGGATGGTAATGATGACAGTAACTGCATCAATGCAAAGTCCAGATCACAGTTATGACAGTGGATTTGTGCAATTTAAATGGTCGAAATTTAGTCTGTGAACATCTATAGCATTTAATTCTAGAATCAGTCTGAGTGAACAAGTTATTTATGTTTTATTCTTGACCATAACGTTAGTGCTGCTCAGTCGTTTCACTGATGCTCGTCGTCGTTTCCTTTTAAGTTTTCGTCTTTCTTCCCTCGATCGTTGTGGATAAATTCTTCATGGACTGTTCTTTGTCGTCCTTGTTGGATGAAGATTTGGTGTTGGGGCAGATTTATGAAGCTGGACAAAAATATGCCACACTTTTCCACAGGGATTTTGCCGCAGAAAAGCACTGACCGGAAGCTGCGTGACTCAACATCGCCGCACTTCCTGCCGATGTGATAATCGTCTATTGTAAAACATCTAAAGTTTGCCGTCTCATAACGACTTTCTTTTTTAATTTCTTGCGAGCGCTAAAATGAGTAACTCTCCGACATTTTCGTTTCGGAAAGTCGCTCACCGGACGCAAAAGGCTGGAGATTCCTGCTCTTCACATACACGAATTAACACATCAAAATGACGAAAGGACAATTCTTCTCGTTTACTGTGTGCGCCGACATTTTTATGTGGCGTAAAACCAACCGACTCTGCTCCGAACCGGCCCAAGATTGTGTTTTTTGATTTTTCGCTCCATCGCACCTTCTGGAGTTGGAGGTTGGGTTTCCCCGAGTCGCGAACACGAAAGAAAGCGGCACAAACCCGGACTACGTGAACACGGCGAGCGCGGTAACCTGGATACGTCTGAATATTATGTAATAATCTGTGACCTCTGACCTACATGTTCTAACTCCACCCCGGCTGTGCTTTCCTTTTGTACTGAAACGCTGACAAAGCCCGAATCTAGGCCTTTGGAGCGGTGCATTGTTGGAAATGTATTCTTTCAGTTTCTTCAGTGGGTTCAGAATGTTCCAGAGCCATTCACAAAAACCTGCTGCTTGGAGGTTTCAGTTTGCAGGTCACATGTTTAATCTAACATTTCAATAATAACTGGAAAACCCCTTTGAGATTGGAGATAAGACCTGTTCTTTTTTCACCGGATCCTCTTACAAAACGTCACAAGTCCTCCACCTGCTCGTCTCTGGTTACTTTACCTGGAAAATTCCACATTAGGGCATTTAACTCGTCTAAATAATCTCACGTTTACTCATTTAGAGGCGTTTTACTGTGAAACGTACAACATTTTACTGAAAAACATACATTCTTATTGTGATTTTTTTGGCTAGAATGTTGCACAGTATGGCGTTAAATTAATTTGTATCCATGGAGACAAGCCTGCAGTGCCTCCAGGTCAAAGTGCGGGTCAGAGCTGTGGAGAGGCGAGCTCAGTTACTGTAGAAATGCATTTGTTTCGTAGTGTTTTTGACTGGTGAAACAGGTGTAACTGAATAAGTGCAACACAGATGAGTTTAATGCCGCACTGTGAAACCTTTCAGGCAAAGCAATAAAATCTCCATGGAAACAAACTTGTGGTAGAACCAGGACTGAAACTAGGACTGAACCAGGACTAAACCAGGACTGAACCAGGACTGAACCAGGACTGAACCAGGACTGAACCAGGACTAAAGATGAACCATAATTCATGACTAAATCCAGGACTAAATCTGGATTAAAACAGGACTAAACCAGGACTAAACCAGGACTAAACTAAGACTAAAACAGGACTAAACCAGGACTAAACTAAGACTAAAACAGGACTAAACCAGGACTAAACCAAGACTAAACCAGGACTAAACTAAAATTAAACCAGGACTAAACCAGGACTAAAGTAAGACTAAAACAGGACTAAACTAAGACTAAAACAGAATTAAACCAGGACTAAACTAAGACTAAACCAGGACTAAACCAGGACTAAACCAAGACTAAACCAGGACTAAACTAAGACTAAACCAGGACTAAACTAAAACTAAACCAGGACTAAAGTAAGACTAAACCAGGACTAAACTAAGACTAAACCAGGACTAAACTAAAACTAAACCAGGACTAAAGTAAGACTAAACCAGGACTAAAACAGAACTAAACCAGGACTAAATCAGGGTTAAACCAGGACTAAAGTTAAACCATAAATCATGATTAAACCAGGGCTAGACCAAGACTAAACCAGGACTAAACCAGGACTAAACCAGGACTAAACAAGGATTAAACCAGGACTAAAGTTAAACCATAAAGCAGGACCAAAAACCAGGATTGAACTAAGACGAAACCAGGACTAAACTAAGACTAAAACAGGATTAAACCAGGACTAAAGTTAAACTATAAATCATGATTAAACCAGGACTAAACCAGAACAAAACTAGGACTAAACCAGGGCTAAACCAGGACTAAAGTTAAACCCTAAACCAGGACTAAGCCAGGACTAAGCCAGGACTAAGCCAGGACTAAGCCAGGACTAAACCAGGACTAAACTAGGGCTAGACCAGGGCTAGACCAGGACTAAACCAGGACTAAACCAGGACTAAACCAGGACTGAAGCAGGAGCTGTTGTTATGGTGTCGAACCCCCTACCAGAAAAGTTACACCGTGCACCTTTAAAGACCTTCCACCTTCTTTGCGGTGGATTAATGGCCTCGTCTGTTTATTTGTTCCCCTCGTGGTAAAACGTTGTAAGAGCTGAAAAGTGAAAATCATCATGACGCGCGTTCGTTTTGCCGCTGGTCGCTCCTCGATTATCAGACGACGGAAACTGTAAAAAGAGCATTGGTCTTTTTATAACCCACTCTCCTGACGCGCTCGCTGGTATTTACTGTTTTTAAATCAAAGCCGGTCAAATAAAGGCGGATTTATTATGTCAATGATGGAGCCTTTTAGTCATTTATTAAAAACATAAAACGAGGATGTGAACAGAGGAGAGGAAAGTGGAAATAGATTCGTGTCATTCTCTAATTTTGCTTTAATTTGGCGGGATTATAACTGTTGTAAATATAAATTATAGTTTTACGCAAATCAAGAAGCCAAGAAAAGTTTAAAAATATGTTGAAAATGACAGGAAGTGGAGAGTTCCATTTAAAAGTTTTGCACGATTTACACGCAAGAAACAGATTTTTCTGATACTTTAAATATTAATTCAACAAAATAAAGCTGTTTTTTGTTATATTTGTATTTGTCAGCGAATAATTTCTGTTAACATTACAGGCGCTTAACAAATTTATCAGACAAGAAAACATAAATAGTTGTTGCTGACTAATAATAACCAAAAATGTGAATATTTCGTGTGAGATTAGAGTCTAACAAAAGCCTCAGACAGAGCAGTGCCCACAGTTAGCGTCACACCCCTGGGGAATTGTTAATGACTTCGGCTGCACAGGATCGTTTGTCGTGTTTGACCCTGGTTCACGGTGTTTTTCCACCTGCGTGAAGTCGCCCCCATCAAACTCAAACCTGCACAAAAACGATGTCACTCGTTTGTGCTGCAAAATGTTTCGTTTGTGCTTCTTTAATTTTCGAGAAATTAACGATTCTTTTACAGGTCAAACTAGGGTCAGCGAGCCCCACAGGAAGCTTCAAAATGCTTTAAAATGCCCAAAATGGAGTCAATCGTTTGTGCTGCAAAAAGTTTTGTTTGTGTGATTCTGGTTCTTAAGATATTTGCAGTTTTATTTTTGGTCGATGACGTTGTCCAGAACCTCAGAATGTGAAACAGCCTCAAAACAGGAAGGAAATTATAGAAAACATTTGTATTTGGTTTGTGCCGTTTTGTGCTGTGACAATTTTCATTTGTGTGAGATTATTTCAAAAATTATTAATTATTATCTCTGCTGCAATTATTGGATTGGATTTGAATTATTGCAATTATCATTTCTGCTCAGCTGATGCAAGCAAACTCCGCAAACCCCCCCCGCAAAACTAGTTACGATAAACGATCTGAGGCTGTGGAAAAGTCTGTCTCAGTCTTTAGTAATTTGCTTTTGATTCATATTTTATATAATAATAATACAGACTTTTCCACTGCCTCAGATCGTTTTCGCCACTAGTTTTGCAGAGTTTTTTTTTTTTTGCTGAGTTTGCCGTCGTCAGCTGAGCAGAAATGACGTCCTATAATTGCAGCAGAGATAATAATTAATAATTTTAGAAATAAACTCAATGAACACAAATGAAAATTGTCACAGCACAAACGAAATACAAACGTTTTCTATAATTTTCTGCCTGTTTTGAGGCTGTTTCACATTCTGAGGTTCTGGACGACGTCATCGGGTGAAAATAAAACTGCAAATATCTTAAGAACCAGAATCGCACAAACTTTTTGCAGCACAAACGAAGCGCAAACGATTGACTCCATTTTGGGCGTTTTCGAGCATTTTGAAGCTTCCTGTGAGGCTGACCCCAGTTTGACCTATAAAAGAATCGTTAATTTCTCCAAAACTAAAGAAGCACAAACTAAACTTTTTGCAGCACAAATGAAACACAAACGCCTGACATAGTTTTTGTGCAGGTTTGCGTTCGATGGGGCGACCTCACGCAGGTTGTTTTCCCGGTGTTTTCCGCAGGTCCTCCGTGCTGCTCCTGGCCCCGCTCCTGGCAGAGGCCGACCCCGCCCCCCGCCGCGTCCCCCGGTCGCAGGGCTCGGCCGGGGCGCAGGGCTCCAGCGAGGGCCCCTGTCCGCACTTCACATGGATGTCCCAGCACGTTCCCGCCTTCCGAGTGCCGGGAACGCACATTCACATCCTCTCCTCCCCGGACCAGTTCTACCAGACCATGAAGGTGCGACTCGAGCAGACGCCGTCATTGCACTAACTGTAGGAGCGCTGTGATTCAGGGTTCCCACGGTCAGGGAAGTCATGGGAAAGTCCTGGAAATGTGTCAATTCAATGAAAGTTTTGGAAAAGTCAGGGAATTTTAGTTCTGTTGAGTTCTCATGAGGTTATTATGATTATTTCTGAACGTCTGCGCAGCCGCTACAGCAGAACAACACACAATAAAGTCTTTGGTTTAAAAGACCTAAGGGCAATTTGAGTACATTTGTCTTCGCCTGGATTTTTTTCTTCATTTTGCTTTTAAAACTGCCCCTTTTACCCCCTAATGAAGTGTTATACATCCTTTTTTCAGTACAATCTGCTGCTGTAGTTGTGTCATGTGGTTGTAATAAAAGCTACAGGACCAGAAATGGCGATGAAAAAAAAAAAAAAAAACAGGAAATAAAATTCCCACTCTTTTATACAAAACACACAGCAAATATGTATGAACAATTTTTTGGACATAAAAATGCTTAATTTAGGGCCTTAGCTACAAAAATGCAAAATATCAAGTCTGTAAGTAAATTAAAAATCTCCTTATTGCCCTAAAAACAAAAAAAAGTGTAATCGCCCCATGACTTTCCTGGTCCAGTCCTGGAAACAGCTCCTGTCAGGTCCAGGGCCAGAGCCACAGCACTTCTGCATTTCCATGGTGTTTATTACATTTGTATTTGTTCCTTTTGAGTGAAATAAACCTTTAAATAAAAATAGAAAGAGATGCACAATTACACACACCAAGATGCATAATTTTCCATGTGTGTGAGAATTAACTCCACTTAGAGCGACTTTTTCCCTCGTTATAAACACACACAGTCAGAGGAGTCGACCATCTTGACTCACTTCACTCTTTGGCAAAGTTTGGCTCGATCAAAATGGACGGAGCGCATGAGTTTGGGGAAAACAAAGTTCCTGTTGGACACTCGTTTTGCTCACGTCATCACACAGCGCGAGTGTGACGTAGGATAAAGCCGCAGAAATGTACGGAAACCTCTATGTCTGCACTTTCAGAGGGGAAAAGGAAGTTTCTGTCTTTTACGGTTAGAAAGTTCTGCGTGGTTATAGAAAACATATTCCTCGGTATCGTACACGACGTCGTAGGTTTTGAAGAGACGACAGTAAATGCACTGACAGGATTTTGAATGTTAAAAAACGACACTGCCTGGCCAAAAAAAAAAAGTCTCCACCTGGATTTAACTAAACAAACCGATGTTGCTGCAGTTGGTCAGGTCCAGGTTCAGCAGCAGCGTGTGCTCAAAAATCAGACATGTGAACACAACTAACCTGTGTGTGTTTTAACATCACGGCAAATGTCTCTGTCTTGTTGTGCGATTGTGTCCGTTGCCTTTAATCTATGTGCTGCCTGCGCTTTTAGCATGTCCTCATTTTACTCACGCATTTACTATTAATATTCACTGATCTTTAATGTCTTTGTCATGAACTGAATGTTTTTGGTGCCTATGTCCTGTTTTTTGTCTCGACATCAACCTGCCAGTGGGATTACGGATGAAAATGATCCTGCACGTCAACATGCTGCACTAACACATGTTGATTAATGTGCACTGTCCCATATTTAATAAAGAAGCGTGAACATAAACGTAAAGAATGAGGTCAACTGAAGATACTGAAGGACCAGGTTATTCCATCAGTGGATTTGTTCTTTTTGTTCTTCCCTGACGGCGCGGGAATATTCCAGGATGACGATACCAGGATTCATGGGGCTCAGACTGTGACAGAGCGGTTCAGGGAGCAGGAGACGTCAGAGTCCAGACCTGAACCCCGCTCGGAGTCTGTGGGATGCGCTGGAGAAGGTTCAGACTCGACCATCATCAGGGCAAGATCCTGGTGAAACATTAACGCGACACTGGATGGAAATAAATCTCGTGACGTTGCAGAAGTTTATCGGAACAGCGCCAGAGCGAGTGCGAGTTTCACCCGGATCTTTGCTCTGATGATGGTCGTGGTGGCCAAAGCGTTTGACGTATTTATCATGATGAGTTTCTGAGTTTGGCGTTGCTCAGTAGGTGGAGCGGAGTTTTTCCATCACCGTAAAACAACAACTGCCGCCTCACATGGTGATTATCTTATTATCAGAATATGCAGAACATGAAGCTTTAATTAGACGCAGAAAGTACATGGAAATTTCCCACAGCTATTTATACTAAAAAAAAAACAGGTCTTAACCAGGTCTAAACCAGGACTAAACCAGGTCTAAACCAGGTCTAAAACCAGGTCTAAACCAGATCTAAAATCAGGTCTAAACCAGAACAAAACCAGGATTGAACCAAGTCTAAACCAGGTCTAAACCAGAACAAAACCAGGATTGAACCAGGTCTAAACCAGGTCTAAACCAGGACTAAACCAGGTCTAAACCAGGTCTAAAACCAGGTCTAAACCAGGTCTAAAATCAGGTCTAAACCAGAACAAAACCAGGATTGAACCAGGTCTAAACCAGAACAAAACCAGGACTAAACCAGAACAAATCCAGGTCTAAACCAAGTCTAAACCAGAACAAAACCACAACTAAACCAGGACAAAACCAGGTCCAAAACCAGGTCTAAACCAGGACTAAATCAAGTCCAAAACCAGGTCCAAAACCGGGTCCAAAACCAGGACTATACCGGGTCCAAAACCAGGTCTAAACCAGGACTAAACCAGGACTAAACCAGGACTAAAACCGGGTCCAAAATCAGCTCTAAACCAGAACAAAACCAGGTCTTAAACCAGGTCCTAAACCAAGTCTAAACAGGGTCCAAAACCAGAACTAAACCAGAACAAAACCAGGTCTAAACAAAAACAGCTGCATCAGAACAAGTATAAGAGCACATAGACTAGTATTCGCCCATGGACCTGGTTTAGACCTGGTTTAGACCTGGTTTAGTCCTGGTTTAGACTAGGGGTGTGTTCAAAAAATCGATACGGGGATACATCGTCGTGGGCCTCTTGACGATACACGTATCGATACGGAGGCGTCAGTATCGATATTTTACATGCAACAAACATTATTTATCAAGCTTCAGCAAACTGCGTCTGATAAGTGATCCTTGCAATGCGCATTTCGTATTGTCAGAGGCAGCATTCCTTCTGCACTACAGCCTTGTTAAGGCCATATCTTAAGTTTACTTTCATCAAAGGAGCTGCATGTCAGCATACAGCCTTGTTAAGCCATGTTTACATTAACACCCACCCGCCCGCCGGCGCGCGATTACACAACATTAAAAAGTCAAGCCAGATATTCACCGTACTTATTTTTCCAATATTGACATGCTATACATCGTTTGAAAGCTTAATTCCTCAGTAAAACAACCATATCATTCATTTTATGCCACACAGCGAGCCCAAAGAGCCATAATTTATAATTCCCGAAAATATTCATCGCATTTCTTACCTTTGAGCCGGTTCTGTCGGTCCGAAACGGGTCCAATCCAGGAATAGCTGTGCTCAATTAGTCCGTAACAGTCCACAGAAAAAGAATATCCAGTTGCTTTTTTCATAAAATAATTCCATGTGGAGAAATAATCCAGAAAGTCCGAGTTTGTCTGAATGGATGAGCGACGCATCTCTCTACTACTCTCGCTCTTGATCCTTAGCATAGCTAAACGCTTAGCTCCTGTTAGTGGTGTGGGGTATGTTTGTTTTCTCCACACTCTTGGCTACAAAACAAGCGTATCCAGGCTTCGGTCCGGCTACGGGGCGCCGCGCTACAGCTTGGGGAACAAAACGAGTGCGTCCAGTTAGCGGCGTATTACGCATGACCGAGGGACAGTCCCACGGCAAAACCTCTTCAGTCATTGGTTCTTTCAGGAAATGATTGACAGATCTGAGTAGCCTATGAAAAGACGATTTCAGCGGTGGTCCCCATGTGGGGCAGAGGTGCTGTAGTGATAGGCTAGCTCCATGCGCTCTGTGTATGGAGACTCTCTCTCTCCTCCTTTTACGCACACTCACTGGTGGAGGCACACGAGACATATGGAGCGAAATTTTTTGGCTTGTTTTAGTTATTTATCTTAAGAAAACATGCCTAAATTTCAGAAGATGGTTTATTTATTATACATTACATCTTATTACAGTTTGGAACATCTGGTACATATTTGAACACTTGTGCCGAGTGCGGGTGTTAACAGGTTAATCAAGGGCAGTTTCTGCCTTACAGCCTTCTTCTGTTACATTGTAACTGATGCGCTCCACCAAAATAAAAATAACATTTGAGTAAACATCTGTCTTTTTTTTTTTAAATTATAGGTTACGTAATGTAAAATATCGGGATACGTATCGCCTTGAAGACCATGTATCGGGGAAACCCCTGTATCGCGAATCGTATCGTATCGAGACCCCTGTATCGCGAATCGTATCGTATCGAGACCCCTGTATCGCGAATCGTATCGTATCGCAAGGTTGTTGGCAATACCCACCCCTAGTTTAGACCTGGTTTAGACCTGGTTTAGTCCTGGTTTAGACCTGGTTCAGACCTGGTTTAGACCTGGACCACTGAGGGATTACACAGATATAAACCAACATGGTAATAGAAAAGAAACTACTTCGATTTCATGTGGAAAATCACATCCTATTGACTAAAAAAAAGTGGTATTAGAATCAGTTTTGGGTATCGAACCTGCTTGTTGCTATGGATACGTCATTGCTCTGCCTGAAATGTCCCACAGTGTGACATTAAACAGCTCTACCTTACGTTGATTCAGTCAAAGGGGGATTTATAGCTCAAAAATACCTAGAAAAACAAACATTCTGACTGAGAGCGGGGGTCGCCTCTCCACAGATCTGACCTGGAACTTGGCCTGGTTGAGTCTCTATAACAGAAAAAAAGTATTTGACAGACGCTCCATGGAGAAAAGTTACACAATGCGCCTTTTAACACCAATACATGGGGGAAAAAATCTAGAAAATTCCTGTACGTAACCTGCAACTCGCTCAATATCATTAGAAATTCATACGACTTGTTCCGTAATGTTTTGGTGTAATTTAAGAACGTTACATGATCAGGAAATATTACATCAGACCTGTCGAACCGGAGCAGTGAAAGTGCAGACACGGATATTATCAGCCTCGTGTTGTAATTTGGCTCCAGTTAAACAAGGAAGTTTTCTGTTGAAGGGAAAATCCGAGAATGTGAACGGTCGGCTCACGTTTTACACGAATCGAGAGGAGCAATCGAAAGGAAACGAGGGATGAAGCAGGATTTAAGCCGATGTTTCTGCCTTTTTTCACCCGTGTGTTTGAGCAAAATGTGAACGGAGCGAGTGGGACGTCCCCCGCGGAGCTCCAGTCACATGAAGCTCATCGACGGGAGCAGTTACGGGGGCGAATTTGGAGCCGAGTTTTACAGACAAAATGGTGAAATAAAAACACCAGGATCACGTAGGGCTGGAGAAAAGGATTTAACGGACAGTCCGCCAGTAAATGACACAATGCACCTTTAAACCAGGACCTAAACCAGGTTAGTCCTGGACAGGACTAAAGCAGGTCCTAAACCAGGTCTAAACCAGGTCCAAAACCGGGTCTAAACCAGAACAAAACCAGGTCTAAACCAGGTCTAAACCAGGTCTAAACTAGGACTAAACCAGAACAAAACCAGGTCAAAACCAAGTCTAAACCAGGACTGAACTAACAAACCAAGTCCAAAACCAGGTCCAAAACCAGGACTAAATCAGGTCCAAAATCAGGACTAAACTAGGACTAAACCAGGACTTAATCAGGTCCAAAGCCAGGTCTAAACCAGGACTAAACCAGGTCCAAAATCATGTGTTCAGTTAGTTTTAGCTCCACTTCATGTAGATTTAATGATACGTTTTCTTGATCTAAAATATATTTTTGTGTCCTGGTTTGATCTTGGTCCAGTCCTGATCCAGATTCTTTTTCCAGTCTTAAATCGAATAAATATCGTCATGGTGACGTATCGAATCGTTGGAAAACCGTATTGTTGCGTCCGCACGAGTTGGACCTGCTCCTTAGTCCTGATTTAACCTCTTATTCCAGGACAGTTGTTGCTAGTAAGTCGTGGGTTGAAATCTGTCCTGGTTTAGCCTCGCTTCGGTCCCGGTTAGACCTGCTTTTGAGTCCTGGTTTAGTCCTGATTTTAAAGGTGCACTACGGAACTTTTCTATTGGGGGTTAAACAGCTGAACTTTACTTTTTTATTCAATCACAGGTGCTTTTGGAGGTCAGAAATACCAAGAAAAACACTAATTCTGATGTGAGTGGGGTCGCCTCTCCACAGACCTGACCTGGAACTTGGTCTGGTTTGGTTTTCATGGAGATTTAATGGTTTAATGCCATACTGTGGAACATTCCAGACAAAGCGACAACATCTCCATGGAGAGCATGGAGATGTTGGCCCCTCCAGTTGTTGGCCCCTCCACAGGGAAAGTTCCAGAGTGCGTCTTTAGTGCTGTTGCTGGGGTAACAGGTCGGGGAAGTGGGCGTGTGTCGTGTTTATGTCGGTAACATGTGGTTAATGCAGCTCAGGCTTTTTCTTGGCACTGAGCTGCATTTGGATCAAGTTACACACGAGCTGCATCAGTCAAACCTGAGTGTGTGTGTGAGAGAGTGTGTGTGTGTGTGTGTGTGTGTGTGTGTGAGAGAGTGTGTGTGTGTGTATGTGTGTGTGTGTGTGTGTGTGTGTGTGTGTGTGAGTGATCCGTGTGTGTGTGTGTGAGAGAGTGTGTGTGTGTGTGTATGTGTGAGCGTGAGTGTGTGTGTGTGAGTGTGTGTGCGTGTGTGAGTGTGTGTGATGCGTGTGTGTGAGTGTGTGTGAGTGTGTGTGAGAGAGTGTGTGTGTGTATGTGTGAGCGTGAGTGTGTGTGTGTGTGTGCGTGTGTGAGTGAGTGTGTGTGTGCGTGTGTGAGTGTGTGTGTGTGTGTATGTGTGTGTGTGTGTGTGTGTGTGTGTGAGTGATCCGTGTGTGTGTGTGTGAGAGTGTGTGTGTGTGTGTATGTGTGAGCGTGAGTGTGTGTGTGTGAGTGTGTGTGCGTGTGTGAGTGTGTGTGATGCGTGTGTGTGAGTGTGTGTGAGTGTGTGTGAGAGAGTGTGTGTGTGTGTGTATGTGTGAGCGTGAGTGTGTGTGTGTGTGTGTGTGTGCGTGTGTGAGTGTGTGTGTGAGTGTGTGTGTGCGTGTGTGAGAGAGTGTGTGTGTGTGTGTATGTGTGTGTGTGAGTGTGTGAGCGTGAGTGTGTGTGTGTGTGTGTGTGATGCGTGTGTGTGTGTGATGCGTGTGTGTGTGTGAGTGTGTGTGAGTGTGTGAGCGTGAGTGTGTGTGTGTGTGTGAGAGAGTGTGTGTGTGTGTGTGTATGTGTGTGTGTGTGAGTGTGTGTGTTGTGTGTATTATGTGTGTGTTATGTGTGTGTTATGTGTGTGTGTGTAGGTTTATACGTGTTCAGAGCAATAGGTGTTTAAAGCTACACTACGGAGGTTTTGGTCCGTCACCTGCTTGTTTCTATGGTGACTTCATTGCTCTGCCTGGAATATTCCACAGTGTGACATGTCCACAGGCCGCACCAGATGTTCATATTGGCCACGTTTACATGATGTGTTTTAATTGTTCTGAATTAAATAGTTAAATTAAAATATGTAAATAATATTTACAAATTGAGGTTTACACTGAAAACAGGTTAAATCGTCTTTATTTAACTCCACTCAGCATCTGGGGGTGGGGAAGGTGCTGATTGGACAGCGACACGAACGTATTTCCGTCTTTGGGAAGAAAACCCACACTTCAGCTGCTCCCGACTTTTCTGGTTTGTCGTTTCGCCGCCGACACAAACACGATCCGAACTTTTCCCGCGGTCGTTCCGGTGATAATGAAGCAGCAGCTGGAGAATTCTCTCCTCACACTAGGGTGGTCCAAACATGGTTTTTTCTCTAGATTTGAACCCGGCATAAATGACTATTGATTTAATGTTTACATAAAAAATTCAGCTAAATCCAACAATATTTAGAAGTTTCACAAAGCCGTCGAAGATCACTCGTTCTGTCCTTTATTTAATGCAACTTACTCAACTATTTATTAGTATTTTTACCTCAATATAACAACGCACAGAAAACACAATATCTGAACAAAACACATGTATCTGAACCATATGGACTAAACTGTTTTCTCACAAAAAATAACAAACCAGCTTCACAGAATGCATCAAACAGCCAACAACAGTGTTATTGGCTGTAAATAAAGGGAAACACGGATAATAAATGACCCGCAGACACTGACAAAATAGCCGAGACGAGACGGCAACTTGTAGAAACTTCATGCGTTTTGTGCGAACTCTAAATCAACTTTACCAAATGTGATAAATGTGAGATTAAATGAAATGTAATCTTTTGCATGTTTTTTTGGACCACCCAACCTCAGGCTTTCCGTCTGTGAGCTGAGGAGGAGAAGGGAAGAGTGTCGGAGAAGGAGGAAGAAGACGAACTGAGTCTGAGGCTGCCACACCTCAGCCCCACTCCCACATCCCGCTCACAAATCCAAAGAGACGTGGAGGAAAAGTCCCGAGAGACGACTGGAGGAGCCGGATCGAAGGCGACGCAACGAGCACCAACCACCGGGATTATTTTGAAGAAGAAGAAACGTGAAACATGATCCAGGAATAAATGAATTCGGCTTTAAAATCAGAATAAACCCCCCACTTACTCCAGAAGTTTAAGTTTAATTCCGAATCATCATTTTCATTTGGGAATTAAGTGCTCACATGGTCTTTGTAAAGCGGAATCAGTTTGTATTCGGAATTAAAACTCTCGTGTAAACGTGGCCACCGTTTCTGCAAAATGGTTCCCTTTTTTTTGTTGCGGTCCCGATTCAGACGGACTAAAGCCTCCGTGTTTAATCCTCGGTTCTGTTCCCGTCCTAAACTCCGGTGTTTCCTGGTGTGTGTTTTTCAGGCTCGGATCAGGACGGCTCAGAGGAGAGTGGTGATGGCCTCTCTGTACCTGGGGACGGGAGAACTGGAGCGGGACCTGGTGAGAGACGCACGGCCCTATCCCGCAATTAACCTACTATAAGTTTATTAAGTAGCAGATGTTCCCCACTTCTTACACCTACGCGTCCGAAAATGGGCGAAACACCTCCTCGTTCTCCTTATTGCTGCGACGTAAACGGCAGTTAAAACTACAACTCCCAGAAAACGGACTACAACAAACGCACTTTCCTCCACTACTGAGTTTTATGTCGATTATTTACACTTTTCGGTCTTTTTATCACATCTCAAACGGGCCGGTGTGGCTCTGTCGTGGTCACGGTGTGTCTGAGTTTATTTATGCAGAAGGTTTTCCTCCAGAACCTGCGTCAGGGTGGAACGTGCACAGTCGTGTTTGGAAACACCGTTCAGTACTTTGGTCAGTGCAGGAGCTCCTGTTCACTTTGTATTAAAGCCGTCGCCCTCAGTCTGTACCTGCTGCTGCGAACCTCCGTCTGAAAATGTTCATATTAACCCTGACTTAGACCTGGTTTAGGCCTGGTTTTGTTATAATTTAGACCTGGTTTTAGATCTGGTTTAGTTCTGTTTAGTCCTGGTTTTGGACTTAGTTGAGTCCTGGTTTTGGACTTTGTTTAGTCTTGGTTTTGTTCTGATTTAGTCCTAGTTTTGGGCCTGATTTAGTCCTGGTTTTGGACTTGGTTTAGTCCTGGTTTTGGGCCTGATTTAGTCCTGGTTTTGGACCTGGTTTAGTCCTGATTTTGTTCTAATTTAGTTTTGGTTTTGTTCTGATTTAGACCTGGTTTTGGGCCTGATTTAGTCCTGGTTTTGGACTTGGTTTAGTCTTGGTTTTGTTCTGATTTAGACCTGGTTTTTGGCCTGATTTAGTCCTGATTTTGGACCTGGTTTAGTCCTGGTTTTGGACCTGGTTTAGTCCTGATTTTGTTCTAACTTAGTTTTGGTTTTGTTCTGATTTAGTCCTGGTTTTGGACTTGGCTTAGTCCTGGTTTTGTTCTCATTTTGACCTGGTTTAGACCTGATTTAGGACCTGATTTAATCCTGGTTTTGGACCTGGTTTAGTCCTGGTTTTAGACTTGGTTGAGTCCTGGTTTTGTTCTGGTTTAGACCTGGTTTTGGAGCTGATTTAGGACCTGATTTAATCCTGGTTTTGGACCTGATTTAGTCCTGGTTTTGGTCTTGGTTGAGTCCTGTTTTTTTCTGGTTTAGTCTTGGTTTTGGACCTGGTGTAGTTCTAGTTTTAGACTTGGTTTAGAACTGGTTTAGTCCTGGTTTAGATCCTGGTTTAAAGGTGCACTGTGTCACTTTTCTGGTGAAGAGTCTGTCAGACACTTTTCTCCAGCTCTACACGATCCTGCTGTTTTTTATTTCGCTGTTTTGTTCATTAATAAATTCCTAAAATGAAACTCGGCTCCAGATTCTCGCCTGTAGCCGCTGCCTCGCTGAGCTTCATTTGACTGGAGCTGAACTTCTTTACACGTTTATGTTCAGAACGACGACGCCACTGTTTTCTCCTGTTTTCTCCTGTTTTCTCCTGTTTTCTCCTGTTTTCTCCTGTTTTCTCCTGTTTTCTCTGATGTAAAACAGTGATTAAACCCTCTCCCTCTCTCTTTCTCTCCAGCCTAAGTAATAATTTCTCAACGACTTGAATCGGCCAAAGCTCGGAGTTGTTTTCCGCGCGTAAACGTTATTTTAACTCCAGACGGGGTCGAGTCCTGGTGGTTTTTAAAGTGAAAGAAAGAAAAAGAAACGACGGCGTCACGGCTCCAGTCACCGGGACTGTGCAGGTGTGAGAGAAAAAAGCTCTGATCCAGAAATAATAAAGAGAAAGAGCCAGAAAGAGTGAGTCACACCAAAAACAAACTGAGAGAACCGAAGGAAGAGAGAGGGAGAGAGGAGGAGAGGAGGTGAGAGAGGGGAAAGGAGGGAGGAGGGGAGAGAAGAAAGGGAAGAAGGAGGAGGAGAGGGGCAAGTCGGAGAGAGAGAGGAGGGGGAAAGGGAGGAAGAGGGTGAGAGAGGAGAAAGGAGGGAGGAGAGGGAGAGAGGAAGAGGGTGAGAGCGAGAGCGGAAAAGAGGGAAAATGGATGGAGAAAGGGGCGTGAGAGAGGGGAAGAGGGAGAGAGAAGGGAAAGGAGGGAGGAAGAGGGTGAAAGAGAAAGAAGGGGGAGAATAAATGGAGAAAGAGAGGGAAAGGGGGAGGACAGAGGGGGAGAAAGGGATGGAGAGAGTGAGAGCGAGAGAGGAAGGAGAGAACGATGGATGAAGAGAGCGAGGGGGAGGAGAGGGAAAGATGGATCGAGAAGGGGAGGAAGAGGGTGAGAGAAAGAGGGCAAGGGTGGAGGAGAGAATGAGAAAACAGGGTGAGAGAGAGGGGGGAGGAAGAGGAGAGGGAAAGATATAGGGAGAAAGGGTGGATGATGGGGGAGCAAAAGGGGGAAGAAAAAGGGATAACGAGGGAGAGGGGGAGAGGTCAGGGAAAGGTGGAGGGAGAGACGGAGAAAGAGTGGGGGGAGAAAGGGATAAAGAGGGTGAGGGAGCGAGGGAAAGGAGGGAGGAGAGGGAAAGATGGAGGAGAGGATGAGAGTGGACAATGGAGGGAGAAGAGGAAGAGGGTGAGAGAGGTAGAGGGAGGATGGAGGGAGAGCCAAAGGGGAAAGGGGGAGGAGAAAAGGACAAGGAGGGTGAGAGAAGAGGTAAAGTGTGAAGGAAAGAGGGAGAGGAGAAAGGGAGGAAGAGGGTGAGAGAAGAGGGAAAGTGTGGAGAAAAGAGGGGGAGTTAGAGGGAGGAAGAGTGATGGAACGAGGGGGAGGAGAAAAAAGGGAAGACGGTGAGGGGGAGGAGAAAGGGAGGAAGATGGTGAGAAAGGGGGAGGAGAAAGTGTGGAGAAAGAAGGAGGAAGAGGGTGAGAGAGGGGAAAGTGGAGAAAAGAGGAGAAAGGGAAGAAGAGGGTGAGAGAAGAGGGAAGGTGTGGAGGAAAGAAGGGGGGATAAAGGAGAGTGAAGGAAAGAAGGAGAGGAGAAAGTGAGGAAGAGGGTGAGAGAGGGGAAAGAGGAGAAAGGGAAGAAGAGGGTGAGAGAAGCGGGAAGGTGTGGAGGAAAGAAGGGGGGGTAAAGGGGGGAAGTGTGGAGGAAAGAGGGAGAGGAGAAAGGGATGAAGAGGCTGAGAGGGGAGAAAGTGTGGAGGAAAGGGGGGAAGATAAAGGGATGAAGAGGGTGAGAGAAGAGGGAAAATATGAAGGAAAGGAGAAAGGGACGAAGAGGGTGAGAAAGGGAGGAAAGTGTGGAGGAAAGAGGGGAAGTAGAAAGGGAGGAAGAGGATGAGAGAGAGGAGAAAGTGGAGAAAAGAGGGGAGAGGGGGAGGAAAAAGGGATGAAGAGTTTGAGAAGAGGGAAAAGGACGACCACAGTTCGCCAAAACGCTCCTTTTCTCCTTCCCTCCTTTTCTCCTTCCCTCCTTTTCTCCTTCCCTCCTTCCCTCCATTTCTCCTTCCCTCCATTTCTCCTTTCCTGCTTTCCTTCTTAAAACTTGGACAAACTACAACAAAACCAAACGCCCAAACCTCAGCTTCTTCTTTTTTCTGTTCTTGCGCCGAGACGAATCGCAGAAAAGTGCAAATAAAGCTGGGCCTGGTTCAATCACAGCTCGAGACTCGCAGGATGATGGATTAACCTGATCTGCAAAACCAACACAACCCGGGTTTTTAACTCCGTGTCCTGAAACGCAATCCCATAATTTGTGTTTGGGCTCGCGGGGAAACAGAGCGGCAGGTGTGCGGCTAACCGGCTACGTGCTAACGCTAACGCTAACACCCGAGGCCAAAAACAACACGAGGCGGGGTTTTTTTTTTTTTTTTTCGCGGGTTTGCGCCGGTTCGTTCTCCGTGTCCATCTGAAAAGCACCTGGGCGAAGTCACGTCGGCGAATAACTCAGACGCCGCCGCAAATGTGCAAATTCAGGACCAAAGGAATGTTCGTTCTTTTGGAATCGTTTGAGCAAACCCGAGGAATACAGATAGAGGTTTTTCCAGTTTTCCGTCGCAGTTCAAGTCTGTGTACGTTAGTTTAATGCTGAATGTCTAAATCAGAGCTCATGAAATGGACTCCTGTGAGCTTTAAGTCGTCTTATAAAGTTGTTACTTCCTCCAAAACAGACCTGGGGTTGTGTTTTCTTTAGAGGGACCAGATTTTCGAAATAAAAAACTGGGTCATCCCCGTTTTTTGGTGGTTGGTAATAATAAAATTGTGAAACGAGCGCGTCATTAAGGAGAAGTGATCTGCACTCGGCCCAGTCATGACGAACATGAGTCAGTATCGTCACGTTTGCTTTGTGTTTTGGTCGTTTATAAGCAGCTTTTCTGTATTTTACCAAAAGAAATTACACTTAATGCATCTCTTTACTGTTGGCAGGGATCAACTGGTCAAAAATAGGGACACCTGAGAGGTTTTTTGTAGGGCCTGATCAATATATCGGTTGGCCAATATTATTAACCGATGGAAACATATCGGCTATTAGGGGTGTGTTCAAAAAATCGATACGGGGATACATCGTCGTGGGCCTCTTGGCGATACACGTATCGATACGGAGGCGTCAGTATCGATATTTTACATGCAACAAAAATTATTTATCAAGCTTCAGCAAACTGCGTCTGATAAGTGATCCTTGCAATGCGCATTTCGTATTGTCAGAGGCAGCATTCCTTCTGCACTACAGCCTTGTTAAGGCCATATCTTAAGTTTACTTTCATCAAAGGCAGCTGCATGTCAGCATACAGCCTTGTTAAGCCATGTTTACATTAACACCCACCCGCCGCGGTCTTGCGATTACACAACATTAAAAAGTCAAGCCAGATATTCACCGTACTTATTTTTCCAATATTGACATGCTATACATCGTTTGAAAGCTTAATTCCTCAGTAAAACAACCATATCATTCATTTTATGCCACACAGCCCAAAGAGCCATAATTTATAATTCCCGAAAATATTCATCGCATTTCTTACCTTTGAGCCGGTTCTGTCGGTCCGAAACGGGTCCAATCCAGGAATAGCTGTGCTCAATTAGTCCGTAACAGTCCACAGAAAAAGAATATCCAGTTGTTTTTTTCATAAAATAATTCCATGTGGAGAAATAATCCAGAAAGTCCGAGTTTGTCTGAATGGATGAGCGACGCATCTCTCTACTACTCTCGCTCTTGGTCCTTAGCATAGCTAAGCGCCTAGCTCCTGTTAGCGGTGTGGGGTATGTTTGTTTTCTCCACACTCTTAGCTACAAAACAAGCGTATCCAGGCTTCGGTCCGGCTACGCGGCGCCGCGCTACAGCTTGGGGAACAAAACGAAAAGGCCCAGTTAGCGGCGTATTACGCATGACCGAGGGACAGTTCCACTGCAAAACCTCTTCAGTCATTGGTTCTTTCAGGAAATGATTGACAAATCTGAGTAGCCTATGAAAAGACGATTTCAGCGGTGGTCCCCATGTGGGGCAGAGGTGCTGTAGTGATAGGCTAGCTCCATGCGCTCTGTGTATGGAGACTCTCTCTCTCCTCCTTTTACGCACACTCACAGGTGGAGGCACACGAGACATATGGAGCGAAATTTTTTGGCTTGTTTTAGTTATTTATCTTAAGAAAACATGCCTAAATTTCAGAAGATGGTTTATTTATTATACATTACATCTTATTACAGTTTGGAACATCTGGTACATATTTGAACACTTGTGCCGAGTGCGGGTGTTAACAGGTTAATCAAGGGCAGTTTCTGCCTTACAGCCTTCTTCTGTTACATTGTAACTGATGCGCTACACCAAAATAAAAATAACATTTGAGTAAACATCTGTCTTTTTTTTTTAATTATAGGTTACGTAATGTAAAATATCGGGATACGTATCGCCTTGAAGACCATGTATCGGCATACCCCTGTATCGCGAATCGTATCGTATCGAGACCCCTGTATCGCGAATCGTATCGTATCGCAAGGTTGTTGGCAATACCCACCCCTATCGGCTATCAGCCAAAATCTTGCCGATATGGGCCGATATTCCATGAGGACATGTTTTACCTTGTTATAAAGCTCAGACTCTATTTTCTGCCCATTTAATCCAGTTTACAGACAGATAAATGTCCTGATCTGTGGCGCCGCATTAGGATTTATCTGAATTTGTCCGTGTCCATCCATGAGATTCTCTTGTTTTTCTGGCTGCTCAGTGTGAGTCTGGATTAAAGGACAGTTCTTAGTGCAGACTTGTGATCTGAGAGGAGCCTGTGTGAGGCTGAGTGGTGAAATGTGTCGTTTTGAAGCTCGTTTTGGTTCTTTCTCATTGGTTAGCGATTAGCTGCTGTAGCTCACACACATAAACAGGCTGTTTTCTCTTCTGTTAGCGACTGTAAAGTGACTATAGTGGCCGTATATACGTTACTGGACACGCACTGATATGGAAATGAGCTGTGAATAGAGGTGTGAATTATCGGCATTTAGCAGATCATTAATTACCGCGGCGCACACACATTTACCGCTAAAGTCTAATAGCGGTAGTTTACTTACAGTACTTTCTTTACTGGCTAAAATATCGTACAAAAATGCAACTTGGCCAACCGACTGTCTTTAAATATGACGTAAAGAGGCAGAAGAACAGTAAATGTCGCCTAAATAAACCCAACTGAAAATCCAATAGAACCAAACCAAAAGTTGTATAAACAATTGAAGATTTACAGTGAATTTTTATGTTATAAATATATCGGCAGCTCCAACTCCCATTTTATCGGTATCATATCGGCTGCAACAAAATCCATATCAGTCGGGCCCTAGTTTAAACAGTGTTTTCAGTTTGAGAGAAGAACTCTGCCTAAATCTGCAGGTTTGTGTATTAAATGTGTGTGTGTGTGTGTGAATGAACCAAAACACAACTCCAGGTCTGTTTGTGACGAGGAAACTCCATTAGAACGTCAGAAAACAGTGTAATTTCGGCCCTTTAAAGTTGAATCTTGTGTATTCTTCCTGTTGTTGTAGGTGGAGTGTATGGAGGAGGCTCTGGA
This sequence comes from Odontamblyopus lacepedii, assembly GCA_034769755.1. NCBI lineage: Eukaryota > Metazoa > Chordata > Actinopteri > Gobiiformes > Gobiidae > Odontamblyopus > Odontamblyopus lacepedii. The sequence goes on along the minus strand of CM068360.1, from coordinate 31,768,154 downwards.
ACGTTCTGAGGAAAACAGCTCCAGACTCAGAGTGTCTGTGCTGCTGGACTACACCCGGGGCTCCAGAGGTGAGAAACCTGCTCATGTTTATGTTTATGTTCACTGTTACTCTTGGTATATTTGCTTTGGTCGTGTGCATAATCGCCCAGTGTGTGGTGTCCAGAACATCTTATAAACCCGTACAGTGGACACTTGGGTTAACTGGATCAAAGATGTTGGGTTCAGACAAAGGCGTCTTGATCTGTGAGGAGCTGAGGACACATCAGCCGAGCTCTTTGTGTGAGGACAGATCAGTCCATCAAATCAAAGCCCTTTACTGTCTGTCATCAGGGGATATCAGAGTGCAGCGACAATAAGAACAGATAATGTGGACAGTAGAACCTGAGATATGAGGTTTCCTCAGCTCTTATCGCGGTTGTTTCTCCTCAGGCTCAGATAACTCCCGGACGATGCTGCTGCCGCTTCTGTCTCGCTTCAGCTCTCAGGTCCGAGTGTCTCTGTACCACACTCCAGACCTGAGGGGCCTCCTGCGCCTCCTCGTCCCCCAGAGGTTCAACGAGACCATCGGGGTCCAGCACATTAAAGTTTATCTGTTTGACGACAGCCTCATCATCAGCGGGTACCTCAAATAATACGACATACTAATACTGCAGTACTTTAGTCCTAACCCGTCCTGTTCCAGGGCGAACCTGAGCGAGTCGTACTTCACAAACCGACAGGACCGATACGTGCTCCTGGAGGACTGCGCTGAAGTGGCAGATTTCTTCTCGGATCTGGTGGAGGCCGTGAGCGACGTGTCTCTGCAGCTTCAGCCCGACGACTCTGTGTCCATGATGGACGGCATGGTGCATCCTTACAAAGGTAAAAACAGAGAGAATAAATGTCATAAACCCCAAAAGTGGAGGCAGGAGAGGGGCTGTGTCCATCCATCTTCTCCTGCTTTATCCGGCTGGGTCGTGGGGGCAGCTGCAGCCTCGTCCTCTGCACCTGCCCCCATGAGCCTCTGAGGAGCCACAGGAGGAGGACGTCCTGGTCCTTGATGTTAGTTCAGGTGCTGCATGTTTTAAGTTGATGGGGGAAACCAGAGCCCGGAGGAAACTCATCCACACGAGGAAAACATACAAACTCTTTAACAGGGATCATAGTTTTGTGTTTTGGGCAGTTTAAGTCACATTATTGATGAAACAAGACTTTATAAAAGAGTGTGGAGACTTCTGTGCTCATTCTCACCTGCGTCTTTACGTTTCAACGCTGTAAACGTCTATAACAGCGTCTCTGCTGAACTATGGACAGCTGCAGATCACAGTGATGAGTAGGGCTGGTTAATGAGTCAAATTCCAAGAATCAATTCAATTCTGATTCTTAAGTTTCTTAAGAATCTATTATCATGATTCGATTTGATCCAATCCGATCTGGATTCGATTAGAACCATTTTGAGCTGTTCCAGTGGTTCCTGAGGTTGGTTGTGTTTCTGCTGTTCTTCACCTCCATTTGCCCTTCAAATCTCTTCACTTCTGTCCAGCGCATCTTTGTCTTTATCGTTTCTGAACCCGAAATGGAGCCAGACGGAGCTTTGAGTGTTTCTGGCGTCTCCAAAGCCCATGGCTCATGTTTCCACTCGTGTCCGACGCCGTGTTCATAGTTTTGATACAGTCAGACCGACTTCAGTGAGTGGGGTTAAAGTTCACCGGGGGAAATGTATTAAAAATGAACTCGACCTTTGAACGTACGAATTGATCTGAAGGAATGAATATGCAAATCAATTCAGAATTGTAAAACTGATTTTTTTCAACACAGCCCTTGTGATGAGCAGGAGATTTT
>CM068360.1:31678833-31761333 GCA_034769755.1 Odontamblyopus lacepedii | reverse complement strand
AAGTTTTGAGTCAGATCTGTGGAGAAGTGAATATCATAAGAAAGGATGAGTTTAAAGGTAATTTTGTATTTAAATTAAGATCAATTTAATGCCGCACTCTGGAAAATCCATGTCAAATCAATAATCAGGTTTAATTTAGTTAGTTAAAAGTTGTTTTTCCTACATTTTTGGCCCTAATTTTCCCTACATGAGTTGGTTTAGATTGTGATTCTTGTTTTCTTTTGTCACTTTTCCTGGATTTGTTTTAAAATGTGAACTTTAAACAGGATCTTACTATTAAGGAAATCTTTTTGATCTCATCGTGCAGTTGCAAAGCTGATTTAAAAACACTGAAATCGCGTCTCTCTCCCAAAACGTTCAGGCCTCGACATAATAGTTTTTCTCCCAGTGTTATCCCTGTGTTTTCTTCTGCAGGAAACAGAAGGGATTTTTCCAGAGCCGCCCGGAGCCGGATCATGGAGGTGATGCACGAGGCTCAGGTCAGACAGAGGCTCCAGGACGAGAGAGGAGAGAGGGAACGGAGGGAGGAAGAGGAGGAAGAGGAGGAGGAGGAAGAGGAGGAAGAGGACGACACGTGGGTCTTTCCTCTGGTCCAGATGAAGCCTCTGGGGATCAGTCTGGACGAGCAGGTCACACAGGTCAGACTCCGGACGGGGAAAATACAGGATAACACCTGATAAAGAGCAGAGGCCCGAGTGTGTATCGCCAGCCAAATGGAGCTCGTCGAGGGTAGCAGTTATAGGGGCGAGTCTGGAGCGAAGATTCATACCGTAAAATACCCAATAAGAGCCCGGGCGTTTGTTTGTTTCAGTCACTTAACAGAACAGGCGGAAATTTGGGACCCGTGATTCATCCATCCATCCATCCATCTTCCTTACAAAATTTTTTTAAAAATCTAGGAAAATATGGTGCTCAAATTTTTTTAACCAGGGACCCGCCGTGCTCACCTCCGGGACCCGCCGCGCACGGCATTAGGACTCACCGCCCACGCCACTGGGACCCGCCCCCAGGACCCGCCGCGCGCGACTCCGGGACCCGCGACTCCCGGAAAAATACGTACATTAGAGTCGCCGTGTATTTGGAACCAGAGGTTATTTATCGAAATCTACACCTGCAGCTTGAGTTTAAAGGGGACTCGGCTCTTATTTGGCATTTTACGGTATTTATAAATCCGACTGTGAGTGTCATAGCAACCAAAGAGCCAATCAGAGCGCTGGTTTGGTTGGGGGTCGACCCTCAGCAACTCTGTCAAAACGCCTGATCGGACTGACTCAGAGAGTGCTTTAGAAAATGGGGACAGGTGGAGGCTTTATTATTATTACTATTTGACTCGTGGTATTTTAAACTAAACTAAGTCCAGTGTTTTGTGTCTGTGTGTTTTTTATACTGGAACGACAAACAAATTCTGATTCTGGTTCTTATTAACGTTCATATCTTTATTTACAGACAAAATAGTGAAATCATTTTAATTTTAAGAGCAGAACGACGAGCCTCAGAGCAGCAGTTACGCAATAGAAAGAGAATTAAAAAGTGAATAACCAAAGTCAGTGGAGCCGGAGAGCGCCCCCATGCTCACTTCCTGTTAGGAGCGGGTTCAGTCTGCACATTTATATAAACAGTCTGTGTCTCACTCATATCTTCTTACAAAAATCAAGATAACATTTGTCTAAAGTCTCATAAAGACGTCCCTGATCCAGATGCGATTAAACCAGTTCAGACTTCACAGCGTCGTAAACACAGGAGTGATTTCACTGCAGCCTAAACCCTCTTGGTCACAGTTTATGTGAAAAGTTTGTAACTGTCGATTAAAACCTGCCTGAAGTCGCCCCCATGAAGCACAAACCTGCACAAAAACTGTCAGTCGTTTGTGCTGCAAAAAGTTTTGTTTGTGCTGCTTTAATATTTTATAAATTAATGATTCTTTTACAGGTCAAACTGGGGTCAGTCCCACAGGAAGCTTCAAAATGCTCGAAAACGCCCAAAATGGATTCGATTGTATTTTGTTTGTGCTGTTTTGTGCTGTGACAGTTGTGCGAGTTTATTTCTAAAACGATTCATTATTATTTCTGTAATTACAGGACGTCATTTCCGCTCAGCTGAGGCGGCGACTTTAGCAAAACTAGTGAAGAGAAACGATCTGAGGCTGTGGAAAAGTCTGTGTTATTATAGAAAATATGAATCAAAAGCAAATTACTAAAAACTAAAACAGACTTTTCCACAGCCTCAGATCGTTTATTGTCACTAGTTTCGCTAAAGTCGCCGCCTCAGCTGAGCGGAAATGACGTCCTATAATTACAGAAATAATAATGAATCATTTTAGAAATAAACTCACACAAATGAAAATTGTCACAGCACAAACGAAATACAAACGTTTTCTATAATTTTCTGCCTGTTTTGAGGCTGTTTCACATTTTGAGGTTCTGGAGGAAACTTTCTGCAGCACAAACGATTGACAGAGTTTTTGTGTAGGCGACTTCACAAAGGTTCTATTAAGTACATGACTGAAGGAAACGAACTACTAAACCTGTTCTACACTCGGCACTAATGTGACTCAGTACAGTCACATATTTTCTTTGTGACTTGATCATTTGTAAGCAGTTTTTCTCTATTTTACCCAAACAAATAACGGTTTACGCCGCTCTTTACTGTTGGCAGGGCTCAAATTGGTCAAAAATTGGGACATTTCTTGTGTAAAACTGGGGCAAATCAGTGGTTTTGGGTAAATCTGCTGGGACAGGGGCCACAGGGCTCAAAAGTGGGGCTGTCCCGTCTGGACTTCAAACTCAGTGACTGTTTTACGGTACATTCTAATACCCCCGGTGTGTCTCTCTCCTCAGAGGTTACTGACAGACGCTGGCTCGGACTCCACCGTCTTCCTCACCTCCGGGTACTTTAACCTGACCCGCGCCTACATGCAGCTGGTCCTGGGGGCCGGGGCCCGGTACCGCATCCTCACGGCCTCGCCCGAAGTCAACGGGTTCTTCGGGGCCAAGGGCGTCGCCGGAGCGATTCCCGCCGCCTACATCCACATCGCCAGACAGTTCTACGACCAAGTGCTGAGGCTGGGGCAGGAGGAGAGGGTCCATCTGCACGAGTACCACAGGGACAAGTGGACTTTTCACGCCAAAGGTTTGTGTCCGTGCACTTTCGGGCTGCAAAATGAATCAAACTCAGATCGAAACCCTGCGTTTTTTTTTTAAGTTAACCCCCGAAGACCTGAGGGCAATTTTAGTACATTTCTCCTCGCCTGGATTTTTTTCTTAATGTTGCTTTTAAAACTGCCCCTTTTACCCCTAATGAAGTGTTCTACCTCCTTTTGTTCAGTCCAACCTGTTATTTCACAATCTGCTGCTGTAGTTGTGTCATGAGGCTGTGAGAAAAGCTACAGGACCAGAAATAGAGATGAAAAAGAAAAAAACAGAAAATAAAATTCACTCTTTTATACAAAACACAGCAAACATGTAGAAACAACTTTTTGGACATAAAAATGCTTAATTTAGGGCCTTAGCTACAAAAATGCAGAATATGAACTCTGTAAGTAAATTAAAAATCTCCTTATTGCCCTAAAAAAAAAAAAAAAAAAAAGTGTAATCGCTCCATGACTTTCCTGGTCCAGTCCTGGAAACAGCTCCTGTCAGGTCCAGGGCCAGAGCCACAGCACTTCTGCATTTCCCTGGTGTTTATTACATTTGGATTTGTTCATTTTGACTGAAATAAACCTTTAAATAAAAATAGAAAGAGATGCACAATTACACACACCAAGATGTGTAATTTTCCATGTGTGTGAGAATTAACTCCACTTAGAGCGACTTTTTCCCTCGTTCTAAACACACACAGTCAGAGGAGTCGACCATCTTGACTCACTTCACTCTTTGGCAAAGTTTGGCTCGATCAAAATGGACGGAGCGCATGAGTTTGGGGAAAACAAAGTTCCTGTTAGACACTCGTTTTGCTCACGTCATCACACAGCGTGAGTGTGACGTAGGATAAAGCCGCAGAAATGTACGGAAACCTCTATGTCTGCACTTTCAGAGGGGAAAAGGAAGTTTCTGTCTTTTACGGTTAGAAAGTTCTGCGCGGTTATAGAAAACATATTCCTCTGTATCGTATACGATAACGTAGGTCTTTGAGGGTTAAACAGTTTCCTCCACAAAAATCTCCTGTTTTCTTCTCCATAAAACCTGCAAACCCTGAAAACCTGTTCAGAAATGTGATTCTTGTGTTCGTTTGTCACTTCAGATTCTTAAAATATGAACTTCAAACAGACTCTGATCATTAAAGCAGAAATCACAGCTCGAACCACAATCACAGACTTGTCAGGTCACTTATTTTCTTAATTTTATATCATATTTTTCCCATATTGTTCAGCCCTAGTCCTCAGTTAAAGCGTTTAACAAATTTACTCGAGCACCTGTTAAGAAAATGACCATTTGGAATTTTAAAAAAAAACTCCTTGTGGACAAATAATAACCAAACATGTGGATATTTTGTGTTTGGCGCAGGTCACAGCTGGATTCTCGCTGCGTTGTTGTTTTTCTTGTTCCAAATAGTTTCAGCTGCTCCCAGAAACTTTTGGATGAGGCTTTGGAAAACATTAAAGTTGAACATTTACGGATAACGACAATAGTTTTATTTTCACTCCCCCCGTTCACATTCAGTCGACTCTTTTAAGCCTCGTTTAAAAACACTTTCACTCACCGTCGGCGTGAGAATCGTGTGCTGCTCTGACTCTTTTATTGGTTTGATTTGCTATTTTTCATTTTGCTAAGTTAGTTTTTTAGTTTTTTTTAATTATGGACTTGCTTATTTATTTATTTTATGCCTTATTTTAATTCCCGGTAAAGTGTTTCTTTATATTGTGGCTGCTCTGTGTTGGTAAAATGTGCCGTGCAAATAAAGTTGGATTGGATATTTTAGCATTAAAGATCTGGTTTTGATAAAAAGATCTTACATAAACTGGAGGATTGACCATTATAGAAACATAAAAATAACGGCCGTCGAACGATTGACTTTAAAAATCTCGATTAAGATCAGAAATTCCATCGTTAATCGTGTTTAATCGCGTATTGAATCGCACGTTTAAAATTGTGTTATTTTGCGTTTCAAGACCGTTTTAAAGCCGTCGTGAAAAGCAGTTTTTCCCCATTTAAGAATCGCTGTGGTTCTTTTCTTTGCCGTGTGATTATCCGCAGGTTTGTCTCTGCTGGACACGGGCGGCGTTTAACTCTTCACCTGTAAACTTTAGCGTCTGGAAGTTTTTTTTTTAAAGTCAAATAAACGGCTCAAAGGTCCAGAAGCTGCTCCGTTTCTCCATCACGGCGGCGAGTTTTACCGAAACACGGCACTCTGAAGTTCGAAAGCGAAACGGCCCAAAGTGCAGAAGAGACGAAAAGTCGGTGAACTCTAACCGCGAGAAGAAGAAAAAAAGTCACGATTAATGCAGAATAATGAACGCTGACGGCCCTAAGAAAAATATATTTGATTAAACAGAAAATACTGATAAATTACGTTTGGCAGCAGCTTCTACTGGAGGGCGGAGCTCTAATAAATGTGTTAAGCAGTTTTCAGACTTTTACTCTTTTACTTTTCCCACTGTGAGTCTACAAAAGTTTTTATTCTTCTGATTATAAATGCGTTTTATATCTGAAATGTACTTGTCGTGTGTTGCACTAGTTTCTCCACATTTTTACCCTTATTCGAGTGATTATTGCGTCACTACATTTGACTCGCTTCTGTCACACTGTTTATTACTCAAGCAGGAGTAAAAATACAGGGTCTGGAAACTGCTCTGAGAAGCGGAATTCAGCTAAAAGTTACTGAAGTAAATGTAGCCGAACAAAATGACCAAAAAAAAACCCGATTCTGACCCAGTGACCGACTGAATGTGTTTCATATTGGTCGGGTTTTCATGGTGAACTTGTTTCACGCTCTGTATAATCGGCTCGTTTTAAATGACTCAACGTTCCAGGAAGAGTCCATTGAGACTTTTCGCAGTGCAGTCTCGCGGTGAAGAAAAATGACTCAGATGCGCCTCGGGGCGTCTACGGGGAATTCTCTCCTGTTTCAAAACTTACGCAAATCAGCTCTTTTTCTCTCCCTTTTTGTTTGTTTTCTGCCGTGTTTTTGACGTCGCTGCTTCACCCAAACGTTTCTTTAGCCGCGTCTTGGTTCAAGGAAAAGATAAAGTCAAATTCTCTCGTTCGCGTGCGCAGCGGAAATCTGATTATAATCTGATTATAATCTGATTTCTGGAATGTTAAAGGGCACGTTTACGCTGTTTCCTGATCTACACCTGGTTGGAATGTCGTTTCCGCATCGCAGACATACCTGGGGTTGGGTTTTGTGTCATTCACACACGTTTCACACCTTCGCTAGAGTCATTTGGATGATTTAAGACCTGGAATTGCCCGTTTCTACTGAACTAAAGGCTAACGGAGGTGTTAACGTGACATCACAAGGTGGAACAGAGCATTTTGAGCTTTGGAGATGTGGACAGAAGAAGAATAATAATAAAAAGTGACTCAAACATGTGAATGAAACAAAACACGACTCCAGGTCTGTTTTTGAGGAGGAAACGACATTAGAACACGACTTAAAGCTCACAAGAGTCAGTTTAGTGTAATATGGGACCTTTAAAGATGCACTGCGTAACTTTTCTTTCTTATAGCTGTTGTAGCTGCTGTCAGAAGGTGCAAGTTTTGACGAGAGGAAAAGAATAATAATAAACTTAACATCTGAACTCAAACTCTTGCACTTTTTTCGTAAATACTGTAAATGTCGCGCGCCCAGTTTGGAGCCAGAAAAGTGGCACAATGCACCTTTAAAATGACTTAAGTAAGCACACGGTCTGATGTGAGTGATCAGAGGGACCAGAAATCACCTCATTTTGCTGTTTAAATGTGATTTAAATTATCTAAAAATTCCAAACAAATATAAAAAAATTCCAAAATGATCTTTAAAATTCCAAAACTGTGTAATTATTCAGATTTTGAGTGCACGTGTCACTGCAGCTGCTGTCAGAAGATTTGTGTTTTTACAAGTGCAAGTTTTGACAATGTGGGAAAAGTTATTTATTTATTTATTATTTATTTATTATTTATTTATTATTTATTTAATTTTATTTATTTATTTATTACTTATTTAATTTTATTTATTTATTATTTATTTAATTTTATTTCATTTTAATTATTTATTTATTTATTTATTTATTTAATATTTATTTAATATTTATTTAATTTAATTTATTTTTTATTTTTTAATTTTTTATATATATATATATATATATATATATATATATATATATATATATATATATTTATAAGGGACAGTGCACATTAATGAACACATGTTCATTAATATTTACATATGTAAATATGCCAGATTTTAGCCGCAGGTTAGTTTCCATCTGTTGTCCCTGGACAGGTTGTTTGTACCTTTAAGGCCACACGTAACATAACATAAAGTGCAATAAAAAACAAACTAAATACAAATAAATACACACAGAGTCAAAAACAGAAACTCAGGAGGGTTTCAACAATATTATAGGAGATTTTACATAAAGTCCAATGAATGAAATGCACATATTGATACATTTATCCTAAAGTGTAGTAATATAAACTTAAAATCTGAACTCAAACTCACTTTTTTTCATAAATATTGTAAAAGTCATGCGCCTAATTTGAAGCCGTCCCCGGCCGCTGCTTCCATGAGGTTCAGGCTGTGACGTTGAACTTGTCCGTCTCTAAATTGGCCTGAATTAAAGTCAAATAAGCGCCGTTGTTGACTTCCAGGCCTGTGGTATTACCTGAGCGGACAGTCGCGGCCCTGCCTCACTCTGATCGGATCTCCAAACTTCGGGTACCGGTCGGTGCACAGAGACCTGGAGGCTCAGATCGCCATCGTAACGAACAACGAGGATCTGCAGACGCGACTGCAGGAGGTGAGGAGACTGAACGAGCGCCGAGGACCGGACTCGATATATGTTTGAGTTCACGTCTGGATCTGACCTTTGGAAACATGCGACGACGACGGCGACGACTTCCGGTGTAGTTCCCGACTTGCGACTGCGAACGAACCCGCTGAGGTAAACGTTGATCGTTGGTAAAATGAAGCCTGCAGACGGACGTGCGGTTTGGAATCATCTGGAGTCGTGCGTCGGTGCGGAAATGATGAAAACTGAGGTGCGGTCGGAAATGTTGATTCCCTGAACACGACGGAACGCTACGACGACATGGAGATGAAGAAAACTGGGACTTTTTCCTCATTTTTTTCTTAGATTTTTGTCAGATTTGCTCCCATGAGCAGAGCCTGCGGGAAGTCGTCGTCGCCGCATGTTTCCAAACGTTTTCCTGGTTTGTGACGGAAGCTAAATTTCTCACTTAGTGTATTTTTTAACTCTGAAAAAAGATGTTTGAATTATTTTTATTCACAGGGTTCTTACAGTCATGGAAATCCTGGAAAAGTTATGGAAATTTAGCTAATTCAATGAAAGTTTTGGAAAAGTCATACAGTTTTTCCTCTTCTTTTTCTCTTTCACACAACTACAGCGTTTTGTTAAGTTTCTCATGAGTCTGTTCTGATTATTTCTGAACGTCTGTGCAGTCGCTCCAGCAGAACAAACGCAATCAGGTGTTTTGTTTAAAAGAGATGAAAATAAACGCACTGACAGGATTTTAAATGTTAAAAACTATAAATCAAACCATAAGATGTGTGTAGAATCCACGGCAAAGGGCAGAGTTCAATTTGTCAACTGTACAAGAGTTTTAGGAACACGTTTTTGCTGCTCATCCAACTGAATTTCTACCTAAAACTCTTGTCCAGTTGACAAATTGAACTCTGCCCTTTGCCACCAAACCATAAGGTGAGTGGAAAAGGTTCACATTTCATATTTAGCCGTAAAAGTGCTCAATTCTACACGTGTAGGTGCCGTAAAATCATGGAAAATTCACTTTAGGTCATGAAAAAGTCACGGAAAAGTTTTGAAAAAGAGTGGGAACTGTGTATTCGGAATTTTTCTTGCTGAAATTTTAAGTTTTCAAATGCAAAATAAAAATGTCACCTTTTAAATATTCAGAACGTCCATTTTCCGTCAAATTCAGAGTGTAAATTTCGCAGCAAAAAGCCGCCAAGGCAGAAGCAATCGATCCTGTGAGTGAGGAGGACCGAGGCTGTTTCCTATTGGCTGTTCTCACCCGGGGGCGGAGTTTATACTTAAAACTTAAAACAATAAAAGAGATGAAGTTTGGATGAGGCGAATTCTGACCAATCAGATCGCTTCACTGCACCATTTCCTGCTTGAATCAGATCGAGTCACTTTGGATCGATTGCTTCTGCCTTGGCATCTTGGATCTTTGCTGCAAATTTCACACTCTGAATTTCAGCTACTAAATTTGAGGACTTGAAAATGATTTCTGCTGAATATTTAAGATAAGATAAGATAAGATAAACTTTATTGTCCCCCGAGGGAGAAATTTGTCTTGGGCACGTAGTGCAGGGTGCAGTCAATAAATACAATACAAAAACAATACAAAACAATACAATACAATAAAATACACAAATAGTATAAATATAGAGTAAAAAGCAGAATGCAGTACAATATCATAAAATAGTGCAGGACTAGTAAGGTGACCTCAGCATAGTATGTATAAAACAGAACCAGCAGATATGGCTTCCAGAGTTAATGAGGATGGAGTGGGATTAGGTGAAGTAGAAAAAGGGTTGGGGATGGGCAGAGGATCCACAGCTGTAGGCCTCCCCCCTGCCCACAAGGAGGCAAAGGTGATCTACAACACCCTAACCCTCCCCAAACTGGGAGGGTTAAGGGGGGAGGGGCTAGGGTAGTGGATCCACAGCAGAAGGCCTCCCCACTACCCTAGGAGAGACGTGTGGGGGCCAGGGACCGAGCTGGTTTTTATGTGTTTGTTGAGGAGGGGTATTGAGGTGAGAATGAAAGACTGTTTGAATCGATTGCTCTTGCATCTGCTGGCTCTGTAGCACCTCCCGGAAGGCAGCAATTCATATTCAGAGAATAAAACATGAGAGGTGATTTATTTTGTTTTTCAGAATAAAAATAATTCAAACACGTTTTTTCCAGAGTTCAAGCAATCAAAGTGAGAAATTCAGCGGTGTTTAAAGAGCGAAATCTGATGAAACGAATGATCTTTCCGTGACCTGGAGGATGCTACAGTCTGTATCAGAGTCTTGTGTATATGTTTGACAGTGTTATCGTGTCTTGCGCCCCCTACAGGAGCAGGAGCGGTTGTACAGACGCTCCTCCGAAGTCTCCGGCTCCACGTTCGAGCGTCCGGACAGATACGTTAAACTCTGGGTCAAACTGGTCACTCCCCTCATCAAGAACTTCTTCTGACCCACAGGTGACGCTTTAACTGTTCAAGGGTTTAAACTTCCTGTTTAGAGGCGCCATTTTGAGGACTTTACACCCTCCAGGAGACAGAATAGTTTGTTTTGAACGGTTAATAGCTTTGGCAATGGTACGGACGTTTCTTCCCTCCCAAACTCATGGGTGTGACGTCTGTTGAGAAATCGTGCAGTTGTTGTGTTAGAGATAAGGTCAAGAATGTAGAAGCTTTAAAGCTGAACTGCGGCACGTTTGAAGCTAAAGTCCGTCGCGAGAGGAGGTGAAATTCTGTCAGACGCCAAAAAAACGGCACAGATCAGTGTTTCCTCGGTGGAGATCTCACTGTGGCAGTGAGTCTGTCAAGGCGACAAACTAGTGCAGTGATGGGGGCAAGTTCTGAACTTCCACGTAAAACACCAATTTGCTTCACACTGAAGAAGTTTAACACCACTTTAACCCATCTTACAACAGCCACGAGTCTAAAAAACAAAACGCTCTGCCTGGTTCACTCATTAGTGTCTGGAAACGTTAGAAAACAACTTTATAATCATCCTTACACTTCCCTCTGCTGATTTCCCACTGCACAGGCCAAAGACTCGACTGTCGATGTCGTTTCTGATCTTGTTTATTTACCAGTGAGTTATATTTTTTGAAAAATGCTTAAAAAAAACCCATTCCCGAACCATTTTCTTTCAAGAACTTTATCCAGAGTCGCTGCGGGGTCTTAAAAGTCTTAAATTACGTTGTCCAAGTCTTATTTTTTCCACAAAGGTCTTAAATTTCATTAACCTGCTCTTTTGTAAACTCACCCGGGCTGCAGTGCAACGTGAGACAATGTGAAAGTTTAGTTTGTCTTGTTAAAATGTTATAAATGATTTTTGGCCATTTCACAGCGACGTACACAACTATAAATGAGTTCTGAATGAGATTTTATAGTATAAGTAATTGTTGTTATTTAAAGCAGTGAGTAATGGTCATTATTAGAATTGGATCCGGTGCTTTTCGCCCGCAGAATGGGTGCGATGTTGGTCTTAATTTTCATTTAAATGGTCTTTTTGGGGGAGTCAAACCTGGGGATGCGCTGTTCCACCTCGTGATGTCAGGACGAATAATAAAGAGTCACTCAAACGTGTGAATGAAACAAAACACAACTCCAGGTCTGTTTGTGAAGAGGAAACGACATTAGGACACGACTTAAAGCTCACAAGAGTCAGTTTTGCGTAATATAGAAACTTTAAGCACTAAATAAGCAGAATTACTCAAACAACTGTTTTTATTTTGTTAAAGAGAATCTAACGTTACAACATGGCCGCCAGCAGGAGGTGGGTGTTATATCGTCTCATTCGTCACGTAAATCTAATAAGGAAACGTTTATCATTTGAGCGCCGACGGATAAATGTTTGGTTTTCACTTTCAGTCATTGAACTGTTCAAACTCTTTAATGATAATAATAGCTGCAGGCGTTGTCTTTTAAACGGCACTTCTCGAAAACACTTGGACCTGAGTCAAAACAAACTCTGCTCTTGTGTCACATTAGATCTGCTTTAAATTCGGCTTTAAATCCTGCTTAAATCCTGCTTAAATCCTGCTTAAATCCTGCTTAAGTCCTGCCTTAATCCTGGTTAAATCCTGCTTAAATCCTGCTTAAATCCTGTCTTAATTCTGGTTAAATCCTGGTTAAATCCTGCTTAAATCCTGCTTAAATCCTGTCTTAATTCTGGTTAAATCCTGGTTAAATCCTGCTTAAATCCTGATTAAATCCTGGTTTAATCCTGGTTAATTCCTGATTAGGTCCTGGTTAAATCGTGTCTTAAATCCTGGTTTAATCCTGGTTAAATCCTGACTTAAATCTTGGCTAAATCCTGGTTAACTCCTGATTTAAATCCTGGTTCAGTCCTGATTAGGTCCTGGTTTAGTCCTGCTTAAATCCTGTCTTAAATCTTGGTTAAATCCTGATTAGGTCCTGGTTAAATCCTGATTTAAATCCTGGTTAAATCCTGATTAGGTCCTGGTTAAGTCGTGTCTTAAATCGTGTTTAAATCTTGGTTAAGTCCTGTTTTAAATCCTGGTTAAGTCCTGGTTAAATCCTGTCTTAAATCCTGGCTAAGTCCTGGTTTAGTCCCGTCTGGGAACTGTTTCGTTGCCGTTGTGAGTTCTGGTCTAGTGAGTTTTTGCCTTGTCGTGTTGTCACAATATTAAAAGCTCAGAACTGATTCTGATCCCACAATTATAATAAAAAACTCTTTCTGTAGAAAACAGAATGTGATTTTCCACATTAAATCAATGCACTTTCTTTTCTATTCGCTCTTATTCTTGTTCTGTCAACAGGGGGTTTTTTTTTGTATCGACACCTGCCAAAAATCAAATTTCGATTCTAGTTTTAATCTGAATTAATTTGTCAAACTCCTTCTGTGGCTCCTGTTTTGGCTTATTTCCCAACTCTCCAGTAAGTTACTACAGACGTACAAATGACTGTTTCAAAAATGTTTTCAAGTGTAATTCTCTGTTTTTGAGCGTAATTTAAGCTGAAGTCGACTCATGATTTGACTCGATCTGGTTTGTGTCTGAGCCGTGAGTCGTTTCCGTGGTGACGCTGCAGAGTTCAGACCTCAGACACGAAAACAGGATTTACAGAAACTCTGCTTCACTGTGGTCAGGCCCAAAACCCCCTGAAGACCCTCCAGAGACCCTCCAAAAGACCTGCCAAAGACCCGCCAAAGACCCTCCAAAGACCCTCCAAAGACCTGCCAAAGACCCTCCAAGAGACCTGTCAAAGATCCTCCAAAGACACCATCAAGTACTCGTCTGGACTGGGGTCTGGACTGGGGTCTGGACTGGGCTCTGGACTGGGCTCTGGACTGGGCCCTGGACTGGGCCCTGGACTGGGCTCTGGACTGGGCTCTGGGTTTGTAAACTAAGGACCAGGACCAGACCAGCACCGCGCCAGGACCAATCAAGTTCTAAAATAAACCAGGACTCAAACAGGATTGAAGCAGAACTAAACCTTGTCTGAAGCGCGACTAAACCGGAACTAACCCAGATCTAAACTTGGACTAATCAAGGACAAAGACTCCTGGGACTAAATCAGGACTAAGTCTAAGTCTAAACCCAGGTCTAACCCAGGACTAAACCAGGTCTAAACCAGGACTAAACCAGGTCTAAACCAGGACTAAACTAGGTCTAAACTAGGCCAAAACTAGGTCTAAACCAGGTTTAAACCTAGGTCTAATCCAGGTCTTAAACCAGGTTTAAACCTGGGTCTAAAACTAGGTCTAAACCAGGTCTAAACCAGATCTAAACCCAGGTCTAAACTAGGCCTTAAACCAGGTCTAAACCAGGTTTAAACCCAGGTCTAAAACTATGTCTAAACCAGGTCTAAACCAGGACAAAAACCAGGACTAAACCAGG
Source organism: Odontamblyopus lacepedii (assembly GCA_034769755.1). Classification (NCBI taxonomy): domain Eukaryota; kingdom Metazoa; phylum Chordata; class Actinopteri; order Gobiiformes; family Gobiidae; genus Odontamblyopus; species Odontamblyopus lacepedii. Next base: position 31,747,568 of record CM068360.1, on the reverse strand, counting down.
TCTAAACCAGGTCTAAACCAGGGCAAAAACCAGGACTAAACCAGGTCTAAACCTGGTCTAAACCAGGACAAAAACCAGGACTAAACCAGGTCTAGTTCTGACTAAAACACTTGGGTCAAATGCAGAGGACGTTCGTGTGTTTTTGGTCCTTTTATTAATTTGTCGATTCCCCATTTTTCCCCTTTCAAAACATACATATTTTCATGGTTTATCGCTATGGCGACGTCCCTAATTCCTCCTGAATCTGCACATTTTCCCCCTTGACTCAGTCCTGACCCTGAAACACCTCCTGAAACTCCAGCCCCGCTGCATTTCTCACATTTTGTTTGCTGGAAGCGTTGCGTTTACAGTAACAGGGAGGGGCCCTTTTCAAACCCGACTTTATGCTTCTGCCAAAAGGAACAGAGAGGACATCGTTTGCATCTGCGACAACAAAAGACGTGACAAAAAGGTATTCTAAACCTGCCGAACAATACCGCGGGACAGGCCTCGCGCCGTCCAGGAAGCCGCAGCGCGTTTTTACCGGCAGAGATCGGGGCGTGGCCTTTGTGAGAAATAAACACCGGCTAAAAATAAACTCTAAAGACACAATTACCGCGTCAGGCCAAATAAACCCGACCCTCACGGATGTGTAAACTTAAATTAAGAAGGAGCGTTAAAGCTGCACTGCGGAACTTTTCATCTGCGCGTCTCACGTAGGATTAAACCGGGTCTAAACCTGGTCTCAATCATGACTAACCCGGAACTAACCCAGGTCTAATCAAGGACAAAGACTCCTGGGACTAAATCAGGACTAAAGACTTCTCTTGGACGATATCGTTATCTTCCAGGTCTAAACCAGGTCTAAATGTGGTCTAAACAAGGATAAAAAAACGGCTAAATCAGGTCTAAACCAGGACAAAAACTAGGTCTAGTCCAGGTCTAAACCAGGTGCACCAGGTGCACTGAATGCAGTCGCCGCTCCACAGATCTGACTCGTAATCTGGCCCCATAGCGACGACCCGCCCACATGCTTCTGTTGAAAAAAGACAAAAGTTTTATGCCCTAAAGTGGAACATTCTAGATAAAGTGAAAACATTAACACTTAGAAATGGTTCAGTCCTGGTTCAGTCCGGGTTCAGTCCAGGTTTAGTCCTGGTTCAGTCCTGGTTTAGTCCTGGTTTAGTCCTGGTTTAGTCCTGGTTCAGTCCTGGTTCAGTCCTGGTTCAGTCCTGGTTTAGTCCTGGTTTAGTCCTGGTTCAGTCCGGGTTCAGTCCTGGTTCAGTCCTGGTTCAGTCCTGGTTCAGTCCTGGTTCAGTCCTGGTTCAGTCCTGGTTCAGTCCTGGTTTAGTCCTGGTTTAGTCCTGGTTCAGTCCGGGTTCAGTCCTGGTTCAGTCCTGGTTCAGTCCTGGTTCAGTCCTGGTTCAGTCCTGGTTCAGTCCTGGTTCAGTCCCGGTTTAGTTTTGCACATCTGAACTGGATTTGTTGAGGTTTTTGCACTTTTAAAAATCAAAACTCTATAAATGAAGTTTTATCATCAAAAATAAACCCGGAGTTTTGTTTTGGTTCGTTGTTTCACCCGATGATGTCACGAGGTGGTGCCCCAGCATTTGTAACCCCCCCCTTCTGCACTTAAGAGTAAGTGCAGAATAAAACCGTTTATTTCTTATAGAGTCTAGTGGTAAAACACATTATTTCTACTGTGTCTGAACTGTTTATTCTGCACGAAACAAAAAGCAGCTGAACTTTAGTTTATGTGTCGCTCTTGTCTCCCTCTAGTGTCCAGTTCAGGTAAAGCAACAAAACCCAGACTGAAAACATCAAACATGAAAATGACGCCGCGGCTTTTTCACTTTTTATAAATCAGGTTTGGCCAGAGAAACGTTTGATAATTCTGATAAACCTCATAGGAGGTGAGGAGACGAGGAGAGAGGAGACAAGGAGAGAGGAGAGAGGAGACAAGGAGAGAGGAGACAAGGAGAGAGGAGACAAGGAGAGAGGAGACAAGGAGAGAGGAGACGAGGAGAGAGGAGGCGAGGAGAGAGGAGGCGAGGAGAGAGGAGACGAGAGAGGAGACAAGGAGAGAGGAGAGAGGAGACGAGGAGAGAGGAGACTAGGAGAGAGGAGACAAGGAGACGAGGAGAGAGGAGACGAGGAGAGAGGAGACGAGGAGAGAGGAGATGAGGAGAGAGGAGACGAGGAGAGAGGAGACGAGGAGAGAGGAGACAAGGAGACGAGGAGACGAGAGAGGAGACGAGGAGAGAGGAGATGAGGAGAGAGGAGGAGAGAAGGAGACGAGGAGAGAAGGAGACAAGGAGAGAAGGAGACAAGGAGAGAGGAGGCGAGGAGAGAGGAGACAAGGAGAGAGGAGACGAGGAGAGAGGAGACGAGGAGAGAAGGAGAGAGAAGACGAGGAGACAAGGAGACAAGGAGAGAGGAGACGAGGAGAGAGGAGACGAGGAGAGAGGAGACGAGGAGAGAAGGAGACGAGGAGAGAAGGAGAGAGGAGACGAGGAGAGATGAGACAAGGAGAGGAGAGAAGGAGAGAGGAGACGAGGAGAGATGAGACAAGGAGAGGAGAGAAGGAGAGAGGAGACAAGGAGACGAGGCGAGGAGAGAGGAGACGAGGAGAGAAGGAGAGAGAAGACGAGGAGACAAGGAGACAAGGAGAGAGGAGACAAGAAGAGGAGGCGAGGAGAGAGGAGACGAGGAGAGAGGAGACGAGGAGAGAAGGAGACGAGGAGAGAAGGAGAGAGGAGACGAGGAGAGATGAGACAAGGAGAGAGGAGACAAGGAGAGGAGACGAGGAGAGAAGGAGAGAGGAGACAAGGAGACGAGGAAACAAGGAGAGAGGAGACGAGGAGAGAGGAGACGAGGAGAGAGGACACAAGGAGAGAGGAGACAAGGAGAGGAGGCGAGGAGACGAGGAGAGAAGGAGAGAGGAGACGAGGAAACAAGGAGAGAGGAGACGAGGAGATGAGGAGAGAGGAGACGAGGAGACAGAAGACAAGGAGAGAGGAGACGAGGAGAGGAGACAAGGAGAGAGGAGACGAGAAGAGAGGAGACAAGGAGAGAGGAGACAAGGAGATGAGAGAGGAGACAAGGAGACGAGGAGAGAGGAGGCGAGCAGAGAGGAGACAAGGAGAGGGGAGACAAGGAGAGAGAAGGAGATGAGAGAGGAGACAAGGAGACAAGGAGAGAGGAGACAAGGAGAGAGGAGACAAAGAAAGAGGACACAAGGAGATAGGAGGCCAGGAGAGAGGAAATGAGGAGACAAGAAAGGAAAAAAATACATGAATTAAAAGAAACATATGATTATTATTGGACGTATGTTGAATATTTCGATGAAACAGAATTAAATGTTTTTCTTCTTAAACTCAGAGTTTGGTGGTGAATCTTTAGTTTTGTTTCTGTAAACTCGAATCGTCCGTTCAGAGTTTTAATCAAACGTCACTTCGTTACAGACCGACACTCGTCCTCATGGTGAAGTCCCTGAGGCGCTCGGCATTCTGGGAGTTGGAGTCTCGCACTGAAGAACCACAGCCTCGTTTCAACCTGGACCTGCCTCATGCCGTAAACTTTTCTCTTATTTTTATTTCCACTGTGAAGCCCAAACATTTCAGCGCAGGATTTTTTTTAAAACACTTTTGAAAGGCCTTAAATATGAACCGAGGTTCACAGTTTTGGGAAGAGCTTCAGGAGGAATCGTAAATGTGGGATTTTGTTTGTAAATTAAAACAGTGAAGAGTTTTTTAAAGGTTTGGGTTTTTACTGGAACTTAAAACGACGACGACGAAGTGAATTTACGGGTCTGTTTACAAATATTTAAATGTGCAGCAAAAAACAGGATCCTCAAATCTGCAGACTGGGATTAGACCTGGTTTAGTCCTGTTTAAGTCCTGGTTTAGTCCTGTTTAAGACCTGGTTTAGTCCTGTTTAAGACCTGGTTTAGTCCTGTTTTAAGACCTGGTTTAGTCCTGATTTAGACCTGGTTTAGTCCTGTTTTAAGACCTGGTTCAGTCCTGGGTTAGTCCTGGTTTATTCCTGGTTTAGTCCTGGTTTAGTTCTGGTTTAGTTCTGGTTTAGTCGCCGAACACTGTGATCCGTTTGTGGTCAAAGTTTTACTCTGAAATGATGAAATGATAAAAATCGGAGAAAGAATTTAGTGAAAGTTTAACTCCAACTTAACGAGAGGAAAAGGAACAAAATATGAAAAGGAGAAGAGAAAAAGAGGAGGAAGAGGAGGAAGAGGAGGAGGAGGAGGAGGCGGAGGAAGAGGAGGAGGAGGAAGAGGAGGAGGAGGAAGAGGAGGAGGAAAAAGAGGAGGAGGAGAAAGAGGAGGAGGAGGAAGAGGAGGAAGAGGAGGAGGAAGAGGAGGAAGAGGAGGAGGAAGAGGAGGAGGAGGAGGCTCAGACGGTTCAGAGGAAAAGTAGGAATCTGCCAATTTCAAACCTTTTTATGCTGAAAAGTTTTTGTTTTTTAACTTGTGTCGCTCCGTTAATGCAATAAAAACACGACTGACTTCCTCTTTTTCTCCCTCGTTTCTTTTTCACTGACCCCAGTAAAACACGGACCATTTGTTTTATTTTTTTATATTCAAACGTTTAATATTTTCAAATAAATTACTACAAATCTGGATAAATAAACAGTGCTCTGACCACAGGGACGGTCGTAACAAACGTACAAAAACTTCAACAAAAAAACTCAAATCAAATCAAAATTCTGTATGAAATATAAGAGTTTTTGTATAGATTTAATGGAAAAGCAAAAATACGGCGTGTAGTCTTTTTAAAGCTGCACTGTGTAACTTTTCTGGTGGACGGTCGGTTTCCACGGAGACGTTATTGCGTTGCCCGTTGCCGTGTGTTTACGTTTGTTCAGTTATTACATGACTTTGTTTTTATTGCCTCGAAGAGCAAAAGGCGTCTCCACAGAGCTGAGTTATAACGGTTTCCATGGAGATCGGTGAGTGTAAAGCGATACTGCGGGACATTCCTGCGGAGGATGAAGCTTTCAGGAATATTCGTGCGCGAAGGAAAGAAATCGGTGCAGGTTTGGACGTAGTTGAGCAAAAAATAAAAATTCGTAAACTCACGAATGAGTTCAGACGTACAGAAAATGTCCAGATACTTCAGACCTGGTTTAGACCTGGTTTAGTCCTGATTTAGACCTGGTTTAGACCTGGTTCAGTCCTGATTCAGTCCTGATTTAGACCTGGTTTAGTCCTGGTTCAGTCCTGGTTCAGTCCTGTTTTAGTCCTGTTTTAGTCCTGGTTTAGTCTTAGTTTAGACCTGGTTTAGACCTGGTTCAGTCCTGGTTCAGTCCTGTTTTAGTCCTGGTTCAGTCCTGGTTTAGACCTGGTTTAGACCTGGTTCAGTCCTGGTTCAGTCCTGTTTTAGTCCTGGTTCAGTCCTGGTTTAGACCTGGTTTAGATCTGGTTTAGATCTGGTTTAGATCTGGTTCAGTCCTGTTTTAGTCCTGGTTCAGTCCTGGTTTAGACCTGGTTTAGACATGGTTCAGTCCTGTTTTAGTCCTGGTTTAGACCTGGTTTAGACCTGGTTTAGACCTGGTTTAGACCTGGTTTAGACCTGGTTTAGACCTGGTTTAGACATGGTTCAGTCCTGGTTTAGATCTGGTTTAGACCTGGTTCAGTCCTGTTTTAGTCCTGGTTCAGTCCTGGTTTAGACCTGGTTCAGTCCTGGTTCAGTCCTGGTTCAGTCCTGGTTCAGTCACACACGACTTGTTTCTCGCTCCACTGGCCTCAAATCGAGACTTTACGAACATTTACTTTAGGCTCAACTTCGGCCGAACCTGCACCGATTTCCTTCCCCACGCGCACGAATGTTTCTGAAAACTCCTCCTGTGCACGTCCCCGACGAGGCGGCAACACCACCTCCCCGGAGACGAGCGGGAAAGTTCCACAGTGCGGCTTTAATGGTCTGAAACGGGCAGAAGTTCATCTGTAAATGAGTTCGAGCTGTGAGACGTAAAGGACCGTTCGTCTACATAAGTGTGTTTTCGTGTGTTTTTGTGTGTTTTTGTGTGTGTTTGTGTGTTTTCGTGTGTTTTTGTGTGTTTTTGTGTGTTTTTGTGTGTTTTCGTGTGTTTTCGTGTGTTTTTGTGTGTTTTTGTGTGTTTTCGTGTGTTTTCGTGTGTTTTTGTGTGTTTTTGTGTGTTTTTCCGCGTCGTCGTTCGTTTACGGCCCTTTGTGAGCCGAGACTTTCTTCTTTCGAGCCGCGAGCATCTCGTAGAACGGGTCTTTACTGATCGCAGCTCTGCGGACAAAAACAAAAACAAAGAAAATGTCACAGGAAACTATTTAAAGGCCAATATTCCGTTATTCTCTGATCCACTGTGAGTTTCTAACGCAGTTTCCTCGTCGCAAACGGACCCGGAGCTGAGTTTTTTTGTTTCGTTCACACACGTTTAACGCACAGAACCTGCAGATTTAGGCCGAGTTCTTCCCTCAGACCGAACGCTACGACGAGCCGTTCCACCTCGTGATGTCGTGCGCCGTGTTTTTAAACTCCGCGCAGCTTCGCTAGAATCTTTCGGATCGTTTCGGCCCGTTTGCGCTGAGCTAAAGGTGAAAGAGGAGCTGTTCACTGGAAAACTCCGGCTTCGGGACATGTTCAGCGCTGGAGTTGCCCGTTGGGAGTCGTTCTTTTCAATCTCGATTAAGAACGAAAAACGAGTGAACGGGAAAACGGTTTATTTCACTGTTCCCGATCGGCTCTTCTATGAGTATCGGACAGTTTCGTCTGAACGCGTCTCGTCCGATCGCAGCGTTTGGACGAGCAGAAGCTGATCGGAGACGATAAATACGAAAGAATCACCCGGACGAGTTTGAGATTCACGAGCGCGAAGACGACGAAAACTGGAGGAGGCGACGAAATGGCGACAAGTCCCGAGGAAAAAAGGAAAGAGCGGAAAGAGCACTCCTTAAACAGATTTCGACCTCTATTTCCAGTATTTAATTTAAAGTTTAATTCAATTTCCACTCAAAAAACTCAAAAATCGGGGCCCGTTTCAGTTTTAATATTTTATTGTCGCTGGTTTATTTGCTGCTGCTGGAAGAATTTACCTGAAAAATCTTTGCAATTTTGTGGAGAAGAGAGAAACTGACACTGAATTCACAGCAGCAGCAGCAGAAATGATAAACCAGAGAGAATCAAATATTAAAATTCAAATGTGCTGTTTTTTCTGGGAGTTATTTGAACATTAAATGAAATAAATCTGTTTGTCTGACACTAAAACGGAGATGAAATAAACTGTTTTCCCATTTTATTGTTTTTCGTTTTCACCGAAATCCACCTGCCGCTGATAATAAAGAGCAACTTAAACGTGTGCGAATGACACGAACACAACTCCAGGTCTGTTTGTGAGGAGGAAACGCGGCGTAAATGATAAAACGGCGTAAATCGGGCGAGTAGAAGGAAGGAGTAAAGTGCCGAACGTGGCCCCGTACTTGATGCAGTTGATCCACTGCTCCTTCTCCTCTCTGGTGGGAGCCGAGATCCTGTAGAACGTGTGGTTTCCTTCCACCACTCGGCCGTCGGCTTCGGTCTTACAGGCTTTGATCACCTGGTCCCTGTGCTCCGGGATGAACAGCTCGAAACAGTTCTGCAGAGACGGAGCAAAGCTTTAAAAAAAACGCACCCGGGCAGAGGCTTTAGCGGCTTTAGAGTGAAATCTGACGGATAAACGGACGCGAGGATCTCAGAACAGGTTTGTGGAAGTGACTTATGAATAATGAGGCAAAAGGAAGTGAAGTTCTGATTTCCACAAATGCAAATTGTAACTTGTATTTTGGTCTTTGCAAGTAGATTTATGTATTTTACGGTTCACTGACAAAATTTCAAACCTTTTCCAGGAATTTTCATGACCCAAAGTGAATTTTTCGTGATTTTACGGCACCTACATGTGTAAAATTGAGCACTTTTAGAGCTAAATATGATAAAACGTGAACCTTTTCCACTCACCTTATGGTTTGGTTTATAGTTTTTAACATTTAAAACATTTATTGTGTCTCATTTAAACAAAACACCTGATTGGGTTTTGGAGCAGACGTTCAGAAATAATCATCATAACCTCACAAGAATTTAACTAAACGCTGTAGCTGAAAGAGACACTAAAATTCTATGATTTTTCCCAAATTTTCATTGAATTTACAAAATTCCGTGACTTTTCCAGGATTTCCATGACCGTGGGAACCCTGGTATTTGTAAATATCTTTTTATTTGCAAAAAAAAAACAAAAAATTACATCGTCTCTTCTCTAATTTAATCTCTCTATTTTAACATTTTATGGTGATTATTTATGTTGTGATTTGTTTGTATTGTGATTTCAGTGCATTTCTTCTTCTGTAAAGCACTGAAATACTTTGTGTACGAACAGTGCGATACAAATAAACTGGCCTTACAAAAAACTAATTACATTTGTAAAAGTAGAAGTAGAAAAGTTAATGTGAGAGAAACTGTGGGCGGAGCCGTCACGTCCTCTGCTGTGAGTACAAACTATTTACCTTGTCCTAAATGAACTAAGGTTTCTCTCACCTCACATTTCCTACTTCAACCCCTAAACCCACACTGCCCTCTAGTGGCGCCTACTGTGTCTGTCAGGAGTGTCCAGACTTCAGGGCCACATGTTAAAGCACAGAGTGAATCATTCAAATCTGTGAGTTTAGAACAGGTTTGAATGACCTTTGTTCACACTTAAACCCTCAAAAGGACAAACTACATTTGCTTGATCGAGGTACATTTCAAAAACTACAGTAAAAAGTCCGACTTCAGGAGTTTGGGCCAATTCTCCCGGAAGCCCGAGGGCCAAAACAGTTGATCTGAGGGCCACGTTTGGCCCCCGGGCCACAGTTTGGACCTGCCTGGTGTCTGTGAGTCTGTGGCTCTATTTGGATTTGAGGATTTTGCAAAAATAATGTCTCAAAAATACGTCGTAGAGGAAATCTGTGGATTTCGTGTAATTGGTGATCCACAAATCACTTTTTTTTCCAACAGAATTTACTTTTTTGTTTTTTTGCACATGAAAAAAAGAGATATTTACAAATACACCTCTACTGTAAAGACTAAAATACAACTAACACATGTTAAATTTGCCTTTGTGGATATAAAAACACATGTACAAACCAATGATCATTTGTAAATCTCCCTCTGCGTGTGTGAAACTACAGGACCAGCAGCTTTTACACAGAATAAGAGGGGATTTTGTATTATTATGTGCATTAAAAAGTGCACATAACTATGGCCCTGAGGAAGACGTGGCTGCAATTCTGTGCCTTTCTGTGTTTTGTTTGTGAAATTTTCTTATTTTTTTGGCTAAATTATTTACTTTTGGCGTTAATAACGTGAAAAACTATGGTAATTGAGCAATGTGATGCGTTTTCTTTGTTCTTGTCTGAAATGTACCGGTTTCTTGGAGTCTTCCACTTCTCGGATGCTCAGGTTTTCCAGCGGGATGATTCCTCTGGGCTCTTTGTCCTGTCGGGGAAACGGGAAAAATAAACTGAAGCGTAATTTTTAAAGCGCGATATTTAGTAAAAAAACAAAAAACGTCTTCTAAACTCACAGTTGTGTATTCAAAGTAGTAGAGGCAGTTGTCCGTGAGGATGAACCAGCGTCTTTTCCAGGTTTTCACCCTCCCTCCTGAGGAAAACCCCAGACATTACAGGAAATGTTCAAAGGGAAACGTGTGAATTCATCTGTGAGTTAAGCCGCAGCTCATTCGCAGAACCTTAAAGGGACGGTGTGAATCTCTGTGTCGATAGAATAATGTCTGAAGTAAAACTCACCTCGCGTCGCCTGAATCGCTGCACGTCGAGGGACTATTTTCTCGTATATCAATCCGCCGCTTTAGATTTGAGGCAATAATTGTTCTTTCTGCAGTGAGTTTATACAGATTCTTTAGTTGTGTCTAAAGTGATGCATTTTGGGAGGATTTACATCATTTTTTTTTTTTAAAATTAAAACATGTGCCAGTTCCAAATATTAAATTAGAAAATGTTATGTGAGGCTTCGTTGTAGATAATTACCAGAATGATTTAACTATTAACTCAATTTTTGATTCATAAAAACAGATTCTTTTAGAGTCGACCAAACTTCAAAGCTTTTCGTAAAGAACCGTATTTTTCGGACTATAAATTGCACTTTTTTTCAGAGTTTTTTCAGCTTTTTTTCTGCGTCTTATACTCAGGTGCGATTTATATATGACATTTTTCACACTGACAGTTCATAGACCAAATATATGAATTGTATATATGAATCACAAATGAAAACATTTTGGTTTTATAGATAAATAATAAAGAAAAGAGTTTTTTTCCATTTTATTTTTGGTCCTATATTGAAAAACGAACAAACGAATGATGCACGGATTGTTCTCTATTGTTTTTATTTCTATAACTTCAGTAATTCGCCTTTCAAGATGAAATGTTGGTTCTTGGACTCTGATTTTATCAAATAAATTTCCCTCTTTTAATCCAGTGCGACTCATACGTGTTTTTTCTTCTTCATTGTCTATTTTTTGGCTTGTGCGACTTATAGTCCGAAAAATACTGTACATCTTTTTTTTTTCTTCTCTGAAATGTATGAAACAAAAATCTGCAGTGCAACTTACGACTTTTTTGCAAATTTATTCCGTCTTTTCCTGTACATTTATGTTGCCGTTCGTGCCTCTTGTGCATCTTTTGTTTTGCTTGTGTGAAAATTACCGTAAAAGAATTGAATTATTTCATTAAAGAAAATAAAAATCAGGAAGTCCAACTCGCTGCTGCTGCTCGGACATAAATCCTTCAAATTCAACGGTCGGTTTTACTTCTAAAATGATTCTCTGGACACAGACGTTCACAGGGACAGTCTGGAGTTCTGATAGTTTTTCCTCGGGTCTGTGCAGTGGCTCAGACTGTTTTTAGTGGCAGGACGACTGTGGACATTGACATGCACTAGCCCAGCACCAGCACCTCTGCAAATAAACCCTTTGAGTGAGAGTAAACAGTGGTGCGCACACATTTTGGCAACAGCAGTACGGCAGAACTCAGCGGCTCGTCGAGAGGAAGGATTATCGTCAAAAGATCGAGAATATAAGGTGGTTTGGCTGGTTTATTTCGAGCATAGTTCACAAAATCATATGTACAGACCTGCAAACTCCAAATACAAGAAACAAAAGGAAAGAAAATTTAAACATCGGACGACCACATTTGTTTACATGCCCGAAAAGGAGCGGGAGGAAGTAAAAAAAAACTTCTCCAAATTTAGATCCTTTTCCACTTCCTGTTAGTATATATTTATACATTTCCTCAACAACAAGCTGAACTTTGACAAACGGTGTCCGGCCGCCAGATCCTCGTGCGTAAAACTTTAAAACTTTAGTCCGTCGGCAGAACATCGATGCTGACAAACACGCGCAGAACAATCAGACGTTTTGGTGCTGGAAATGTTTTTTTATTTTCGTCGTCTTCTGTCCGTGTTCAGTCTGAATGAATCGGAATGAACGGGGAACAATGACACTTCTGTTGCCAAAATGCGAATGCAGCTTTTTTATTGTCGCTTCCGTCTCTAAAAGAGTTTATTCAGGGACTGGATGGAAGATTTAAAAAAGTGTCTCCAAACGTCTCCAACGCTCAGAACTGTCCCTTTAAGATCAGCACAGTGTTAGAGTTGCATTGTGACGCTTTTCTTATGTAGACTCCACCACCTGCTTGTCGCCATGGAGATGCGACGCTTTTGCTTCCCTGGATTTTCCGCAGTATAGCATTAAACATATCAGCAGCATTTATTTCATTTCATTCCATTTTATTCCTCAAAAAAAGCTCTGAAAAACAAAACATTTCGCTTTCTTCCTGGTGTTACCTCGAGTCAGTGACGGCGAAAGGAACCCTGACGCTTCAAGGTGCTTCACTGGCTCCACGGCGCCGTCAAGTGGCCAGAAAGTGTATAACAGGCAAAGTGATAATAGATGCAGTTGTGCTCATAAGTTTACAGACCCTGACAGAATTTATGATTTCTTGTCCGTCTTTCAGAGAATATGAATAACCCAAAAACTTTTCTTTCACTCATGGTTAGTGTTTGGGTGAAGCTGTTTATTATCAAACACCTGAGTTTCCTCTTTTTAAATCATAATGAAACAGAAGCTACACAAATGAGCCAGTGATGCTGGAGTCTTTTGTGATAGTTGTGGATGTGTTCTTTCCTCTCATGGTGAAGCTGCTCATTCTTCTTGGCAAAAGGCTCCAGTTCCTGTAAATTCTTGGGCTCTTGTCTGAACTGCAGCTTGAATCTGCCCAGAGGCTCAGTGATACTGAGGTCAGAAGAGACGAACACTCCAGAACCTTCACTTTATTCTGCTGGAGCCAGTGACAGCTCCACTTGCCTTTGTGTTTTGGATCATTATCATGTTGAATATCCAAGTACGTCCCATGTGCAGCTTCTGGACCAAGAAATCATCAATTCTGCCAGAGGATGGAAACTTATGAGCACAACTGTAATCAACATGGTGGTTCTGATGGAAAGATTTATATTGAACAAATGAATGATTAAATATTTGAAGGTTTGGGTGTTATAAATTGTGGACCACAGTTTCCTTTAATGACAAAAAAACCCTCCAAAATTGACTGATTTTATAACCCAAAACCACAAAATGCGTTTCACTGGCTCTTATGTCTCGAATCGCGCCAAATCCACCAATAATTTCCTGAACACGCGCTTCGAAACCTCGTCACTACCTGGAGTTTAATGCCACACTGAGGAACACTCTGGGCAAACGTCTCCACGAAAAGCCCCAGAAAAGCGACATAATGCAGCTTTAAGCGCACAAGCGGGTTAGATGTGGACACACGGACGAACACGAGGGGAAACAGGCTGGAGGACGGTGCAAAGCGGCGCGGCGCAGTTTAGTTTTTTTAAAATCTAAAAGTGGTAATAAAAATCAGGGAACTTACCTCCTGCAGACGACATGGAAGAAACAAGAAATCAGACGCTTTATGGAGACGTTTAGTACAAGAAAATGTCATCACAAATTCACTGTTTTCAAATCAACCATGAAGAAAATAGAAAAAAATAAGTTATGACGTACGTAGAGGCACAGAAAGTAAAATTCTAAACTATTAAAGTAGTAATAGTAATACTCTAACCTGTCATATACGCTACACAGAACACAAAAACGTACACTTTTAGATCTTTAAACGGCCCTACATGGACAATTTATCAGCAAAAACATGCGATTTAGGAACTGTTCTTATTTTAAAACGTTCCGCCGCTCATATTAGAGTAAATAAATCATAAATAAGAGTTTATAAATATGTTTTTGTACCGAGTTTGAGGAGCCAGCCCTCTCGGTCGGGGTTGAAGAACGTGTGCGTCAGGTCGTTTCCGTCGTCCTCTGGGATTTTAAACGGCTCGTTCTTTATACTTTCGTAAAGATTCTGCAAAAGACGAGAAGAATGTTAGAATATTAGTGATCGTGCGCAAGTTTACTATATTACGCAATGAAATTAAAGTAATATGTTAGCTTAAATAAATGAAAAACCAAACTACTTGTTACTTAAACGGTGCTTAAATATCTGTAATTGCTGCTGTGTTCCTCCAGAGGGCAGCAGAGTCAGAGTTTCTTTTCTTTCTTTTGTTTTTGTTCTTTCGCCTTGAGCCTCGTGTGTCTTTTTTTATCAAATGACCATCAAAATTTAAAGTTTACAAGATAAACTGAGATGCTCCAGGCTCCTATTATGAAACAGATGCTATAAAATTACCTAAATCTGTGGAGATGAACTAAAAATAGTATTTAATTAAACCCTGAATGACGACTACTGTTATTACGGTCACTTTTTTAGGCTAAAATGTGGTTTAAACAGCAGCACATCTGGTTTTTCAGCTTTATTTTTTCCCCTCATACCCATTTTTTAAAACAATTACATATTATTAGTAGATTTTCTTTTTAAGGATTATCAAAATGTCGACGAAGTGAAGAAAAAACTATCACTGACAAACCAGTTTATTAGAATAGCTTTGTTATGTTTTAGAAAAGTCAGTAAAAAAAAAAAACTTCTATTCCATATAAAGGTTTTACAATTCAGCTATTAACAATATGAAGTTTATATCAGATGCTCTTCCATAATCTCTTCGATCTCTGGGCTCAGAAACCGTTGAGACGAGCAGAAAACGCAGCCTGGATTTGGGTCATGAAAAGTCTATTTAAAATCACAATGAACTGAGAGGATTATTCTAAATTTAGACTCTAATTAAACGGGCGAGGATTTTGTCTCCTCCGCAGCAGAAAACGGTTTAGATTCTATCGTGGTTCAGGTTCATTCTCACCTCGAATCACCTCAGAATGAAAATGAGATGAAGATGTGATATGTGAAATAATACAAATGACCCTTTATCCTTTACTATACTTTCTATTAAAAACAGTGGTATAAAGTAACTAAATACAGCTTTTTTTTTTTTTCTTTTTCTTTTTTTCTTTTTTGGTAAATGTAGTAAATAGATTTTTAAACATGTATTTGTGCTGAAAACTAAGCTACATATAAACTCATAAATGGACTAAATTCAGCTTTAAATAAACTTGTAATCAAAATTTGCATATAATGTTACTGAAGTTGTGTAAAAAAAATGCTTGTGTTAGTACTTTTTTTTAGTATTTTTTCATGCATACTTTTTACTTTTCAGAACAGTTTTGGCCTCAGCACTTGTTTTGTCTTGAAACTGTATCTGATTATAGCACAAAAAGCACAGAACAGTATTTATACCAAAACGAGTAAAAAAAAAAAAAAAAGTGAAAGTAGTTGAGTCACATTTTCTCTCCCCAGTTTCTCCCTTTACCCCAGTATAAACCCCTTTAAACCCAGTATAAACCCCTTTAAACCCAGTATAAACATCTTTAAACCCAGTATAAACCTCTTTAAACAATGTATAACCCCTTTAAACCCATTATAAACACCTTTAAACCCATTATAAACCCATTTAAACCCAGTATAAACCCCTTTAAACCCAGTATAAACCCCTTTTAAACCCAGCATAAACCCTTTAAACCCAGTATAAACCCATTTACACCCAGTATAACCCCTTTAAACCCATTATAAACCCTTTAAACCCATTATAAACCCCTTTAAACCCAGTATAAACCCCTTTACATACAGTATAAACCCATTTAAACCCAGTATAAACCCCTTTACACCCAGTATAAACCCATTTAAACCCAGTATAAACCCATTTACACCCAGTATAAACCCATTTAAACCCAGTATAAACCCCTTTAAACCCAGTATAAACCCCTTTACATACAGTATAAACCCATTTAAACCCAGTATAAACCCCTTTAAACCCAGTATAAACCCCTTTACATACAGTATAAACCCATTTAAACCCAGTATAAACCCCTTTACACCCAGTATAAACCCATTTAAACCCAGTATAAACCCATTTACACCCAGTATAACCCCTTTAAACCCAGTATAAACCCCCCTTACCCCAGTATAAACCCTTTAAACCCAGTATAACCCCTTTAAACCCATTATAAACCCATTATAAACCCCTTTAAACCCAGTATAAACCCCTTTACACCCAGTATAAACCCATTATAAACCCATTTAAACCCAGTATAAACCCCTTTACACCCAGTATAAACCCATTTAAACCCAGTATAAACCCCTTTACACCCAGTATAAACCCATTTAAACCCAGTATAAACCCCTTTAAACCCAGTATAAACCCCCCTTACCCCAGTATAAACCCATTATAAACCCATTTAAACCCAGTATAAACCCCTTTACACCCAGTATAAACCCATTTAAACCCAGTATAAACCCCTTTACACCCAGTATAAACCCATTTAAACCCAGTATAAACCCCTTTACACCCAGTATAAACCCATTTAAACCCAGTATAAACCCCTTTACACCCAGTATAACCCCTTTAAACCCATTATAAACCCATTTAAACCCATTATAAACCCCTTTAAACCCAGTACAAACCCCTTTAAACCCAGTATAAACCCATTTAAACCCAGTACAACCCCTTTAAACCCAGTATAAACCCCCTTACCCCAGTATAAACCCTTTAAACCCAGTATAACCCCTTTAAACCCATTATAAACCCCTTTAAACCCAATATAAACCCCTTTAAACCCAGTATAACTCATTTAAACCCAGTATAAACCCCTTTAAACTCAGTATAAACCCCTTTACACCCAGTATAAACCCATTTACACCCAGTATAGCCCCTTTAAACCCAGTATAACCCCTTTAAACTCGGTATAACTCCCCTTTAAACCCAGTATAGCCCCTTTAAACTCAGTATAACTCCCCTTTAAACCCAGTATAGCCCCTTTACAGCCCTCTGCAGTCGTACCCGTAGCAGGTCGTCTGGCAGGTCTCCGCCGTCGTTGATCCCTCGGTTCATGGAGGTGAATCTTTGCACCGAGGGTTTGTCTTTGACGTTGGGGTTGTGTAAACTCGTGTTGAGCATAATGACGGCGAACGAGAGAACATAACAGGTGTCTGAAGAGGAACAGAGAGAGAGAACGTAACAGGTGTCTGAAGAGGAACAGAGAGAACAGTCTGTGACCTTCAATTAAGCATTTATTCACAAACGTTCACAGGATGCTCTAAGTGAAGCTGTTCAAACTGCCCTCGCTCTTCTTTCAGTCCCAGTTTGAGTCATTTACCACGTGTGCGTCAGTCGTGCTCATTGTTTGTTTGACTATTTAAAGTTTACTCACCACTCTGCACAAAAGCTTGGCCAAAATGTAATATCTAAACACTTAAATCTGTCAGAAGATGCCTTGAAAATCGTAAAATGATCTGTCCGTGCAGCAAGATCATTTTACTTGACAAGTTATCTTAAAATAAACGACCTTTAAACTCGAATGACGCCGTCTCAGAACAAGTAAGTCAATGATAAACCTGAAAACAAGACAATAACCTGATGTAAGTTTAAAAATCTTTGCCAGATCACAGTAATTTGAAGTTAATAGAGTTTGCAAAGAAGGTTTATCGTTAGATAGGTGCGTAAATGATCACAACTGTCATAAATATCAAACTAATTAAATAATACTAAACTAAATATCATCAGTTAGCCTTGATGTTTCTCTTCTCTGATCTGTTTTCCTCAGGTTTTTAGCAGTTTAAGTCATATTTAAAGTAAGATAAACATGTTAATAAAGCAAATAAAATGAATACTTAGTCCCCCAGCCCCTCCTCTCACCAGTGCTCTGGAAAACCCCGGGGTTACAGCCGCAGTATCTCCCAGCGAAGGCCTCCATCATGCGGTCGATCTTCTGGGCCTCTCCCGGAAGTCTGAAGCTCCACAGGAACTGCCTCAGGGCCTGGACCAGGTTCAGGTCCGAGAACTCGTGCAGAGCGACGAAGGACTGAAGCACGGAGATGTTAAAGTCGTCCCTGGAGACGGGTGAAGGAGAGGAGAAAAAACACAAAATTAAGCATCTGATGGAGCAGAGGAGCAGAGGAGAAGGTCAGAGGAGTAGAGGAGAAGGTCAGAGGAGCAGAGGAGAAGGTCAGAGGAGAAGGTCAGAGGAGCAGAGGAGCAAAGGAGAAAGTCAGGAGCAGAGGAGAAGGTCAGGAGCAGAGGAGAAGGTCAGAGGAGCAGAGGAGAAGGTCAGAGGAGCAGTTCAGAGGGTCAGAGGAGCAGAGGAGAAGGTCAGAGAAGCAGAGGAGAAGGTCAGAGGAGCAGAGGAGAAGGTCAGAGGAGAAGGTCAGAGGAGCAGAGGAGAAGGTCAGGAGCAGAGGAGAAGGTCAGAGGAGCAGAGGAGAAGGTTAAAGGAGCGGAGGAGAAGGTTAAAGGAGCAGAGGAGGTCAGAGGAGCCGTTCAGAGGGTCAGAGGAGGTCAGAGGGTCAGAGGAGCCGTTCAGAGGGTCAGAGGAGAAGGTCAGAGGGTCAGAAGAGAGGGTCAGAGGAGAAGGTCAGAGGGTCAGAGAAGGTCAGAGGGTCAGAGGAGAAGGTCAGAGGGTCAGAGGAGCAGAGGGTCAGAAGAGAGGGTCAGAGCAGAAGGTCAGAGGGTCAGAGGAGAAGGTCAGAGGAGCAGAGGAGAAGGTTAAAGGAGCAGAGGAGAAGGTCAGAGGGTCAGAGGAGCAGAGGGTCAGAAGAGAGGGTCAGATTCACCTCTCTCCCAGATAGTCCCCGATGGCCGTCTTGTTTAGCCCTTCTCCTTTGTACAGAAACCGAGCGATGTCGTCACTGGTGTTTTTCAACAGGCCGCTGTCGATCAAGAACCGGATCCCCTGAAACAGACGCGTGGTTTAGTGACCTGCTGGTGACGGGGTTTGCCAGACAGGCTACTCCGCGTTTGGATGCCCGTTCCTATGACCAGCTGTAAATAAATCTGAAGGAGTCATCACTAGAGGTCTGTCCATAAACTGAGACTGAGGCAAACTGGCTGAATTAAAGTTGAATTCTGTCAACTGGACAAACGTTTGTCACTGCTCCAAGAGTAAAAACTCTTTCCTGTTCATGACTGTTGTGATAAAATCATGTCTATAGAGGTGATCAAAAAGGTTTTCTCATTCTCTCCCGCACGGTCATTCTTTATTGTTGTTTCTACCTTTTTGAAATGTTTTTTACTATATGTGCAAATAAAATCTAAAAATCTAAATCTAAAAAAGAGGCTTCTTCAGTTCTGACAGGGTTCTGTAAGTCACTGCCTTGAATCTGTCTGAAGAGGGCGCTAACTGCACTGAAATGAATACACCCTCTTTATAGTATATGTCACATTTTTATACAGAGCTTTTTTTTTTTACCTTCGAGGCTCCTTTACAACAAGAAGCCACTCACCCATTCACACACACGTCCACCCATTCACACACCAGTGTACACAGACACTGGGGGTGGGTTAAAGTGGGTTAAGTGTCTTGCCCAAGGACACAACGGCAGCATTCATCTGTGGGAGCTGGAACCCCCCAGGCCAACCTGTGGGTCAGTGGACAAACGCTCGACCAACTGAGCTCCTGTCTCCAGTCACAAGTGTCTGCAGCAGATTTAGTTCTTCACAGAGACATTCTTCTATATATGTGCAGTTTTGATAATTGTTTCAACTCAAACTGTGACTTTGAATCGATTACAGTAAATTGTGCATCCTTAGACCAGACTTTTCTCTTTAAATGGCCTAATCTTTGCACCTAAACTTGTTTTTTTAAATCACCTTCTTGGGGTCCATGTTGAACTTCTTGCGGCCCACAGCCATCTGTTTGTTCCTCTGCATGCTCTTCCTGAAACACAAACACGACATTAGATTTTTATAAACAGTAAAACATGTGACGCGCGAAGAGGAGGAGGAAAAAGAGGAGGAAGAGGAGGAGGATGACCGGAGGAGGTTATGTAAGCGTCCCTGTGGGTTTAAGGACATGATTCAAACATGGCCGTCGGCTCCTCTCTCGTGTGAAGAGCTGATCTCGCTGAAGGTGAAGAGGATCGGGTCATTTTCAGACCATCTATTAAATAAATTCTGCCGTTGAGCCGTCAGACACTCACGGTTTTCCTGTTGTACGAAACATTTTGAGCCCATTCAGATTTTATATTCTGTTTTGAATTGTTAAAGCTGCAATGTGTAACTTTTCTGGTGTATCTTATCTTCATGGAGAGCAAACTGGACCAAGTTACAGGTCAGATCTGTGGAGAGGCGACCCTGCTCACAGTCAGAACGCCTGTTTTTCTAGGTTTTTTTGTGCTCTAAAAACCACCTGTAATTGAATAAATGTAAAGTAGAGGTGTTTAAAGTCACTTTAGCCGTTTTCAGGCCAGAATGGTGCTGGTGCTGGTTCCTGCACCAGTGCCACTGGGAACCAAAGTTCTCGCTGGCGAACGAGCCGCGTTCAAACCATTTAAGTGAACCCAGGACGCGCCATCGAAAGAGGGCGTGGTGTTTCCATTAAATAAAAAAGGCCATATGAAAGCGGATGTCAGAGCACAGAAAATAATCTGCACATCACATATGGATCAATATAAGTCGCTTTTTCTTGTGCTGCTGTCTATAGCTTCTGTTGAAATTCTGTTGAAGTCCATATGGCAAATATTTGGTCTCCTCCACTGCACAATCTTCATGTCACTTTTCTCTGCCATATTCCCCTGGATGCATATTCTACACACGTTTTCTTTGTAAGTTTATTTCACCGCGTGTGACCCGGATGAAGCTGCTCATGTTGTCTGTCAAGTCACGGTTCTTACTGTTCTTACTCCCGTCAGAGCGTTCGGGAACCAACTTTATGTTGCTCTGATTTTCGGCGTGAACACATCAGTCGGTTCGGGCACTGGCGCGGTTTTCTGTCGGTCTGAAAGCGCCTACTCCGGAACATTCTAAGCAGAGCAATGACGTATCCACAGAAACAAGCAGGTGACGAACCCTCCATTTCTCGGCAGGGTCCACAACCTGCTTGTTTCCATGAAGAAAGAAAAAAAAGTTAAAAAAAACAACATGGATTAAATGAGGGATCCAGCAAATGCTTTTCTCCGTGGAGATGTTACTGCTTTGTCTGGAATGTTCCACAGTATGGCATTAAACCTTTCTATCTCCATGGAAACCAAACCAGACCAAGCTACAGGTCAGATCTGTGGAGAGGCGACCCCGCTCACAGTCAGAACGCCTGTTTTTATACGTATTTTTGCGCTATAAAACCACCTGTGACTGGATGAACGAACAGTAAAGTAGAGCTGTTTAATGTCGCGCTGCGGAACATTCTAAGCAGAGCAATGACGTATCCACAGAAACGGCAACGGTCATAACTTTTCATCACTCTAAAAACCTGCGCGGTGCCCGGACAGCTCTGCTTTACATTTGCCTCCAGAGCGCTTCGCATCAGGGAATTACTCACCCGTTCACGCACAGTCCTACGTCAGTGTCTTGCCCAAGGACACGACAACAGTACATTCACCTCCAACTTGTTCCTCTACTCACCGTTCTTCAGACTGCCCCAGGTTTTCTATCTCACTGGTCACCTCCGCGATCTCATCCTTCAGCCTCTGGAGAAACAGAAACGAATCACATTTAAATACATTACACGCGAAAACAGACGGACTTTTATCGTTACAACTCCTTTCTGCAATAATCACACAAGTCATTTTTTAAAGTTTTTCAGGAAACACAAAAAACTTCCTACAGGTTTCTTCAAGTTAAATGTAAGTCTTTTTAAGAGTTTTTTAAGACCATTTATATAAAAACTTGGTGCCTATTTCACAGAGCTACCGGCAAAGAAAAATTAAGTTCTTGAGTCTGTGTTCATTTATTTCTCAAACAAAGGAATCTGGAGGAGTAAAGAGACTCTTCCTCATAACTGCAGCGTGAAATGTGTCGCTCAGTAACGTAAAACCAACGTTAAAAAAACAACACAACGGCTTTAATCAAGCTTTATGTTCTGCCAAGATTGACTTTGATTTTACTCTTCTGCTCAGTTTGTTTCTTGTGGTTCTGTAGCGCGTGAGCTTCAATTATTGGTTCGGCCGCTCTTTATTTAGGCGACGTTATTTAACCAAATAATTCTGATTGACGAATTAAACTTTTGAGGGGAAATGCGATACGGTGAAGTTATGTACTGCACAAATTTTAAGGAATCCTGATATGAGGATTAAGGCAAAAAACGTCAATTTTGGCAAAAAGGTGATGGATTATTGTGAATCTTTTGTGAAGTAAATGCAGACACTTGGGTATATCGGTTGTAGGTTCCTCTGGGCGATATGGGGGAAAAAACAAAAAACTCTTGTGCTGATTAATCTTGAATTTCAATTTGATTTTTATTTATTTTTTGTCATTTAAAGGTGCACTGTGTAACTTTTTGGATGTCTGGGGGTCCGTCACCTGCTCGTTTCTCTGATCTGGCGAAGATTTTAAAACTTATATCGGATTTTGTTTTCGCGTTCTGAGACGCTTCATTCTAGTCTAGAGGTCATTTATTTGATGATAACTTGTCAAGTAAAGTTATCCCGCTGCAGGGACAGATCATTTCACTACTTTTAAGCCATTTTCTGACAGATTTAGGTGTTTATATCTTAAATTTTGGCCAAGCTTTCATGTAATTTATGGAAATGGCATCTCTCTGCCTGGAATGTTCCACAGTGTAACTTTAAACAGCTCCACTTTACATTTACTCAATTACAGGTGGTTTTATAGCTCAAAAATACCTAGAAAAACAGACTGTGAGCGGAGTCGCCTCTCCACAGATCTGACCTGTAACTTGGTCTGGTTTGGTTTCCGTGAAGATAGAAAGGCTTAATGTCGTACAGTGGAACATTTCTGATAAAGAAATACTCCATTATTCCAAAAAACAGCTAAAAAAACCCCCAAAAAAACAAACTTTTTGTGTAAAAAATAATTTTATAAAAGACAAGAAATCTTTTTTTTTTGAGTGGTTGGTAAAAAAAAAAACTTAGAAAACGGATCCCAAATGACGCACCTCTTTTATTTATTTATTCATTTATTTATTTATTTTCGCTTGATGCTCAGATTTTCCGTCGTGAACAGCAGCATCTCCACGAAGAAAAGCGTTTGATGGACCCTCCACCAGAAAAGTTACACAGTGCACCTTTAAAGCTTCGTTGAAAAAAGAAGAAAAAACTAAAAGAAAAGAAACCAAAACGTTGAAACGCGTTGAACTTGAGCGATCTGGACTCTGAAGTTATTTGTGGCCTTTTCTGCTGAACTCTGGGGCTGTGGACACATGGTTAAACCCTGGAGGTATGTGGAGCAGACCCTCCCTGCGCTCAAACCCACCCCAGGACCGAGCACCTGTTCCGGGGTCACGTCCGACCACCTCCTCCTCCTCCCCGGGTTAGTCCTGACCCAGATCTGGACCAGGCCCCTGTTTGTGGACTCTAAGTGGATCAAAGGACTGAGAGAGGATTTAAACCCGATCAAAGGGAGAAGAGGAAGAAGAAGGAAGCAATTTGCAAAGAAAATAATTGTAAATACCACAAAAAATCTATTAATTTTTTCGATCAAAACGATAACAAAACTTAGATCTGTTATAGAAACTAGGGCCCGGCCGATATGACACCGATAAAATGCTGCCGATATAATTGCTGATATATTTATGACGTAAAAATTCACTCTAAATCTTCAGTCGTTTATAAAATTTAGGTTTAGGCTCAATCGGATTTTCAGTAGAGTTTATTTAGGCGACATTTATTGTTATTCTGCCTCTTTACGTCATATTTAAAGACAGTAAGTCGGCCTAATGCCGTTTTTTTACGATATTCTAGCCAGTAAAGAAAGTGCTGTAAGTAAACTACCGCTTTTAGCCTTTAGCGGCAAATGCGTGTGCGCCGCAGTAATTAATGATCTGCTAAATGCCAATAATTCACACCTCTATTCACAGCTCATTTCCATATCAGTGTGTGTCCAGTAACATATACACGGCCACTATAGTCACTTTACAGTCACTAATAGAAGAGAAAACAGCCTGTTTATGTGTGCGAGCTACAGCAGCTAACAGCATCACTAACCAATGAGAAAGAACCAAAACGAGCTTCAAAACCGACACATTTCAACACTCAGCCTCACACAGGCTCCTCTCAGATCACAAGTCAGCACTAAGAACTGTCCTTTAATCCAGACTCACAATGAGCGGCCGGAAAAACAAGAGAATCTCAGTGTTGTGCACGTGGATCTGCGGCTGTGGCTGTAAGCAAACGCACAAACAAATGACTCCACGGATAAATATTGATGCGGTGCCACAGATCAGGACATTTATCTGTCTGTAAATTTGATTAAATGGACAGAATATAGAGACTGTGAGCTTTATAACAAGGTAAAACATGTCCACGTGTATTGGACGATAGCCGATATGTCATCCGATATATCAGTCGGGCCCTTATGGAAACTTTAGTCTCGTCTTTACTCTTTACTGGGTTTAGGTTGGTTAATGGTCGTGGGTTTTGCAGCTAATAACTTGCTCTAATCCTCTTATCATATGCAAATTCTCTGGCCTTGTGCCTCCATAAAAGTCTCACGTAATCTCATGTTATTCCACTGATTGTTGTGTCCTGACTTGTGCTGACCTGTCCTTGGGAGAGTATTTATTATGTATTCGTATCGTTCATGTGCCCTGTGCCCCTCCCGTGGGGTTTAAGACTCTGGACGCTCTGTTTTGGTTCCAGCTGAGGGACAGATTCTTTGTAGCAGGGACAGGTCGTTCTGTGATCTCTCTCTTTGTCTCTTTGATTCAAGAAAACTTCTCAGGTTACTTACTTTGTCCGGAATGTTTCACACTGTGGCATTAAACCTTTCTAAAAAGCTCCATCCAGAGTATTCTACAGGATCGTTGCAGGAGCTTTTAACACTTTTATATCTTTAATCTGCAAATGTTTCACCGTTTCATGTTATGACTGATGTGTGAGTTAGGGATGAGTGTCGATTCAAACTCCAAGAATTGATTCAACTCCGATTTTCAAGATTCAGAATCGATTATCACGATTCGATTCAGTTTAGTGTTATTAGAACCATTTTTGAGCTGTTCCCTGAGCTGTTCCAGTGGTTCCTGAGGTTGGCTGTGTTTCCGTTGTTCTTCACCTCCATTTGCCTCACAAATCGCTTCACTTCTGTCCAGCGCATCTTTGTCTTTATCGTTTCTGAACCCGAAATGTTGCCAGACGGAGCTTTGAGTGTTTCTGGCGTCTCCAAACCCGGGACTTGGCTCACGCTGCCGCTCGTGTCCGACGCCGTGTTCATAGTTTTGATAAAGTCAGACCAAATTCAGTGAGGCGACGAGTGGGGTTAAAGTTCACCGGGGGAAAATGTATTAAATATTAAATTGATCTTTGGACGTACGACGTTTTCAACACAGCCCGAGAGTGAGTGTATTGTGCTGTTTTATTCTGCCTCTTGGCCAGGTCGTCATTGCCAATGAGAAGGTGTTCTCAATTGTCTTACCTGGTAAAATATTGAATAAATAAATGAATAAACCTTTCTATCTTCATGGAGACCAAACCAGACCAAGTTACAGGTCAGATCTGTGGAGAGGCGACCCCGCTCACAGTCAGAATTAGTGTTTTAGTGTTGTTGTTTTTTTAGGTATTTTTGAGCTATAAAACCACCTGTGACTGAATAAATGTAAAGTAGAGCTGTCTAAAGTCATACTGTGGAACATTTGAAGCAGAGCGAGGACATATCCATAGAAACAAGCAGGTTTTTTCTTTCTTAAAACAGTTTTAAACAGTTTGCAGTCGTCCAAAGTTACTCCTCACTTGCCTCATGCATTCAGAGCGTCCTAATTACTCACAAAGATGAGTTTATAGGAGCTTTTCACAACTTTCAGAGACCAGAGTGGAGTTTTACCATAATATACTAAGGTAAACAACAACTAGTATGCTAAACATGCACTTCCTGATTCTCTGACCCCTAAAAAAAGTGTTATAATTAGATGCAGACAGTACAAAGTGGGCTTATTTTGACCTCAGTATCTGGGGTAAGGCAATATCCGGGTTGGACTTTAGGCTTTAGGGCATCTCCAAAGAGGAACCCGGTGTCCAAAACAAAAATAAAACCCTTCATACTCCTCCCACGCGCCTCCACAGGGTCATATATGTACAGCAGCGTGCGCGCTCCTCCCACGGCATGCTGGGAAGTGGAGTCCTACAGGGCACAGGCTGAGAACAAAGGCACGTACAGAGAGGACGGTATAGAAACGCCACGGGGAGTGAATCTGGGACATGTGGAGGCAAAAACAACGGGATTTTAGATTAGATTCTGTAAGAGGTTAGAGGAAGTGTGGAACTTAATAAGAAAGTGTTGATGTTGGTATATTTTTGGGAGTTAAATGGTCTTATCTTGTATTGAAACAGTCCTGTTTTAAGTACATACATAGGACGTGACAGAGTGTGTTTGGGGTCCTCACCTGGATGTCCTGGAGCAGTTCTTCTTTACGTCGGCGAATCGTCTCCAGTTCCTTCTTCTCCTCTGGACTCAGGTCATCAGGGACTGTAAACAACAACAGACACTTTAAATTACTAGCGCTACTATTGGGGTTGAGCGGTAATACGGTATCAAAAAGTAGCAGCAGTATCAGTTTCATTCCCGTCATTAAAAAAATCTGCATAAGGACCTAAAACCACAGCAGGACTTTATCCCTCCGCTCTCTCTCCTCTTCAAACGTGGTTCCGCTCGGAGGTTTCCATCCACACGCAGCGAGGAAGAAGAAAAAAAACCTGACCGACGCTTCGTGTGCGACGTGGAGCCCAAAAGTTTGCGACGGAGACGTTTTATTGAACGCCGAGAGTCGAGAGGGGACGAGGCGCTGAAGAGGAGAAAGTTCCCCGAGTCATGAGGACTGTAATAGGTAAAGAACGGCGGCGCTATCGTCACTACAGGTGTGAGTTTGAAGAATGAGGGAATCCACATCCAGGTCACTGCAGAACGATTCTTTAATGTCTAAGGCTGTTTGTGTGTGTGTGGTTCTATCTAAAGGACGCACACTATTATTTAGACATTAAAAGTGCCTGAGACAGAGACGATGCAGCGTCACAAAGCCAAACTGTAGCCCTCTGGTGGTGCAGCAAGATATAACAAGGAGCACAACTAAAACAATCATATAAACAGGAATAAATGGGCCCTTGGGTGACTCTTTTATACACCCCGCTTGAGGGCAAAGTCAGACTTTCACGGAGGAGACGGTAAAGCCCAATTTATCATTCTGCGTCGACCGCCGTGCACCTCCCAAACTTTCGAACGACCCCTCAAAACGACGCAGACGATAAGGGCTGTGATTGGTCCTCTTCACCGCTCTACATTTCCGCTGCTCCGCTCATTATAAACTCTGAGTAATAATGTGTTTAATGCAGCTTTGCGCACATTTATTTACGTTTTACACGAACCAAACTTCCAACCGTGTGGCTCATTTGCATACAGTATAAGCGCTGATAAAAACGGCTCGTGCGCTGACGGTGATGCTGATCGAACGCGCTGCAAAGTTTGGTTTGATCAGAACTTGTGCCTCATCTTCAAATATAAAGCTGCGACTCTGTTTCTGAAAGTTACAAAATAATTCTTAATTAGACACGTTAATACAGTAAACCCGGGGAAAACTCTGAGAAGGTTTAACAGGATCAAAATTTGGATATCGCCCAACCCTAACTACTACTACTACTACTACTACTAGCCATGAGAGGTATAATACTCCCTACAACTGAAGCGTAGCAAGACTGGAATGGAATATATCATTACAACATCTTCTACTACTACTATTACAACAAAAACTACTACAATTACTACTCCTACTCAAACGATAGTCCTGATTTAGCCTTGTTTCAGTAAAGTAGTGATTTCACTGTCGACAAGTAAAGAAAAGGGACTTATTCTTTTACAGAAATACATGTACGGTCTCCATAGTAACTCGCCCACGAATTTGCCCCAAACATTCAACCATTTCAAAAGACAATCTCCACGTTCTTTGTCTTTGCAACATTTCAGAACCATAATTTTAGCTAAAAAATCGGCCCTGTGTAATTTTTTGGTTTGGCTCCGCTCTGAAAAAACAACAGATTTAGAAAAAGGGAAGCAAATGTTCAGTTTTTTAAAGCACATTGGAGCTTTAAAGATGCACTGTGTACCTTTTCTGGTGTGGAGTCTGCACAATACTTTACTGTATTTTTACTGGCATTTATTTAATTTCCAGTGCACGTTGCCCCTAAAAATACTTTTGAATTCTTCTGATTGTGAGTGCAGTCGCCTCTCCACAGATCTGACCTGTAACTTGGACCCTGGCGGTCGTGTTATCTGCTTGTCTCCATGGAGTTAAATAATGAGTTTAATGCCATACTGTGGAACCTTTCAACCAAACCAAATCAAAGTACATTTACAACATAAAAATAATAATTACACAATAAAATTAATTACATCTTCATGGCGAGACAAGCAGGTGGCAGACCCTTCACCAGAAATGTTGCACAGTGCGTCTTTAAAGCCGTAAAATTGTAGCAAATTTTATTATGTTGCCATAGGAACAGAAATCTAAATAAAAATACTTAAAATAAATAAAAAGTTAACAATTTCTGCTTTCAAAATACAGAACTAGTAACTTTTTAAGATTGTTTAAAGGTGACGTCAAACACTTTTCTCTGTGGAGATGTTCCACAGTACGGCATTAAACCTTTCTATCTCCATGGAGACCAAACTAGAGCGAGTTACAGGTCAGATCTGTGGAGTGGCAACCCCGCTCACAGTCAGGACGCCTGTTTTTATACGTATTTTTGAGCTACAAAACCACCTGTAACTGAATAAACGTAAAGTAGAGCTGTTTAAAGTCACGCTGAGGAACATTCCAGGTATATATCCATAGAAACAAGCAGGTGACGGACACCCAGACACCTTTTAAAACGACTGTGACTCGATTTACTGTAATCCGAAACAGGAACTTGCAGCGAATTACAACATAAATACCGTCACATCTGTAAAAATGAAACGGTTTGGGTCATTTACTGTTCTGAGCCTAAATTGCATCAGATTTGGCGTTTGCCGGTTGCATCAGACACAGCGTAGAGCCTCCCCCTCCACACACCAGGGTGGAGTGAGTCTGCAGTCCCGTGATAAGCCACAGAGCACAGACTGCGAATGAATCAATGAGTTTGTTCTGAGCAAGAAACAGACCAGGTTCAGCATACAGAGGAGAAGAGTCGTTCTATGGGAGAGTTTTCAAAAGCGTAAAGTCTTATGTAAGTTACAGGAGATGTATTTTTACGTGGAAAAAGAACTGTACTTCTATAAACAAATATAAAACTACCATTAAATACACAAACATTTAACAGCAGAACTGACCAACAGCCTTCCATTTACTACAGTATAACTAAACTACTTCAGCTTTACCCACTAACCCATGTTTTTGTTTTGTTTTTTTTGCTAAATCTGCCCTGCCCCAGTACAGATTTATTGTTTAAGCAGCTCCTTAGGTCAAAATAGGTCCACTGCACTGTCTGATAGGGTTGGGCGGTATCCAAATTTTGATCCCGTTAAACCTTCTCAGCATTTTCCCGGGGTTTACGTATTACTGTGACTAATTAAGAACCATTCAGAAACAGGGTCGCAGCTTTATATTTAAAGATGAGGCACAAGTTCTGATCAAACCAAACTTTATGGCGCGTTCAATGGTGTCAGCGCACGAGCTGTTTTTATCAGCGCTTATACTGTATGCAAATGAGCCATGTGCGGTTTGAAGTTTGGTTTGTGTAAAACGTAAACAAATGTGCCAAAGCTGCATTAAACACATTATTACTCAAAGTCTAGAATGAGCGGAGGAAATGTAGAGCGGTGGAGAGGACCAATCACAGCCCTTATCGTCTGCGGCGTTTTGAGGCGTCATTAGAACGTTTCGGAGGTGCACGTCGACGCAGATGTTTTGACGCAGAACCATAAATTGGCTTTAAATCGGCCTTTAGCTTTTCACACTGATTCGGACGAAACACACATTACTTTGTGCATAGTTCAAATGTTCCATGTGGATTTATTACATTTTTTGTTAGAAGTTCTATATTTGGAAATGCACCGTCACTTTTTCGGACCCTGGAAACACTGTAAATTTGTTAAGTGGACCTTTTTCAGTTTGTAATTGAGTCCCCCTGCACTAGCCCCTTTTTTGTTTTTTGTTTTTTTTAGTGACAAAATCAGATTAATCACACTTTAGAATTTTGATAAATCACGATTCATCGCAGTTAATTATTATTCAAAAAAAGACCAAAATATTTTGACAAAATGCGCTCCGCCAGTGTTTTGTCGTGTTCGGTTTGTCGTTGGTACAAGTACCGTCGTCGCTGCCGCTGAATCAAACCCGTGTTTTGCTTTAAGATGGTATTTTAAACTTGTTGTGCTTCTGTGGAAAGAGAGTTCATCGCTACGATATCTGCAAACGACCTTAGTTTATCTAAAGTCCCGTGGGGCATTTTTTTAAGAGAAATTTGCGGCTGAGCACCGGTCACAGTCTCATCTGTCGTCTTCACATCCGCGTATGGACCTGATCACTGACCTAATCACCTGCGCCGCCTTCAGGACCATCCGCACTTTCCACAGAGGAGCGTTCAGAGTAAACTGTGTGATTAATCTGCGTTAAAAAAAAACATTAGTGCGATATGTTTTTGTGATTAATCGCATGT
Organism: Odontamblyopus lacepedii; assembly: GCA_034769755.1. Lineage (NCBI taxonomy): Eukaryota > Metazoa > Chordata > Actinopteri > Gobiiformes > Gobiidae > Odontamblyopus > Odontamblyopus lacepedii. The sequence continues at coordinate 31,717,510 of CM068360.1, read as the reverse complement.
GTTAACCTGTTAATGTTGACAGCTCTGGCTTTTTTGCAAAATGTGTCTTGCCCCAGTACAGATAAATTGTATAAGCAGCTCTTTAGGTCAAAATAGGTCCACTGTACTGTCTGCATCTAATTATGAAGAGATAAATCATCAGGAAGTGCACATTAGCATGCTAGTTGTAGTTAGATTTGCCGTCAAAACTCAGCTCTGGTCTCTGAAAGTCGTGAAAAGTGCTCATAAACTCAACATGGTGAGTAGTTGGTCTCAGTAAAAATCGCGTACAGCTCCTTTCAGTGAGTTCAAAACGCAGAGTCAACAAGAAAAGAAAATAAATGACATGGAAATCCTTTAGTAAAAAATATACAATGGCCCAAAATACAGTTGTTTTTGCCGACTGTGTGGAGTCGGCAGATTCACAATGGCCCGGTTCAAAGGGGTTATCTCTGCATTCAGAACGACAGCGACGCTCGGCACAGTTTAGTCCGTTTATACGACTCAAAATGAGAAATAACCGGACTCGATCCGACCCTGAGATCCTGGGACTTCCTTATAGGGTCATTTTACTCTATTTTTTACTAGTTTCCTCGTCACAAACAGACCTGGAGTTGTGTTCTGTTGAGTTCTTCTCTCGGACTGAAAACACTCTGTTCCAATTTGTGATGTCATGTGGTGAAACAGGAAGTGCTCCACTGTGTTTTTAAGCTCCACACACTTTCACTAAATTAAACTAAACTAAAGGAGACATTAACAATCACTCTAATTGATCTCTTTTCTCTATATTTTGCTATTTTATGTTTTTATTTGTGTTTATTGTTTAATTTGTCTTATTGACGAGATTATTATTTAGAGACTAAGAAAAAAGAAAATAAAAATCACTCTCATTCTCATTTTCTTTGATTATCGATGCAGCCATTTTCCCTATTACGGCCATTTTTTTATTCTTAATATTGTAAATGTAATTAATTTTACTGTGTGATTATTATTTTTATGTACTAAATGTATTTAATTTTATTGTGTAATTATTATTTTTTAATGTGCTAAATGTATTTAATTTTATTGTGTAATTATTGATTTTGAATGTGCTAAATGTAATTAATTTTATTGTGTAATTATTGATTTTGAATGTGCTAAATGTAATTAATTTTATTGTGTAATTATAATTTTTTATGTACTAAATGTAATCAATTTTATTGTGTAATTATTTTTGAGAGGAGCCGTTACAAGCAGCTAATGGAGCTCCTAATAAAACAAACAAACAAACAAACAAACTAGAATCTTTTGGATAATTTCAGCCCTGGAATTGTTCATCTCTACTGAACTAAAGGTAAAAGGAGCTGTTCACTTGAAAACTACCACTTCATGACATCACAAGGTGGAACAGAGCGTTTTGAGCTTTGGAGATGTAAACAGACGAATAATAATGAGACAAAACACAACTCCAGGTCTGTTTTTGAGGAGAAAACAACATTCTCACGCGTCTTTAAGTTCGTAGGGGTCACTTTTGCAAAACGTTGGACCTTTCACACAGAAAAACGTCGCGTTCAGCTGTTGTGTGAGGAAATACGTGACTTAAATCAGACTCAAATCTGAAGTGACGCAGACGCCCACACTTCCTCCCGAGCTCTGCACCAGAATCTGTTTCAACATGAACTTGCAGCATGAAAAAAGCAGAAGAAAAGTGACGCTGCGGGTCCGCCAACTGCTCATTTCTATGGATACGTCACCGCTCTGCCTGGAATGTTCCACAGTGTGACTTTAAACAGCTCTACTTTACATTTATTCAATCACAGGTGGTTTTACAGCTCAAAAATACAGAGAAAAACAACATTCTGACTGTGAGCGGCGTCGCCTCTCCACAGGTCTGTACAGAAGATCATTTGTTTCATCAGATTTTGCATTTTAAACGGCATTGAATTTGTGACTTTTGTGAATTTTTTAACTCTGAAAAAACATTCTGAATCATTTTGATTCTGAATTTTAGTCGCTGAAATTTTAAATGTAAAAATTTCACCTTTTAAATATTCAGCACAAATATTTTCCGTCCTCAAATTCATTCAACAGTCAAAATTTATTCAATTACAGGTGGTTTTACAGCTCAAAAATACCTAGAAAAACAGGCGTTCTGACTGTGAGGTCTGGTTTCCATGGAGATAGAAAGATTTAATGCCATAATGTGAAATTTTCCAGACAAAGCAATAAAATCTGACGGACTCTCCACCAGAAAAGTTACGCAAAATGGACTCCTGTGAGTTTTAAATCGTGTTCCACTGTCGTTTCCTCCTGGAGTTGTGCTTTGTTTCATTCACATGTTTGAGTAACTTTATTATGAGTCTGTCCACATCTCCAAACCTCAAAATGCTCTGTTTCACCTTGTGATGTCATGAAGTGGTAGTTTTCAAGCTCATTTTACTTTTTGTTCAGTAGAGATGGGCAACTCCAGAGCTGAAATCATCCAAATGATTCTAGTGAAGGTGTTTGGAGTTTAGAAACACAGCGGAGCACTTCCTGTATCACCACATGATGACATCACAAGGTGGAACAGAGTGATTTCTGTTTGAGAGAAGAAGTCTGTAACTGTAAATCTGCAGGTTTTGTGTGTTAAACATGTGTGAATGAAACAAAACTGAACTCCAGGTCTGTTTGTGACGAGGAAACTACATTAGAACAGATCAAAAAATAGAATAATCTAATGTATAAAACCTGAATAAATAATGTTTTCTTTACAAAGGAGTTTAAAACAGAAGGTCCTGTTGGTAATTCTGTGTGTTTTATGTGTATTTTTTTAGAAAACAAACTCATAGTTAGTCATCGTTTAAGATGATTTTTGTCATATACTCATATTTGTGGTCATGACTGCATTTTATGTCATTTTTATTTGGTTTGGATGAGCAAAAATATAACACATGACTAAAACTATGACTAAACTAAACATTTACAGTCACAGTATGTAACTTTTTAGCCAAAAACAGACATAAAAAATAATATAAAAGCTTATCGTTAACATGGGGGCGTCCTCTGAGCAGGCTCGCGTCTCCACAAACCCGACTCTTATTTATTATAATCTAGGTGATTTTTTTTTAGATTCATCGATTCTTTTTTAGTTTAGAAAGTGAAAGGCGCCTGAATTCGAGGTCTTTACTAAAACGTTCCTCAGATAAAACGATGTGAATCTCTGGAGGACGTCCTGATGGGAGCGTCTGTTTACAAACACGCTGAAAATGGCTTCCGTTGAATCGCCTCCATTTTTAAAAAAAACAAAAAAAAAGATTACGAAACAGAAAACAAATATACAAGGGAACAGAAAATGTAAATACACACATACAAACACTGCACTAGAACCTCTTCTTTTTATTTATTTATGGTTGTTTTTTTTGTTTTTTGTACGTGTTAGTCTTGTATTTTGTTATTTGTTTGTTATTATTTGTTTTTGTACTGGGTTTTCGTCCCTCAAAATGACAAAAATGATAAACAATCAAACAAAAACACACGTCTAACTCTGAAACGAGACCATTTCAAAAACACAAAATGCCCAAGTTTCTCTGTCATTTGTTTGTAATTACTGCAGTGAGTCATAAAACCTAAATCCTCTGCAGCTCAGGGCGTGTTCATTCTGAGTCCGTTTTTAGACCAGCTAAACATGATTCTGTTACTGAAATTAGTAACGATCATTTCAATAATGGATCAGTCGCAGCGTTTCCCAAAGATTCTGTTCGTTAAACTTATATATCCAAAGGGAAACGCCCCGGAATGAATGAATAAATGCTGCAAAAATGTGTTTAATGTGATACTGCGGAACATTCCAGGCAAAGCAATAACATCTCCATGGAAACGAGCAGGTGACGGACGCTCCAACCAGAAAAGTTACGCAATAACGCACCTTTAATTTGAAACGCTGAATTGCGATTAGTCGATGAACTTGTTGCAGCCCTGCTCGTGTTTCCATGGAAATCTTGGATTTTTGGCTATAATATTCCACAGTATGGCAGAAAACACATCTATCTCCATGGAGACTGTTCCAAAGTGCGGTTTTAACATTGTGTTTCCATGGTGACAGCTCCAGAAAGTTACATACTGGATCTGTATCTATGTAAAAATGCATTGTGTTAACTTTTCTGGTGGAGGGTCAGTCAAACGCTTTTCTCCAAGGAGACGTTATTGCTTTGTCTGGAATGTTCCGCAGTACGGCATCTTTCCATCTTCACAGAGATCAAACCAGAGCGAGTTACAGGTCAGATCTGTGGAGAGGCGACTCCGCTCACAGACAAAATGTAGTTTTTCTGGGCATTTTTGAGCTTAAAAACCACATGTGATTGAATAAATGTAAACTCGCTGTATCGAAATAAGTATCGTATCGGCAACTTCTGAATGATGCCCAGTCCTACTCTTGGCGATACCGATACTATTCGATTAATTTGATTTAATCGATCGTCGGGAAAATTAACGACCGATTTTCGATTAATCATTAACATTTTACCTTAAAATTATCATCACTATTATTACTGTTACTAATCTGCATAAATAAACTCAACTCTACAACATATAAACCATCAGCACTGCAGAGCCACATCAGTGTGAGATCAGAATGTGCTTAATGCAGCTTTAAACATTTGTTCACGTCTTACAGAAATGAAACTTAAAACCGCACGGCTCATTTGCATAAACTGTAAACGCTGAAAAAAGCAGCTCTTTCCTTGTGCTGATGTGGTTCAGCTTCTATCGGACTAAAGGACACGACTCAGTGAATATGAGTGTTCTCCCTGTGACAGAGGATGTGCTGAGGCTGGTGACTCTGTTCTGTGCGTATGTTTTTTTATTTTTTGTTCTCACTCCAAACGATGTCCTGTTCTGGAGCCTGGTCTGGGCTCCTCTTTTTTTTCCCTCCTCCCCCTGTCCTCATGTGATGCTGTTTTTGGTTATTTCTATCTGCTGCCTGCCTTCCTGTCCGGTCCGTGGTGTCTTCCCCGTGTAATATTGTTTTTTTGTATGTTGTAATGTACGGACGGGGCGACAGGTGCAATGTCGATTTCTTCTATGTCTCGTACATGTGAAGGGATTGACAAATAAAGGCTTTCATCATCATGTCGCGTTGGAGATGCTGCGTAAACATGCGAAACCGGGAAACTCAAAAAACCCCGATCATACCCGGGACACTGATGTGCAGGTAAACGCACTCTGAGGAATATAGGGATCTCCAAGGAGCCAGAGCCGAGACGTGGGACTGTGAGGCTCCAGTGTTTGTGCTCAGACGCAGCCTCGACTCCTGACGCTACGTTACACACAGAAATTTACATTCAGTTTGTCGATTAAACTAAACGTGATCGACAAAATTCTTAATGATCAATTATCGGTTAGTCGACTAATCCTGTCCATCCCTAATTTATATGAAACACACTGATTTTAATCATTAAAACAGTGAAAATGTCAAATGTGTCGCATAAACGAGTTTCCTTCCTCTGAACAAGCAACAGAAACTGTAGCTGTAAGAAAATTATTTTGCAAAATATACCAAATAACACTCTTGGCCAGGGGTGTGCAAAAATATTGAAATGTCGATATATCGTAGCGTTTAATGTGATGATACAGTATTGATATCGTGGGCTGCTGTATCGAGTATTTTTTGTGTTTCATATTCACTTCGCACAAGATGTGGTTTAACAAAGACTTTTAACATCACAACCAGCAATTTAGGCCCCGTCCACACTCGTACGTACTCGAGTCGTTTTCGTTGCGGATGCAGAGTTCGTCCGCACTAATCCGATGGAAAACGACTCCACGGAACGATCTGGAGACACCGGCTCCTACGTGTTCGCCTGAGCACAGATCTGATCCGGCCCCGTGTGGACGCATGAAAACGCTGAAAACGCTGATACGCTGACGTCAGGCTCGAGCTGCTGTTCTTACTGGTCCGCGTCACTGTGACTTGCTCCTTCCTGATTCGCTGGTTCGTGACATCGGGAATGTGACGCTATTGCGGGAAACAGTTTAAACAAACCCGAGACAAACGGGAAACAGCGTCATTCCACGAAAAGACTGTTTTCGCGCTGCCATCTTCCTTGGCTCGAAATCGGCAGCTGCAACTTCCACAGAACTACGGCAACTTCAGACACGGTGCTCCACTTCCCTGTTTTTATCGCCCACATGGAGTCGTGACAATGTGACACCAGCCGAGTCATGTGACCAGCGTTTCAAGCGATCCAAACATGACGTGTGTGGATGCAGATCATTTCCAATACACTGATACGTTTCAGTGTAACTGCAGCCTTAAGCCCTATTCGCACGGGATAAGTACAACCTGGGCACGTCTGGTAATTTGCAAATTACCGCCGCACCTCTGTGTTACTCGCGGCACATTCACACGGGATCAGCGAAGTCCGTAAATGACTCTATTTTACTGAAATTACGACCAGATATGTCATAACATCACATCCGTTTCTATGTCTTCCGCGCTGCTCAGTAAGTAAATTTATAAAGTTTGCTAAAAAAAAAAAAAAAAATCTTTACCGCATGCGGCTACACATGTCGTCCAGGTCAACATCCTCTTGGATCTTTCCCTTTTTGTGGATCAGTTTCCATGTAGAGGCTCTGAGGCTGTGTTATAATTTGCCCCTAAAAAGCTCAAAACTGCGAATCCAAATTTCTACCGCAGCCTCCGTTACTCAAGCCGGAAAGAGATAGAAAAGGCAAAGCGATATAAAATGTGCACAATATTTAGAGAAAAGACCGCGGAAATAAAAGGAATAGACAGAAAAGACGCAATTACAATAACAAACACTGACCTGCAGATTCGCACGGGACGAGTTTTATCACCGGACGTCTGCGTTTGGTGAAATATCGTGGGTAATTTGCGCCGGAATTTTTACTTTACAAATTACAGACGTGGCGCATTCGCACGGGATTAAGATCTCAGACATTCTCCGCAGTTATTACAAATCACCAAAGGCCCACAGGTCAAACTAATCCCGTGCGAACAGGGCTTTGGTCTTTATTTTTTTATTGAACCGTATCGAATCGATTTGAAATATGTCGCACTGAATCATATCAAATCGAAAAACTCGCTGTATCGGCAACTTCTTAACGATACCCGGTCCTACTCTTGGCGGTGCACCGATACAGCGGCGCACGATATCGATACTGGATCACCACATCAAACTCTACGATATATCGATATTCCAGTATATCTGCACACCCCTAGTTTCCATAGCAACTGCCCTATAACTGCCAACACAACAGCCTCTCCACTCACCACCGCTCCGCTCTGTCTGTTCTGAGGGTTCGGGTCCACACTGAAAACACTCAGTGAAGTGGTGACAGAAGCTCGAGCTCTGCACTTATTGAATTTTCTGTAATTTTCTGTCAGGTCGAGATTCAATTATTCCTGACGGAGCGGCCCACGGTCACTCCTCTGTCGGGTAAAAAAACGGTGCGGTGGTGGAACTTTGGAAATCAAAACTTTTCTGAGTTAAAAAGCAACTGGCGTGAAAAACAAAGTGACAAAAAAGTGAACCTGACCCAGCTCAAGGTAATAAATAACACGAAAACTAACGATAACTTCAGAAACCAACCTTTAAAATGGCCATTCATCAGCAGTAATCCAGGGGAGCAGCAGCAGTAACAGCAGCAGTAGTAGTAGTAGTAGTAGTAGTAGTAGTAGTAGCAGTAGTAGTAGTAGTGGTAGTAGTAGTAGTAGTAGTAGTAGTAGTAGTAGTAGTAGTACAGTCCTGTGTACTGCAGTAGTGTCTCTCTCTCTCTCTCAGGGCCGTCCTGAGTCTAAATGTGGATCATGAGCAGTGGGGAAACCCTCCTCCTCCCCCTCCTTCCTCTCTCTCTTTCACTCCTCTCCCCTCCCTCTCTCTCTCTCTATCTCCTTTCCCTCCTCCTCTCCTCTTCTCCTCTGCTCTCACACTCCTCCCCCCCTCTCTCCTCTCCCTTGCAATCCTCTCTCCTCCCTCCTGTCCTTCCCTCTCTGTCTCCTCTCCCTCTTGCCCCTCCTTCTCTCTATCCTCTCCCTTGCTCTCCTCTCACTCTCTCCTTTCCCTCTCTTTCCTCTCCGTTGCTCTCTCCTCTCAGACTCTCTTCTCTCTACTCTCTCTCTACGCCCCTCCTTTTCTCTCTCCCCTGCCTCTCTCCTCCTCTATCTCCTCTCACTCTCTCCTTTCCCTCTTTTTCCTCTACGTTGCTCTCTCCTCTCACACTCTCTTCTCTCTACTCTCTCTCTACGCCCCTCCTTCTCTCTCCTCTCCCTCTCTCTCTCTCCTTCTCTCTCCTCTCTCTCTCCTTCTCTCTCCTTTCCCTCTCTCTCTCTTTCTCTCTCCTTCTCTCTCCTCTCCCTCTCTCTCTCCTCTCTCTCTCCTTCTCTCTCCTCTCCCTCTCTCTCTCCTTCTCTCTCCTCTCCCTCTCCCTCTCTCTCCTCTCCCTCTCCTTCTCTCTCCTCTCCCTCTCTTTCTCTCTCCTTCTCTCTCCTCTCCCTCTCTCCCTCACTCTCTCCTTCTCTCTCCTCTCCCACTCTCCTTCTCTCTCCTCTCCCTCTCTCTCTCCTCTCTCTCTCCTCCCTCTCCTCTCCCTCTCCTTCTCTCCTCTCTCTCCTTTCCCTCTCTCTCTCTCCTTCTCTCTCTACTTCCCTCTACACTCTCCCCCTCTTTTCTCCCTCCCTCTCTCCTCCTCTTCTCTCTTTCTCCTCCTCTCCCTTGCTCTCCTCTCTTCTACTCTGCTCCCACTCCTCCTCCTTTCTTTCTCCTCCTCTCCCTCTCTCTCCTCCTCCTCTCCTTTGCTCTCCTCTCTTTTCTCCTTCCCTCTCTCCTCCTCCTCCTTCTCTCTTTCTCCTCCTTTCCTCTCTCTTCTTCTCTCTCCTCTGTGTCACTCTGAACCTCCCTCCTCCTCCTCCTCCTCCTCCTCCATCCTCCCTTCACCTTCAAACATGCACAGCTCCCCCTGGTGGACAGCAGAGGAAACACTTTTCTATTTATATACGTTTATATTTACATTTTCATTTATACCCACAGTTTAATTTACACTTGTGTTTTGTTTTGTTTCTTTTGGTTTAATCACCCGGACCAGACCAGTTTTTGTTGATGGCTTGTGTTAAATTACTCTGGACTTTATTCAATTTAAACTTCTTTTACACCTTGTCCCTTGTTTTCTCTGGTTGGTCCCTGACAATGTGGCTGATGAAAGAGACGGACGACAATGGACAATAAAAAATGTTGTTTTTGAAGATGCGCAAAATTAGAACTTCGAGTAAATCCTTATTAAATCATCTATAATCAGATCTGTCAAAAACGTCCTTTAAAAGAGACGGAAAAGGCCAGTTTCTCTCCAAAAATCTGAACCTAAATCAGGACATTTACACACACGTTTTAGCTCACTCTGGGGTGCTCTACATGCGCCTCTGTGGTGGAATGTTCAGCAGTCACCACGGCGACGCAAAAAGATGGCCTGAAAACCACCTTTAAACCCCTTTCGTGAATGAAACAAATTGAAAAAAAAAATGAAATGAAAATGAGGAAAAAGTCGCATTTCTTCAGTTCTGTTTCTCCATCTCCACAATAATAATCGTACTGAATATCGTATCGTATTTGCACATCGTTACGTCCCTTTTACGTGTCGAGAGCACAAAATGAGTCCGGTTTATTTGAATTAAACGCGTCTTTCTTTAACAGTTTAAGTCCATCTGGAGCTCGAGTCTTTCACGCAGAAAGATTTAATTAGTCGTTTTTTTTTCTCTTTGACTCTAAAGTGTCTGGGAGGTCCACACCACAAACACTTACGTCAGCGTGAAGTCGTCTCGCTGCATCTGCCCCAGGTCCCGCTCCCCGAAACCGCCCACAGCTGAAAGTGTCAACGCTCTGTGACGCTAACAGGAGGCACAGCTCTGTCTGAAGCTCTGAGAGACTCTATCCTGAGCTTTATTAGAACACAATCTGAACAGAGAGAACGGGTTTAGCTGCAACTACGACAGGTTTAGTCCTGGGTTGGTCCTGGTTTGGTCCTTGGTTTAGTCCTGGTTTAGTCTGGGTTTAGTCCTGGTTTAGTCCTGGTTTAGCCCTGTTTTAGTCAGGGTTTAGTCCTGGTGTAGTCCTTGGTTTAGCCCTGTTTTAGTCCTGGTTTAGTCCTGGTTTAGTCCTGGTTTAGCCCTGCTTTATCTTTGGTTTAAACCACATCTAGTCTTGGGTTTAGTCCTAGTTTAGTCCATGGCTTAGTCCTGATTAGGTCCTGGTTTAACCCTGGCTTAGTCATGGTTTAGTCCTGATTTAAACCTGGTTTAGTCCTGGTTTAGTCCTTGGTTTAGTCCTGCTTGGTTTATTCCTGGTTTACTTCTGCTTTAGTCCTGGTTTAGTTCTAGTTTAGTCCTGGTTTAGTCCTAGTTCAGTTCTGCATTAGTCCTGGTTCAATCCTGGTTTAGTCCTGCTTTAGTTACAGTTTAGTCCGGGGTCAGTCCTGCTTTAGTCCTAGTTTAGCCTTGGTTCAGTCCTGGTTTAGCCCTTGATTTAGTATGCACGATCTGACATTATCAACACACTCTGGGCCTGTGGCGCTAACAGGAGGCACTGCTCTGTCTGAAGCTCTGTTAGACTTTAATTTGAGCTTTATTTTAACACAGTCTGACCAGAAAGAACGGATTTAGCTGGAACTACAACAGTTTTTGTGATCGCAGGCTCCTGAAAATGTGCTCTTTAAATCCATTTGGTATTTTTTCTTTTGAGTTTTCAGACGATCTTTAAACGTTTTTGGTTGTGTTCGCCAATGTGTCCCGTTAATAACCAATAATAAAGCTTCTATTTCACTAAATATTCTCCATAAACAAACGACACATCGAGCCACAGCAGGACGAGCGTGTGACTTAAACCCCGCGGCAGAATCCTGAGTCCGCCCCGGATCTAAACACGACCGGGTTTGTGCTCAGCGTTTTCGCTCCAGGACAAAACCAAAGCTCCAATGAAATAATCCAGGGTCAGACGGATCCTTAAAGAAAACATTCACCAAACTGCCCCCGGGCTCCTGCAGCCGCAACACGACCACACGGGAAACAAGAGCTCGGAAAAACGGAAATCTGAACAGGAACGACGAGGAATTATGGGTTTTATCTCGTGATTATCAGATGAGAAAAAGCAACAAAAGCAACAGTTTGAACGGTCGCAATTAACAAAAAACAAACAAAAAAGTGATTAAAATGGTTATGTCTGGGTGGAATGAGTGTCAGATGCCCTCCCCTGTGTGTCAGATGCCCTCCCCTGTGTGTCAGATGCCCTCCCCTGTGTGTCAGATGCCCTCCCTGTGTCTCCATGGGGTCTTATTCTGTGTAAAAGCTGCCAATAATGAAGTTTCGATGAATTTGCAATGTTCAGCAGTACGGCTTTAAACGTCTATCTCCATGGAGACGAGCAGGTGACACCTTCGGGCCAAGTTACAGCAAGTTATACCTGCAAAAAATGGTTTGTCCTGGTTTAAACAACATTTAGTGTTGGTTCAGTCCTGTTTAGCCTTGGTTTAAACCTGATTTAGTCCTGGTTTAAACCTGATTTAGTCCTGGTTTAAACCTGATTTAGTTCTGCTTTAAACCTGATTTAGTCCTGGTTTAGTCCTTGTTAGGTCTTAGTTTAGTTCCTGGTTTAGTCCTGGTTTACTTCTGCTTTAGTACTGGTTTAGTCCTTGGTTTTGCCCTGGTTTAGTACCGATTTAGTCCTGTTTAGCCCTGGTTTACTTCTGCTTCAGTCCTGGTTTAGTCCTGGTTCAGTCCTAGTTTAGTCCTTGGTTTAGTCCTTGTTAGGTCCTGGTTTAGTCCTGGTTTAGTCCTGGTTTACTTCTGCTTTAGTCCTGGTTTGGTCCTTGGTTTAGTCCTTGCTTGGCCCTGGTTTAGTCCTTGGTTAGGTCCCGGTTAGGTCCTGATTTAGTCCCTAGTTTAGTCCTGATTTAGCCCTGGTTCAGTCCAGATTTAGCCCTGGTTCAGTCCTGGTTTAGTCCATGGTTTAGTCCTGGTTCAGTCCCGGTTTAGTCCTGGTTCAGTCCCGGTTTAGTCCTGGTTCAGTCCCGGTTTAGTCCTGGTTCAGTCCTGGTTCAGTCCCGGTTCAGTCCCGGTTCAGTTTCAGTCCACTTTCCTCCACATTAACATTACAAAGCACTTTTAATGAACTGAGTCGATTGTTTCTCAACGTCTCAAAATGTTTTTTTCCACTTTTGCGGCTTCCGTCGCGTCACCTTAAGTTACAAACGTGAAAACTGTGAAACTTCCTTTGAGTCGTAATCCGTCGGTTCGTTGCGTAACTCCACGACTCTTAATACCGTTCAGAACTTTACAGTAAACAGCGGACGCAAACTAACTCGGTAATCATCAGAATGAGGCTCTTGTGCCGCTTTTAGACCGTGGAAAACACATGCTGCGTGATGTTTCTGACCTCCAGAACTTAAACAATTACATAAATGGAGCCGACAGACTAAAAATACAGGCTTTTCTACGAATTTGACACCATTTTCAGGTCAAAATAGCCTCAAATTTTCACAGAACGTACAGAAGCAGATCAAGAATTTGTATTTACTGTTTTATTTTTGTTCTGTTTTCAGGTTGAGCTGTTCCGGGGTTCCTCCAGTTTCCTTCAAGTTAACTTCAAGACCTTTTTAAGACCATTTATATAAAAACTTAATACTTATTTCACTGCATATTTCATACACGGCAAAAAAACAAAATCTAGTCGAACTAAAATGAGTTGGATTAAGAAAGTTTTGCCATGATTTGAGTAAATTTTCCTTGACAAGTAAAATGATCTGCCAGTGCGGTGATATTTTTGTACTTAAAATATGAAAACACATCTTGCTGCACTTAAAATAAGAACTAGTTTTTGCGCTTAAAATCAAATCAAATGTTGCTTGAATTAAGAACTGGCAGATCATTTCACTTGTCAAGATGAATCTACTGAAATAAAGTAAAATGTCCTTAATTTAAGTCATTTTAACTGACCTAGATATTGTTTTTTTCCGGTGTAGATCTACCGGTAAAGACTAAATTCTTGAATTTGTGGTAATTTATTTCTCAAGCAAATTAATCTGGGGAGTAAAGAGACTCTTCCCCATGACTCCAGCGTGAAAAGTGTCGCTCGGTAAAGTAAAACCAACGTTAAAAAACAACTTAAATCTTTGTGTTCTGCTGAGATTGTCTTTTATTTTACTCTTCTGCTGAGTTTGCTTCTTGTGGTTCTGTAGCGCGTGATCTTCAGTGACGCGTTTGGAGGATTTTAACTCGAGTCATGTTCTCAATTATTGGTTTCGTCGCTCTTCATTAAACTGACATTATTAAACCAAATAATCGACAAATCAAACTTCTGAGGAGAAATGTGACACAGAGAAGTTGCCTACTGCACAAATACTAAGACCAAGATATAAAAATTCATGACTTTTTCAAGTTTTTTTTTAAGGTATTAGTTCCAAATTCATAAATTCAATGCTTTTAAGACACTGTAGGAACCCTGCGTTCACTCCCAAACAGAAGCCATTTTGCGTTTTGGAATCTGCTCGCACAGACTCACCCGGGACCGTGCAGCTTCAATGCAAAATCTGGAAAAACTTCAGCAACTGGCAAAGAAATCCGGACTTGGCACCAAAAATGTAAAGAGGAAAGCTGTTTATGCAGGGCTAAAGGATCTGGAACCAAATCAACATCATCACTGAGCTAGACTTTAGTAGTTTTCAAGATAATTGCTTTTAAAATTATGCCAATTTTGTTTTTAGGACACCCTATTTCTGTACTTAGAACTAGGGGTGTGCTAAAATATGGTGAAATTTCCATATGTCGTATTGTTTAATTTGGTGATACAGTATTGATATCGTGGGCGGCTGCATCAATACAGTATTTTTTGGTATATTTTGCTCAGTACTTTGTGAAAAAGCAGCAACTGTGTTCACATTTTCACTGTTTTGATGATTAAAATGGGTGTTTTTCATGTTAAATTTGTACAAACTTAGTAAACTTAACAGACTTTTTCTTTTCACAGCCACGATTTAGCCTTTTTTTTTTCTGGACCGTATCAAATAGTCTCAAAATATATCGTATTAAATCGTATTGAATCAAAAAAATGTATCGTATCGTAGCCTGTGTATCGTATCGGCAACTTCTTAATGATACCTGGCCCTACTCTGAACACACGTTTGGCGTTAGGATCGGCAAAAATATCGAAAACCAGTTACTAATCGTTATTAAAACTAATATCGAAACTAGAAACTGAACAAGTATCGATCCTGAACAGCTTTAGAATGAGCTTGAGCTGTATCGGAATAATTTAGAGACTTAAAAAGTGCACTGGGGGGTGCGTCACCTGCTCGTTTCTATGGATACGTCATCGCTCTGCCTGGAATGTTCCACAGTACGACTTTAAACAGCTCTACCTTTACTTTAATTCAATTACAGGTGGTTTTAGAGCTCAAAAACACCTCGAAAAACAGGGATTCTGACAGTGAGCAGGTCGCCTCTCCACAGATCTGACCTGTATCATGATTTGGCTTGGTCTTGGTGATGATAGAAAGGTTTAGTGTCATATTGTGAACACATTTGACCGGAAAAGTTACACAGTGCACCTTTAACCCACAGTTTCCACATATAATAATAGGCATTTATTTGAAAACATGATAAATAATACGAAATAACGTAATTGCAACCTAATTTGACAAGGAAATCCTGTTTTATTTTAATTTTAGGCTTAGTTTTAAAGTTTGGGTGAATGTAAAATTGCCTTGAAAATGAATGACGATGTTATAACTTCCACTTATAGTAATTAATATAAAAAAAAAACATTTTTATATTTACCTGCAAGTTATTCGTGTTATTTGGTGAGATTAGGCAAAATTTGAGTAGCTTTTATTTATTTATTTTACTAAACTGTATTAAACTGTCTTAAGCTAACATTTGTTCTTCCATGTTTAATCAATGCATCAAAGTTTTGCTAGCGTCGTTTTTTCGCTCTTTTATCACTGTTAACGCTCTTTTTGTCACTTACCGACGCCGTCTTCAGACTTCAGCACCATGTTCACGCTCTTGTTTCGGCTCCGGTTTGGAAAAAACTCGGGTTTGGTGAACAAAAAGTGGCTAAAAGTTGTAAAAAAGTGCGAAGTTTGTGGCGTTATTGCACCAACTGTTCTCCGTTTGTCAGCGCTCAGGCAGCCGGCGTGAGGAGGCGGGGCTAAGCGGGGGAGACAGCCAATCAGAAAGAGAGAATAACAGACGGATAGCAGGAGCAGCCAATCAGGAGGCAGGATTTCGCACACAGCCTCGTCTCCGTTAACTCTAAGGAACTACTGTAAATTAACCCTTTTTTCTATTCTATTTCTATTTAAACATACAATTTTTAAATGTTATCTTTATTAATGGGTTGAAACCATCTACTAAACAACCAAAAATGTTTCATTTGAAATTGACCATTGATATTTTTGCATAAACGTTCTGTGTTATCATGTTTTTATTGGACAAACGTAGAATTATGGTTTATGGTAAATTGTATTAAAATCATGGTATTAGAGTTAATCTATTTTTTTTAACTATATGGTTTATTCCGTGTCTAAATAGATATGTTATTGTATTCTAATAACTAGGCTATATACAAAATTGAATATAGTCGACAAAATTAAGATCTAATTAAGTCAGGGTGACCAGATTTTTGGTTTGTGGTGGTTGGTAATAATAAAATTGCGCATAATTAAGCAAAATTGTTATGCAGAGACCTTTCATGACTAACAAGTGAGTCATTTTGGTCATTTTTGAGCATCCTTTTCTGTATTTTACCAAAACAAATGGCAATTTATGCCTCTCATTACCGTTGGCAGATATCAAACTGGTCAAAAATAGGGGCATATGAGACATTTATTGTATAAAACTGGAATAAATCAGTGGTTTTGGAAAAATCTGTTGGGACAGGAGACGCGTGGCTCAAAACTGGGATTGTCCCGAGTAAATAGGGACGCCCGGTCTCCCTAAAATAAGTGAATTCACGGTTAGAGACCGAATTTTGGTATTGAGATGGATCGATATATTGATAAAAATAATGCAGTTGAGTTTTCAATAGAGTAAGTGACCTAAAATGAGCAAAATAAAGGTTATATTGTTCTTAAATTGTGATAGAGGGGTGTGAATAGCCTATAGACGACAGTAACACAAGCCGAACAAGACCTTGACAGTAGCCATGGCAGAAGTAAATATTGTAATCTGCAGCTGTTTGGGCGAGATAAAAATATTTAACCACAAAAGCGCGAAGAATGAGGATGTGATCTGAGCTGACATGACACCGAGGGGCCTAAAGAAGTGGGTTAAGGGCGTAAGGAAGGAAGGATGCAGGACCTAGGGTGTAGGAAAGGAGGAGAGGAAACGAGGCTGCAGCTGTGGATTCAATCAGAGCTTTATTCGCACTTGGAGCAGACATAAACAGGAAGTGTTCGGGGGGACAAAGAGGTCGGCTGGACTCGACTTAAGCTACTGTTAAAACCAAACATTGAGTGAAAAGGCTGCGACTGTACGTTATTATAAAAGAAAGAGGAAATACGAGAATAGTTCTGTTTAGAAAAGCGGTTTTGTTTTGGTAAATTAACTGTTAAAAGTCCAATATTACGCAAAAGTGACTCATGTGAGCTCTAAGTCATGTTATAATGTCGTTGCCTCATCAAAAACAGACTCCCGTGTTTGACTAATCCTTTATTATTATGAGTCTGTGTGTATCTCCAAAGCTCAAAACGCTCTGTTCAACCTCGTGATGTCATGAAGTGGTAGTTTCAAAGTGAACAGCTTCATTTTGTTTAGGCGAGATGGGCAGTTCCAGGGCTGAAATGATCTAAGTGGTTCTGGTGAAAGTGTACAGAGTTTTATCCTAGACTAAACAACAACTAAACCAGGACTAAACCAGGTCTAAACCAGGTCTAAACCAGGTCTAAACCAGGTCTAAACCAGGTCTAAACCAGGTCTAAACCAGGACTAAACCAGCAAATAAACCAGGACTTGTTGGGCTTGTTCCAGCTCTGTGTCTCTCTTCTACATGTGACTAAACCAGGACTAAACCAGGATTAAACAAGAACTAAACTTCAAGGCTAAACCAGGACTAACCCAGAACTAAACCAGGACTAAATCATGACTAAACTACAAGATGAAACCAGTACAAAACCAGAACTAAACCAGGATTAAATCAGGTCTAAACCAGGTCTAAACCAGGATTAAAACAGAACTAAACTTCAAGACTAAACCAGGACTAAACCAGAACTAAACCAGAACTAAACCAGGACTAAACCATGACTAAATCAGGACTAAACTACAGGACTAAACCAGGGCTAAACCAAGACTAAACCAGGATTAAACCAGGACTAAACTTCAGGACTAAACCAAGACTAAACCAGGACTAAATCAGGACTAAACTACAGGACTAATCCAGGACTGAACCAGGGCAAAACTGGGACTAAACCATGACTAAATCAGGACGGACGCAGGACTAAGCCAGGACTAAACCAGAACTATACTTCAAGACTAAACCAGGATTAAACCAGAACTAAACTTCAGGACTAAACCAGGACTAAATTACAGGACTAAAGTTCAGGACTAAACCAGGACTAAACCAGAACTAAACTAGGCCTAAACTACACAATGAAACCAGGTCTAAACCAGGACTAAACCAGGATTAAACCAGGACTAAATTACAGGACTAAACCAGGTCTAAACCAGAACTAAACCGGGATTAAACCAGAACTAAACTTCAGGACTAAGCCAGAACTAAACCAGAACTAAACCAGGACTAAATCAGGACTAAACCAGGACTAAATCAGGACTAATCCAGGACTGGACCAGGACGAAACCAGAAGTAAACCACGACTAAATCAGAACTAAACCAGGTCTAAACTTTAGGACTAAACCAGGACTAAACCAGAACTATACCAGAACTAAACCAGGACTAAACCAGGACTAAATTACAGGACAGAACCAGCGAATAAACCAGGACTTGTTGAGTTTTGTCCCACCTCTGTGTCTCTCTTCCACATGTGACTAAACCAGGACTAAACCAGGACTAATCCAGGTCTAAACCAGGACTAAACCAGGACTAAACCAGGTCTAAACCAGGACTAAACCAGGACTAAATCAGGACTAAACTACAGGACTAAACCAGCACTAAACGACAGGACTAAACCAGGTCTAAATCAGGTTTAAACCAGAACTAAATTTCAGGACTAAACCAGGACTAAACCAGGACTAAACCAGGACTAAACCAGGACTAAACCAGGACTAAACCAGGACTAAACCCTGCCCTCCATCAAACTCTACCCTAACCTTCTGTGCCCCCTCAGGGTTCTGTCACGGTAAATAATCGTTTTCTGAACTAAACTCGACAGCAGAAGTTGCAGGGACCCCGTGTATAATCGATTCACTCCACACTTAAGGCCTCAGCTGCACCGAACTTTAAAACATCCATTAATACGACAAGAGTGTGGAGCTGATCCCAAACAAACAACGAGAAGGTTCAGCATTTGTGGATCAGACGGGTGGAGATTTTCTTCCCAAAACCATGAATCTCCCACAGAGTTAAACAGGCCCAGCCCCATCTGGAACTGCAGCAGAAAAGTCTAGTGTTCAGATTTACTGTTTTGGCTTTTGTTCCACCTCTAACTCAGTCCTTCACAGGAGACTAGATCAGGACTAAACCAGGACTAAACCAGGACTAAACTATGACTAAACCACAGGATTAAGACAGGACTGAACCAGGTCTAAACTACAGGACTAAACCAGGATTAAACTAGGATTAAACCAGGACTAAACCCTGATTGAACAACAACTAAACCAAGACTGGACAAGGATTAAACCAGAACTAAACAAGGTCTAATCCAGGTCTAATCCAGGACTAAACCAGGATTAAACCAGGACTAGACTTCAGGACTAAACCAGGACTAAACCAGAATTAAACCAGGGCTAAATTTCAGGACTAAACTAGGATTAAACCAGGACTGAACCAGGACAGAACCAGAGCTAAACCAGGACTAAACCAGGATTAAACCAGGATTAAACTACAGGTTTAAACCACAACTAAAGAAAAACTGAACCAGGACTAAACTAAGACTAAACCAGGCCTAAACCAGGATTAAACTTCAGGACTAAACCAGAATTAAACCAGGACTAAACTTCAGGACTAAACAGGACTAAACAAGAACCAAACCAGGACTAAACCAAGACTGAACCAGGACTAAACCAGGACTAAACCAGGACTAAATAAGGGCCAAATCAGGTCTAAACAGGTCTAGTTTAGGACTAAACCAAGACTAAACCAGGATTAACCCAGGATTAAACCAGGATTAAATCAGGACTAACCCAGGACTAAACCAGGACTAGACCAGATCTAAACCAGGTCTAATCCAGGACTAAACCAGGACTAAACCAGGACTTGTTGTGCTTTGTTCCACCTCTTTTCTCTCCTCCACACGTGACTCATGACAGAGGCGTCCACCACACGGATCTGCCCCCACTGAGAATCTAAACCAGGCATCTCCACGGTAACCAAACCAACTCCCTGGGACTTTCGATATATTTAGTCTGAGAAAAAGACAATTATGACGAGAAAGTGTTTGGGTTTATTTTTTTAGACCAGTTTCAGTCGGTGCCGTGGTTTATTCTGTCACGGTAAATTCTGACGATCAGCGAGTTCAGGGGTCTTAAAGCAACACTGTGTAACTTTTCCTCTCTTCTGTGTGGAAACGAGCAAGTAGGCAAAGTTACTGGTCAGATCTGTGGAGAAGAGAGCCCAGTCAGAGTATGAGTGCATGTTTTTCAGTGTATTTTTCGTAATTGAATGTGAGTTTAATGCCGTACTGCGAAACATTTCAGGCAGATTCCCCACAGAAAAGTTACATAGTGTCTTTAATATACTGCTCTCTTACTGCTTGTCACCATGGAGATGTTGCTGCTTTGTCAGGAAAGGTTCACGGTGCGGCATTAAAAGTATCTTGTTTTTCTTTTTAAATTTTAAATTATTTTATTTTTTTCTGGACGTTTAATTTTCTGAACTTATTGCTGTATTTGTAATGTTCTGTTGTTCCTTGTGTTGTTATTTTTGTGAAGCGTCTTTGAGTATCGTGAAAAGTGCTTCATAAATAAAACTTATTATTATTATTATTTATGGCTAAAAAATACATTCAGTCGTTCTGTGAATACAAGGACCAAACCAGGACTAAACCAGGACCAAACCAGGTCTAAACCAGGTCTAACCCAGGTCTAACCCAGGTCTAAACCAGGTCTAACCCAGGTCTAACCCAGGTCTAAACCAGGTCTAAACCAGGTCTAACCCAGGTCTAAACCAGGTCTAAACCAGGACTAAACTAGGACTAAACCAGGTCTAAAACAGGACTAAAACAGGATTAAAACAGGACTGAAACAGGACTAAAACAGGACTAAACCAGGTCTAAACCAGGTCTAAACCAGGTCTAAACCAGGTCTAAACTAGGACTAAACCAGGTCTAAAACAGGACTAAAACAGGACTAAAACAGGATTAAAACAGGATTAAAACAGGAATAAAACAGGACTAAAAGAGGACTAAACCAGGTCTAAACCAGGACTAAAACAGGATTAAAACAGGATTAAAACAGGACTAAAACAGGACTAAAACAGGACTAAAACAGGACTAAACCAGGTCTTAACCAGGACTAAACCAGGTCTTAACCAGGTCTAAACCAGGTCTAAACCAGGTCTAAACCAGGTCTAAACCAGGACTAAACTAGGACTAAACCAGGACTAAAACAGGAGTAAACCAGGACTGAACCAGGACTAAACCAGGACTGAACCAGGACTAAACTATGACTCAACCAGGACTAAACCAAAACTAAACCTGGACTAAACCAGGACTAAACCTGGACTAAACCAGGACTAAACCAGGACTAAACCAGGATTTGTTGTGTTGTCTTTCTTCCACACGTGACTAAATCAGGACTACACCAGAACTAAACCAGGACTGAACAAGGACTGAACCAGGTCTAAACCTTTAAATAAATAAAAGATAAATAACTTTTACAGAACACTGTGGAACCTTCCAGGTGACACAATAACATCTCCATGGAGACAAGCAGGTGGCAAATCCCCCACAGAGAAGTTACATAATACAACTTAAAAAAAATAATAAAAATAAACGAGAAAGTTACACTAACTTTTATGCTCTACCTGCTCGTCTCCATGGAGATGCTTTTGCTTTGTCGGGAATGTTTCACAGTGTGGCATTAAACAGCAGCATCACCCTTTTGTCTCCCTCGAGGTAGATCAGTTTAATGCCACACTGCGGAACATTCCAGGCGAAGCAAGTACATCTTACTGGAAACAAACATGTGACATACAGTGTGCACCCTCCACTAGAAAAGTTACGTAATGCAGCTTTAAATGACAGGGAAGAGTCTCACCTGCTGTTGGCTTCACCGCTGGACAGAGGAAAGCCTGAAAACTGGACACGCAGAGCTCACTCACGGTCCCCATGTCCCATCAGAAAATACTGACCCCAAATGTAAACAAAAAATCAAGAAAATTCCAAAAAATTCCAAATATTTCTCACAAAAATTCCAAAAAAAATTCAAATATTTCTCCCAAATTTCCAAAAAATTCAAAACATTTCCTCTAAATTTCAAAAAAACAAACAAAAAATAATAATAAAAAAAAATTCCAAAAGCCCTGGACTAGACTACAGGACTAAACCAGGACTAAACCAGGACTAAACCAGGACTAAACCAGGACTAAACTAGGAGTAAACTACAGGACCAAACCAGGACTTAATTACTGAACTAAACCAGGACTAAACTAAAACTCGAACAAGACTAAACCAGAACTAAACCAGGACTAAAGCAGGACAAAACTAAGACTCGAATGAGACTAAACCAGAACTAAACCAGGACAAAACTACAGGATTAAACTAGGAGCAAACCAGGACTAAACCAGAACTAAACCAGGACTAAACCAGGACTAAACCAGGACAAAACTACAGGACTAAACCAGGACTAAACTAAGACTCGAACGAGACTAAACCAGATCTAAACCAGGACTAAACTACAGGACTAAACCAGAATGAAACCAGGAGTAAACCAAAAATGTCCAAAACCCTATAGTGTCCTCTGCTTGTCCGATTCCTGTGCAGACGATTCCCCCTCAGACGATTCCCCCTCAGACGATTCCCCCTCAGACGATTCCCCCTCAGACGATTCCCCCTCAGACGATTCCCGCTCAGACGATTCCCGCTCAGACGATCCCGTATAAACGTTCCTTTTATCCCTGAGCAGGTCTTTTCTGTGCCGTGGCTCTGACAGACTGAGAGAACCCGGCTCCTCTCTCTCCCGCTCCGCCGCACCAACTCCACCTGGACTCACAATCCATCACGATTCACTCACAGATTCACGGATCTGAGTCGGAATAAAAGTGACAAACGCTTCACGTCGACGGTTTGGGATGATTTTTTTTTGAAGTTTCGGGATTTGTTTTTCTTGGTAAATAGTCAGGTTTTTCCACAGGTTTTCAGGTTTTTCCACAGGTTTTCCACGTTCAGGACAGTCACAGCTCTTTGCACTCGGGAATCTCACACACTGGGGGAGACGGGGGTGAAGTGTCCTGCTCAAGGACACAGCAGCAGCAGTGTTCATCTGTGGGAGCGGGAATCACACCACCAACCAGGGCTAAACCAGGACTAAACCAGGACTAAACCAGGACTAAGCCAGGACTAAGCCAGGACTGAGCCAAGATTAAACCAGGGCTAAACCAGGATTGAACCAGAACTAAACCAGGACTAAGACAAGACTAAACCAGAACTAAACAAGACTAAACCAGGATTAAACCAGGACTGAACCAGGACTGAGCCAGGACTAAACCAGGACTAAACCAGGACTAAACCAGGACTAAACCAAGGACTGATCCAGGACTGAACCAGGACTGAACCAGGACTAAACCAGGACTAAACCAAGGACTGATCCAGGACTGAACCAGGACTGAACCAGGACTAAACCAGTACTAAACCAGGACTAAACCAGGACTAAACCAGGACTAAACCAAGGACTGAACCAGGACTGAACCAGGACTAAACCAGGACTAAACCAGGACTGAGCCAGGACTAAACCAGGACTAAACCAGGACTAAACCAGGACTAAACCAGGACTGAGCCAAGATTAAACCAGGGCTAAACCAGGATTGAACCAGAACTAAACCAGGACTAAGACAAGACTAAACCAGAACTAAACAAGACTAAACCAGGATTAAACCAGGACTGAACCAGGACTGAGCCAGGACTAAACCAGGACTAAACCAGGACTAAACCAGGACTAAACCAAGGACTGATCCAGGACTGAACCAGGACTGAACCAGGACTAAACCAGGACTAAACCAAGGACTGATCCAGGACTGAACCAGGACTGAACCAGGACTAAACCAGTACTAAACCAGGACTAAACCAGGACTAAACCAGGACTAAACCAAGGACTGATCCAGGACTGAACCAGGACTGAACCAAGACTAAACCAGTACTAAACCAAGGACTAAACCAGGACTAAACCAGGACTAAACCAAGGACTGATCCAGGACTGAACCAGGACTAAACCAGGACTAAACCAGGGCTACACCAGGACTAAAGCAGGACTAAGCCAGGACTAAACCAGGACTGAATCAAGACTGAACCAGGACTAAACCCGGACTAAACCCAGGACTAAGCCAGGACCAAACCAGGACTTAACTATAGGTCTAAACCAGGACTAAACCAAGACTAAACCAGGATTAAAACCCAAAATGGTAGGAGCTCTGGGTGGAGTTGCTGCTCCTCCACGTGGAGAGGAGCAGCTGGGGGCCTCCCCCCCGAGGAGCTGGAGGAAGCGTCTGGGGTGAGGGAAGTCCGGGGGTCCCTGCTTAGACCTAAGAGGAAGCATACGTGTGGACGGAGGTAAAACCTGCTCCTGTGTGAGGACGTTTCTCCTCCGAGCTCAGAGCTGCTCTGTCCTCGGCCCACAGCCTGAACCAGACTAAATATTTGCCCTGACACATGTGGAGATCTGAGCCGCGACCACCGTTATTCACTTTGTTCCGGATGTTTCCGTGGGCGACGAAAACCTCCGTCATTCCTCCAGCTCGGCTCAAATTAGCATCACCCCTTTTGTCTCCATTCAAGGCAGATACGTTTAATGCCACACTGTGGAACGTTCCGGGCAAAGCGAGAACATCTCACCGGAAACGGGCAGGTGACAGACAGTGTGCACCCTCCGCGAGAAAAGTTACGTAATGCATGTACATGTAAAAAATGTTTAAAGAAATAAATAATAATAAAAAATAAATTAAATAAAATAAATAAAAAAGTAAACAAATTTAAAAAATCCAAAAAATTTCCCCAAATCCCCCATATTTACCAAAAATGTCCCCAAAATAAAAAATTTAAATTAAAAAATTAAAAAAAAAAAAATCCAAAGGCCTTGGACTTAACTACAGGACGAAACCAGGACTAAACCAGGACTAAACCAGGACTAAACCAGGACTAAACTACAGGACTAAACCAGGACTAAACCAGGACTAAACCAGGACTAAACCAGGACTAAACTACAGGACGAAACCAGGACTAAACCAGGACTAAACCAGGACTAAACCAGGACTAAACCAGGACTAAACTACAGGACTAAACCAGGACTAAACCAGGACTAAACCAGGACTAAACTACAGGACTAAACCAGGACTAAACTACAGGACTAAAGCAGGACTAAACCAGGACTAAACCAGGACTAAACCAGGACTAAACCAGGACTAAACTACAGGACTAAAGCAGGACTAAACTACAGGACTAAAGCAGGACTAAACCAGGACTAAAGCAGGACTAAACCAGGACTAAACCAGGACTAAACTACAGGACTAAAGCAGGACTAAACTACAGGACTAAACCAGGACTAAACCAGGACTAAACCAGGACTAAACTACAGGACTAAACCAGGACTAAACTACAGGACTAAAGCAGGACTAAACCAGGACTAAACCAGGACTAAACCAGGACTAAACCAGGACTAAACTACAGGACTAAAGCAGGACTAAACTACAGGACTAAAGCAGGACTAAACCAGGACTAAAGCAGGACTAAACCAGGACTAAACCAGGACTAAACTACAGAACTAAAGCAGGACTAAACTACAGGACTAAACCAGGACTAAACCAGGACTAAAGCAGGACTAAACCAGGACTAAACCAGGACTAAACCAGGACTAAACCAGGACTAAACTACAGGACTAAAGCAGGACTAAACTACAGGACTAAACCAGGACTAAACCAGGACTAAACCAGGACTAAACCAGGACTAAAGCAGAACTAAACCAGGACTAAACCAGGATTAAACTAAGACTAAACCAGGACTAAATCAGGACTAAACTGCAGGACTAAACCACCATTATTCACCTTATTCCAGAAGTCATTCAGGTCGTATTATTTTAGTGATGTGATGTTCGTGAACGAGTCGGCTCTGCTGAACAGGTCCAGATCTCATTTTTGAAAAAAACCAAACCTGTTTCTCCCTAATTTTATTCATTTAAAACATAAAAACATAAATATAAAAAGAACCAGCCGAGATTTTAACTGAAAGTCCCTAAATCGAGCCAAAAACTCCTATTTACAGCCTCCAGAAGTCTCCCAGAGAATCATGGCCGTGTTGATTTGTCGTTTGTGTACATGAACTTTTCCCACTTAACCGGAAATTCAAAAAAAAAAAAGTTTAGTCCCGTTCAGAGGCAAAAGTGGACCGGCCTGTGTAAGATCAATACAATTATGAAGATAAATTAGGGCTAAAAAAGTGCAAATCAGGTTAGATAAACAAATAAAATCATGTAAAATTTATTTTTTTAAAAACTTACCCATGCAGTATTTTCTCTTCTCCCAATTTCAGTATCGTTTTTCAGAAATGCGTTTTTTTGTTCCTTGCGTGTGAATTGTCCGTGTATTTTCGATGGAATCTTAATGACGTACTGCAGATAGAGGGATTCCTGCAAACTTCCTGTAATTTCCCCTGTTCCAAAAAATAAATAAATAAATAAAGATCAGTGCCAGATACAAGTACGAACTTCTGGGTGCCGCTGTGACGAGGTTTTATTGCTGTGACCGGGCCAGAAAAGTTATATTTTAGATGGTTTATGTTTCGTTTTTAGTGCTAATAGTTAAATAACGCAAACCCGAACCTGAAATCTCCGGTTTTACGCTGTTTTCTGATACGTTATAACGTAGTTTCCTCATGTTTTGTTTTGTTTGCCACTCAAACGCTGCATATTTAGACCTTCACTAGAATCATTTGGATCATTTCAGCTCTGGAATCGCCAAACTCGACTAAACAAAAGGTCAAAAGGAGCTTGAAAACTGCCGCTTCATGACATCACAAGGTGGAACGGAGCGTTTTGAGCTTTGGAGACGTAGACAGACGAATAATAAAGAGTTTTTCAAGCGTGTGAATGAAACAAAACAGAAACTCCAGGTCTGTTTTTGAGGAGGAAACAACATTATAACATGATTTAAACTTCACAAGAGTCCGTTTTGTGTCATATAAAACCTTTAACATAAAGTGACCAGATTTTCAAAATAAAACACTGGGACATTCCTGGTTTGTGCTGCATTATTAAGGAAAATTGTGAGTCTGCACTGGGAAAAAAACAATATCTAGGTAAATTAAAATGACTTAAATTAAGAATATTTTACTTTATTTGAGTAGATTCAACTTGACAAGTGAAATTATCTGCCTGGAATTAGTGTTTTTTGTTCTTAATTCAAGCAACATTTGATTTTGTTTCTGAGTTTCAGTGCAAAAAGTTGTTGTTTTTCTTATTTTAAGTGTAGCAAAGTGGATTTTCATATTTTAAATACAAAAATCTTATTGCACTGGCAGATCATTTTACGTTTCAGGTGAAATTAACTCAAATCCTGGTAAAACTTTCTTAATCCCAGTCATTTTATCTTGACTAGATTTAGTTTTTTGCAGTATAATCACATTTTCTTTGCGTTTTGGTCGTTTTTAAGCAGCTTTTCTGTATTTTACCTCAACAAATGACAATGTCTGCCTCTCTTTACTGTTGGCAGGGATCAGATTGGTCAAAAATAGAGACCCCAAAGATGTTTTTTTGTATAAAACTGGGACAAATCAGTGGTTTTGGGTAAATTTGTTGGGACAGGGGGACACGGGGCTCCAAACTGGGACTGTCCTGAGGTAAACAGAGGCGTCTGATCACACATAAAACCATTATAAATAGACAAAAAGCTGCCGTGTGCTCTTTAACCAGCCTGAAGCCCGTATGGACACAGGAAGCGTGTGCGTGGCGTGTTGGATGTCGTGCGTTAGTATGTGCTGTATGTTGTGTGTCGGTGGAACAGGTGTCTCAGTATTATTAGAAGTGATGACAAACTCCCTCCTCCTCCACAAACACAGAGTTTAGTCAGAGCCAAACCCACAACATGGACTGAAACTGTGGGAATGGAGCAGGGACGAGGACGGGACTAAAGCACGGCTGAAACAGGACTGAAACAGGACTAAAGCACGGCTGAAACAGGACTGAAACAGGAGTAAAGCACGGCTGAAACAGGACTGAAACAGGAGTAAAGCATGACTGAAACAGGACTGAAACAGGAGTAAAGCACGGCTGAAACAGGACTGAAACAGGACTAAAGCACGGCTGAAACAGGACTGAAACAGGAGTAAAGCACGACTGAAACAGGACTGAAACAGGAGTAAAGCATGACTGAAACAGGACTGAAACAGGAGTAAAGCACGGCTGAAACAGGACTGAAACAGGAGTAAAGCATGACTGAAACAGGGCTGAAACAGGACTGAAACAGGATTAAAACAGGACTGAAACAGGACTGAAACAGGATTAAAACAGGACTAAAGCACGGCTGAAACAGGACTGAAACAGCACTGAAACAGGAGTAAAGCACGACTGAAACACGACTGAAACACGGCTGAAACAGGATTGAAACAGGACTGAAACAGGATTAAACAGGATTAAACAGGATTGAAACAGGATTAAATAGGGCTAAACAACAGGACTAAACCAGCACTAAACCAAGATTAAAACATGACTGAAACAGGACTGAAACAGGACTAAAACAGGACTGAAACAGGACTGAAACAGGACTGAAACAGGACTAAAACAGGACTGAAACAGGACTAAAACAGGACTGAAACAGGACTGAAACAGGACTGAAACAGGATTAAAACAGGACTGAAACAGGACTGAAACAGGACTGAAACAGGACTGAAACAGGATTAAAACAGGACTGAAACAGGCCTGAAACAGGACTGAAACAGGATTAAAACAGGACTGAAACAGGATTGAAACAGGACTAAACCTGGACAAAACAGGACTAAAGCATGACTGAAACAGGGTTAAAACAGGACTGAAATACGACTGAACCAGGACTAAACCAGGACTAAACCAGGACTAAATAAAACTAAACCAGGACTAAACATGGACTGAACCAGGATTCAACCAGGGATAAACCAGAACTAAACCAGAGGTAAACCAGGATTAAACCAGAACTAAACCAGGACTAAACCTGGATTAAACCAGGACTAATCTATAGGACTAAACCAGGACTAAACCAAAACAAAACTAGGACTAAACCAGGACCAAACCAGGATTAAACCAGTTCTAAACCAGTTCTAAACCAGGACTAAACCAGGACTAAATCAGGACTAAACCAGCACTTATAAACTCACGGTGAATAATCAGTTCTCACAAAGTATCTGAGGAAGAAGTCTGGACCCCTGCAAAACAAAACAAAAATAATCAAACTCATATTATCGTCTAATCTAAGAACTGTCGTCGTTTCTTATATTTCATGAGTCCAAATGTGTTTGTGACGTTTGAGCGACGCTGCAGGAGCCGGAGCAGCAGCAGAGCAGTGGGAGGACGACGAGGAGAAGAAGCACTTTTCATATTTACACCAAACAAATAAAGAACAGACTGTTTCCGACCTGTGCGTCTGCTCAAACAGGAACACAAATAAACTCACAGGAAATCAAATAAACCAAAGAAAATCACACAGACTTTCTGATTTATTTAGGTAAGGCGCAACTCCACGCAGAAAAGCCCGGGACTCGAACCTGAAACCTTCTTACCCTAACTTCTTGTTGTTGTGTTTATGAATAAATTAACTTTTTTTCCCCCATTTAACATCTTCTAAAACAATATACGAAAGGCAAAAGGCGCATGGAAAGTGTCAAGATCTGCAAGAACAGTTTAGAAAGAAGCACTATTCCCTCTTTTTCAGCTCCGATACCGATTTCGATCCCATAACCAGGCCCGTCGACAGAAGTTTTGGGGGTCTGGGGCGAGAAAACTCACACGGGGCCCCCTCGAATGTAAATTAATAGGCAGAGGTTCCACTTCAGGGCCCCCAAGATCCTCCGGCCCGGGACAACAGACCTCTTTGTTCTGAGGAAAACCATTTATTTTCTTAAAACAAAAATAAAATAAAACAAAACTGAGCCAAAAGTGTTTGTGTATTTGGCGGTTAATGAACTAAAGAACAGGTCTGTGTACAGCAGGGGCGTCAAACTCATTTTGGTCCGGGGGCCGTATGCAACCTACTTTGATCCCAAAAGGGCCGGATCAGAAAACTCAGTTCTCTCTTCAAGTTATTGTATTTTTCTCCGTGTCTCGTAGTGGTGTTTAAGATTATATTCCTTGAGCAACGCCACTTGTTCCAAACACACTGAGCACAGATTTCCCATTCACCTCTGTCAACAAATAAGAATTAGACAATTTTTCTTGGGAAATCCTGAACTCAGCATCTGCTTTTCTCATTTTTTGACATTTTGCTGATGAGGGTCACGGTCGACAGTCAAAACGATCGTCCTTTAAGAGCGTTTGGAAAGAGGAAAGTCTTCATTTGTGCTGCTCTGGTGGGAGTCGCAACGTACAGAAACGCCGGAGACGCTGCTATGCTAAACGAACATTTTAAGTATTTTAATAGAAAAATCAGCCGAGGGCCAGATTAAAGGTCTTGGAGGGCCGGATCTGGCCCCCGGGCCGCATGTTTGACACATGTGGTGTACAGGAAATAAAACATTCTGGGACTTTCTGGGCTGAATACGACCTGTGAACAGAAGCAACAAGTGAAGATCGACTACTGACGGTGAAGAAGAAGAGAAACTGAAAGTTGTTGAAAGAAAATGGTTCGGGAATGTATTTAAAAAAAATATAATTCACTCGTAAATAAACGGGATTAGAAACGACGTCGGCGATCGAGTCTTTTGGGCTCCGAGGAAACACTGATCTGTGCCGTTTTTTGGCTTCTGACAGAATTCCACCTCCTCTAGAAACGGACTTTAGCTTCAGACGTGCCGGAGTTCAAGAAGTTCAAGAAGAGCATGAAGCTGCTCTGGGCAGATTTATGAAGCTGGTGAAAAACGTGCGTCACTTTTCCACAGCTATTTTGCCGTAGAAAAGCTTTGAGCGGACGGTGCGCCACACGACATCGCGGCCACTTCCTGCCGGTGTGAAAAAGGTCTATACTCCGACAACACTCTGACAATGAGAGCGCCACCGCCAACTACTGGAGTGGAGGTGGAATTACACTTTATTCTAATACGGCATCGCACGTGTCTCACTGTTTGAGAAGGACTGAGTTAAATTACACTATGTTATAGGCCAGGGTCAGGGGAGGAAGAGGAGGAAGAAGAGAGGGTCAGAAGAGGAAGAGGAGAGGGTCAGAGGAGGAAGAGGAGGAAGAAGAGAGGGTCAGAAGAGGAAGAGGAGAGGGTCAGAGGAAGAAGAGGATCAGAGGAGGAAGAGGGTCAGAGGAGGAAGAAGAGAGGGTCAGAGGAGGAAGAGGAGGAGGAGGAAGACGAGGGTCAGAGGAGGAAAAGGAGAGGCTCAGAGGAGGAAGAAGAGAGGGTCAGAGGAGGAAGAGGAGATGGTCAGAGGAGGAAGAAGAGAGGGTCAGAGGAGGAAGAGGAGGAGGAGAAAGAAGAGAGGGTCAGAGGAGGAAGAAGAGAGGGTCAGAGGAGGAAGAAGAGAGGGTCAGAGGAGGAAGAGGAGAGGGTCAGAGGAGGTAGAAGAGAGGGTCAGAGGAGGAAGAGGAGAGGGTCAGAGGAAGAAGAGGAGAGGGTCAGAGGAGGAAGAAGAGAGGGTCAGAGGAGGATGAGGAGAGGGTCAGAGGAAGAAGAGGAGAGGGTCAGAGGAGGAAGAGGGTCAGAGGAGGAAGAAGAGAGGGTCAGAGGAGGAAGAAGAGAGGGTCAGAGGAGGAAGAAGAGAGGGTCAGAAGAAGAAGAGGAGAGGGTCAGAGGAGGATGAGGAGAGGGTCAGAGGAAGAAGAGGAGAGGGTCAGAGGAGGAAGAAGAGAGGGTCAGAGGAGGAAGAAGAGAGGGTCAGAGGAAGAAGAAGAGAAAGTCAGAGGAAGAAGAAGAGGAGCGGGTCAGAGGAGGAAGAAGAGGAGAGGGTCAGAGGAGGAAGAAGAGAGGGTCAGAGGAGGAAGAGGAGAGGGTCAGAGGAGGAAGAGGATCAGAGGAGGAAGAGGAAGAGGAGGAAGAGGAGCGGGTCAGAGGAGGAAGAGGAGCGGGTCAGAGGAGGAAGAGGAGAGGGTCAGAGGAGGAAGAAGAGAGGGTCAGAGGAAGAAGAGGAGCGGGTCAGAGGAGGAAGAAGAGAGGGTCAGAGGAAGAAGAGGAGCGGGTCAGAGGAGGAAGAAGAGAGGGTCAGAGGAGGAAGAAGAGAGGGTCAGAGGAAGAAGAGGATCCACCACAAACACTTCTGAAATCCCAGCTCTGAAGTCCGTCCTTTTTCCCTCTCTATGAAAAACAAAAACCCTCCGACTCTTTTTATAGGAGCTCATTTTCACTTTCTTCTACCTTGTCCCCAAATGCATCAGGTTGCCGTGGAAACCGGGCCTTAGTAATCAGAAAATGTCCCTCCTCCGCAGCACTTCACTTCTATTCTTTTTTTCACTTTTTTATGCACAGATCACAGATTTATACACAGCACAGAGTTTCCCAACCAAAGCACGAGCCACTTTACTTCTATTTTAGTGAGTTTTCTTCCATTTTCTTGTTTATCCTATTGAAATATGAACTAAAATGTAAATATTTTCTTTTATTCATACAGCAAACAACTCATACTTTCTTTTAAATCTGAAATTATACCATTAACAGGTCCGTATTACTCTGTTTCCTGTGTTATAATGTTGTTTCCTCATCACAAACAGACCTGGAGCACAAACCCTGTTCTTCTCTCAAACGGAAAACACCCTGTTCCACCTTGTGATGTCATGCGGCGATACAGGAAGTGCTCCGTTGTGTTTTTAAAACTCCCGCACACCTTCACTAGGATCATTTGGATGATTTCACCCCTGGAATCGCCCATTTTGACTGAACTAAAGGTAAAAAAAAAAAGAAAAAAGGAGCTGTTCACTTGAAAACTGCCACTTCATGACATCACGAGGTGGAACAGAGCGTTTTGAGGTTTGGAGATGTGGACAGACGAATAATAAAGAGTGACTCAAACATGTGAATGAGACAAAGCACAACTCCAGGTCTGTTTTTGAGGAGGAAACAACATTATAAAAGTGGGAAAATGCATCGCAACACTCAGACGGACGATGTACAAAAGACTTTTTTAAATTTTAAATTACGTTTCGGCAAAAAAGCCTTTTTCAGATCTTTTTTCTTGCTTTGGACTTTGGGTGTACTGTGTTCCAAACCAAGAAAAACATCTGATAAAGGCTTTTTTGCCGAAAAATATATATATATTTTCACTTTTATGTTGCTGTTTGTTGCATTTGCATCTCTACAGGGACTTTGGTGAGTGTTTTCTGTTACATTTGAGGAAATTACTTAATTAAAACATGACCTAAAGGTGCATTGTGTAACTTTTCTGTCTGTTTTTGAGGAGGTAACAACATTATAACATGATTTAAAGCTCAATTTTCCCGGTGGAGGCTCCGTCGAATGCTTTTCTCCATGGAGATGTCACTGCTTTGTCCGGAATGTTCCACAGTTTGGCATTAAATCTTTCTGTCTCCATGGAACCCAAACCACAAAACACACTCAGAATGTTTGTTTTTCTTTGGTATTTTCGAGGCTATAAAACCACCTGTAACTGAATAAACGTAAAGTAGAGCTGTTTAAAGTCACACTGTGGGACATTTCTGGCAGAGCAATGACGTATCCATAGCAACAAGAAGGTGACGGACCCCCAAACAAAAAAGTTGAGTGCATTTTTCAAGCTCACAAGAGTCAATTTTGCGAAATATCGAACCTTTAATGGAAAATACTCGTGTCCCCAGAGGTTCCCGTGCCTCTCGTTGAAAAATAAAAGTCTTTTACTTCCAAATAATATGAAAGTATAAAGTTTTATGCCCAGTGCGATATTTTCCCAAGTAAGAGGTAAACGTATTATAGCCGTAGAGATCGGAATCAGAATCAGAATCTTTTTTATTGGTCAGTTTCACATGTACGAGACATTTACAAAAGAATCGAAATGGAAATGGAGCGGACCAGAAGAGACGTAGGATGAGAAAGAAATTAAAATAAATAAATAAATAAAAATTCAGCAGAACATGAGGAGAGGGGGTGGAGGAAAAACAAAAAAAACAAAAAAGAAACAACCTCCAGACTGCGCTCCTGTGGGTGCAGTGCCCAGAGCGGCCGCTAGAGGGAGCTGTAAGCCAAGTGTTCACAGGTTTACGTTTGTGGGCACGAAACGTTTTGTTCTTCTCCCGTTTCCTCCTCAAAAACAAACCTGGAGTTGCGTTTTGTTTCATTCACATGTTTGAGTCACTCTTTATTATTCGTCTGTTTACGTGTCCAAAGCTCGAAACGCTCTGCTCCACCTGGCAACAGTCACTTTACACCACTGGAACTCTATTTATGATGCTTTTTATCTATTTATGATGCCTTTTATCCCTTGCTTCTGTTTTATTTTTATTCTTCTGTAGCCGGGAGTCCGTCAAAATGTCGTTTTGCTCGCGTAATGACAATAAAGTGTCTTGAATCTTGATGTCATGAAGCGGTCGTTTTCAAGGGAACAGCTCCTTTTCAGTTCAGTAGAAATGGACAGTTCCGGATCTGAAATCATCCAGATTATTTACGGCGAAGGTGTTTGGAGTTTTTATTTATTTATTTATTTATTCATTTTAATTTCATTTGCAACATGCAGACAGACATTAGGACAGGACAGGATAATACAATAAGTACAATACGAAACAATACGAAACAGATGTAAACAGGTGTAAAAGTGTGTATGCATGAGTAAAAGTGATTAAAAGCGATTAAATATAAATGAATTGTACTGTATAGTGATGTAAACAATGCGGGGGAACCTGGTTACGTTTGTTAATAAGTTTTTTTTTGATTAATGTTTAAGCCTCCTGTTTATTCATGAGTCCAAAAAGCCTTAACTTAAATGACGGTGCAGGAAAATATTTGTTTTGTTTTTTTTCTCCATTGTGCATTTCGTATGAATGCCGAAAAAAAAAAAAAAAAAAAAAAAACAGGAGAGATTTGGGCGCATGAGAAGTGGGTCCTTGTTTTGCCAGTTTTGATTTTGGTTTAAATTGTATTTTTAATCGATTTATTTTTGTTTTTATGTGTTGATTGACTGACTTTGATTATTTGTGGTTATGCAGTTTACTAAGTTTATTAATATTCCTCATCCATCCCCCACCTTTTTTTTATTTTATTTTTTTTTTTTTGGAGTTTAAAGATGGTGTGACTTTTTAGTCGGGGGTCCGTCGTCTGCTTGTTGCTATGGATACGCCATTGCTCTGCCTGGAATGTCCCGCAGTGTGACTTTAAGCAGCTATTCTTTACATAGTTTTACACTTATAGCTGAAAAATACCTAGAAAAGCAGGCGTTGTGACTGTGAGCGGGGTCGCCTCTCCGCAGATCTGACCCGTAACTTGGTCTTGGTTTGGTCTCTGTGGAGATAGAAAGGTTTAAAGCCGTACTGTGGAACATTCCAGACAAAGAAATCGCATCTACATGGAGGAAAGTGTTTGAAAGAGTGTTTTTTTATTTATTTTAGAGACAAACTCAGCCTAAATATGCAGAATTTGTGAGTTAAACACGTGAGAATGAAACAAAACACAAGTCCCGGTCTGTTTTTGATGAAGAAACAACAATAAAACGCGCTAAAAGATCAAAAAAAGTGCATAATATCGGCCTTTTAATAAGGTTTTAACTCATTAATTCTAAAGCTACTTATCGCTTTATATGAAAAAGGTCTAATATGGATTTTTCACAATCGTATTAATCTCTCGGCTCTTACGTAACTCCGCCCTGGATCATACGAGTCCGTGTGGGTTTTCTAGTGTTTTTCTATTGATTGTACAGGACTGTTGGTGAGAGGGATTACGGAGGACACAGACCGACCCCGACTCCAACTGTTTCCACACAAATCTGCCCCAGCAAAGGATCAGGCCTCTGCGCTTTTACGTAACCGCAACAGATCCCGTCGTTTTGCGTTGACCCTGAAGTAATAAGGCCACAGGGACAGAGGCTGACACTTTACTCGGGTCATTCCTCTCGTTTGCACATTTATTATCGACTTATTAGTTCTGACGCTGCTTCATTCTCGTCTAGAGGTTGTTTATTCTAAAATAACTTGTCAAGTAAAAAGATCTTCCTGCGTGGACACATCATTTCACTGGTTTTAAGTCATTTTCTGATAGATTTAACTGTTTATATTTGACATTTTTGCCTTTTTTGCTGTGTGTGCGCTGCAAAAAAAGGTCAAAATGTAAGATATAAACACCCATCCAACCATCTTCTCCGCTTAATCCCACTCAGCATGAATAATTCTGAATAATTCTGATTATTTCTAATTTAGACCTGGTTTAGTCCAAGTTTAGTCCCTCAGTGGGTTAGTGGGTTGGGTAAATCCAAGTTTAGTCCCTCACAAAGCTTCATTTAATTCTAATTTAGATCTAGTTTAGTCCCTGCTTAGCCCCTCATTTGTATTGGTTTAGTTCTAGTTTAGACCTGGTTTAGTCCGGGTTTAGTCCCTCATTAGTCTTGGGTAAATTCTAGTTTAGACCTGGTTTAGTCCAGGTTTAGTCCGGGTTTAGTCCCTCATTAGTCTTGGGTAAATTCTAGTTTAGACCTGGTTTAGTCCGGGTTTAGTCCCTCATTAGTCTTGGGTAAATTCTAGTTTAGACCTGGTTTAGTCCGGGTTTAGTCCGGGTTTAGTCCCTCATTAGTCTCGGGTTAGTTCTGGTTTAGACCTGGTTTAGTCTGGGTTTAGTCCCTCATTAGTCTCGGGTAAGTTCTGGTTTAGACCTGGTTTAGACCTGGTTTAGTCCCTGTTTAGTCTTGGTTTAGTTCTAGTTTAGACCTGGTTTAGTCCGGGTTTAGTCCCTCATTAGTCTCGGGTAAGTTCTGGTTTAGACCTGGTTTAGACCTGGTTTAGTCCCTGTTTAGTCTTGGTTTAGTTCTAGTTTAGTCCGGGTTTAGTCCCTCATTAGTCTTGGGTTAGTTCTAGTTTAGACCTGGAGTAGTCCGGGTTTAGTCCCTCCTTTGTATTGGGTAAATTCTAGTTTAGACCTGGTTTAGTCCCTGTTTAGTCCCTTATTAATCTAGATTAATTAGAGCATCTCCCCTCACAGATGAAACAGGCCCTGGTGGAGGCGGTGCAGACAGAAGGTGGAGGTCAGGACACTTTAAACTCTTTTCCTCTTCACTTCCAGGTGATTCCACGACTCCACTGAAGATGTGGAGATGTTTTCCCAGAATTCCTGAGCCTCCCTGAAGATGTGGAGATGTTTTCCCAGAATTCCTGAGCCTCCCTGCGTCTGTCCCACTTTCTCTTTTTAAAGCCGTCGTGTCTGAAATAGTCTGTGGATTCAGAGAAGAGGCTCATCCCGGACGCCTCTGAGCCAGGACCTGAAACAAGACAGGCCTGGATTAGAGGGAGAGCAGAGAAAAGGACGGTCCTGATTCAGTCCTGGTTTAGACCTGGTTTAGACCTGGTTTAGACCTGGTTTAGACCTGGTTTAGACCTGGTTTAGTCCTGGTTTAGACCTGGTTTAGACCTGGTTTAGACCTGGTTTAGTCCCTGTTTAGACCTGGTTTAGACCTGGTTTAGTCCCTGTTTAGACCTGGTTTAGACCTGGTTTAGACCTGGTTTAGACCTGGTTTAGACCTGGTTTAGTCCTGGTTTAGACCTGGTTTAGACCTGGTTTAGTCCCTGTTTAGACCTGGTTTAGACCTGGTTTAGACCTGGTTTAGTCCCTGTTTAGTCCCTTATTAATCTTGGTTTAGTTCTAGTTTAGACCTGGTTTAGTCCCTGTTTAGTGCCTTATTAATCTTGGTTTAGTTCTAGTTTAGACCTGGTTTAGTCTGGATTTAGTCCCTCATTTGTATTGGTTTAGTGTTAGTTTAGACCGGGTTTAGTCCCTGTTTAGACCCTCATTAATCTTGGGTTAGTTCTGGTTTAGACCTGGTTTAGTCCAAGTTTAGTCCCAGTTTAGTCCCTCATTTGTCTTAGATTAGTTCTAGTTTTGGACCTGGTTTAGTTCCTATTTAGTCTTTATTTAGTCCCTCACTGTCTTGGGTTAGTTCTAGTTTAGACCTGGTTTAGTCCAAGTCTAGTCCCTGTTTAGTCCCTCATTTGTCTTAGGTTAGTTCTAGTTTTGGACCTGGTTTAAACCTGGTTTAATCCAAGTTTAGTCCCTGTTTAGTCCCATATAAATCTTGGTTTTATTCTAGTTTAAACCTGGTTTAGTCCCAGATTAGTCCAGGTTTAGTCCCTCAATGGTCTTGGGTTAGTTCTAGTTTCGACCTGGTTAAATCCAAGTTTAGACCTGGTTTAGTCCAAGTTTAGTCCCTGTTTAGTCCCTCATTTGCCTTGGGTTAGTTCTAGTTTAAACCTGGTTTAGACCAAGTTTAGTCCCTGTTTAGTCCCTCATTTGCCTTGGGTTAGTTCTAGTTTAAACCTGGTTTAGTCCAAGTTTAGTCCCTGTTTAGTCCCTCATTTGCCTTGGGTTAGTTCTAGTTTAAACCTGGTTTAGACCAAGTTTAGTCCCTGTTTAATCTCTCAATGGTCTTAGGTTAGTTCTAGTTTATTATAAACCTGTCTTAGTTCCTGTTTAGTCCCTCACTGTCTTGGTTTAGATCTAGTTTAGACCTGGTTTAGTCCTGGTTTAGTCCCCGTTTAGTCCTTCACTAATCTGGGGTTAGTTCTGGTTTAAATCATGTTTAGTCCGGGGCCGTTTCCACACAGCAAATGCATTTTTCTGACAGGTGAATTTATTGATAATTGATGAAATAAAAGCGTCGTCACGGGTTTATATCCGTCTAATCACTGACTACTGTGGAAATTAGATTCTTATTTACATTATGGTTGCTAGGTAACAGAATTACCTCCATCCAGGAAGTAAATTTGTAAACTTATAATTGTAAAATTGACAAAACTGGACGAGACTTTTAGTAAAATCCAAAATCTGACCTTTCATACGTGTTCTAAAGGTGCATTATGTGATGGAGATGTCATGGCTTTGTCTGGAATGTTTCACAATACGGCATTAAACGTTTCTATCGTCATGGAGACCAAACCGGACCGAGTCACAGGTCAGATCTGCGGAGAGGCGACGCCGCTCACAGCCAGAACGTCTGTGTTTCTTGGTGTTTTTGAGCTGTGAAACCGCCTGTAGTTGAATGAACATAACACAGAGCTGTTTAAAGTCACACTGTGGTACATTCCAGGCAGAGCGATGACGTCTCCATAGAAACAAGCAG
>CM068360.1:30873833-30981333 GCA_034769755.1 Odontamblyopus lacepedii | reverse complement strand
GAGAAGACACGCCCACTTTCAACGTCAACCAATGGGATTTTATTATATATATATAAATAAAATAGGCAGTTATCAGAGAATATAGTGTTTTTTTCTTTACAAACGTGTTCAGAAATGTGACTCTTGTGTTACTTTGTCAGTTCACCTCTTCTGGACATGTTTAAAATGTGAACTTTGAACAGAATCCTATAATTAAAACATAAACTGCAATTAAATATTTACCCCAATCGTTATCCTGACTGCAAATTTTTAAACCGTGTAGTTTAGACCTTTTTAAATGTGCTCTGAAATACGTGATTCTTGAATTAGCTTCAGTTTTATCTCGAATGTGAATGCTGTAAAATGTCCAGATTATGAATTAAATAAATTGCAAAAAATATTTGGCAAAATTTTTTATTAAATTTGACATTTTTTTCCAAATTTTTCCTTGAACTTCATTAATTTACTTTTGTTACTTTTAGTTTTGTTCGTGATTTAAGTTTATTTTGAGTTGAAAATGTGAATGCTTTAAAATGTCCTGAAAATTTTAATAAAATGCAAATCTAACTGAAATATTTGGCAAAAAATGTAATCAAATTTGATATTTTTTTCAACATTTTTTCATATTTTTTTCCAACCTTTACTTGAACTTCAGTAATTTATTTCATAATTTAAGTTGATTTTAAGTTGAAAATGTGAATGCTTTAAAATGTCCAGATTTTAAATAAAATAAATTGCAAATCTAATTAAAATATTTGCCAAAAAGTGTAATCAAATTTGATATTTTTTTTCCAATTTTTTTCCCCATATTTTTTTCCTACCTTTACTTACTTTTTTCCAAATTTTTCAGCCACTTTTACATTTTAACTCAAATTTTTTCCCTCTTTTTTGGTTTATAAATTTGATCTTATATTGAAAAACAACAGGGTTTTGATAGCTTTCTTAATACAAAGCCAAAGGAGTATCTGAAAAATTATGAAATAAAAATAATAGTTAAAAATTTTCACACAAAATAAAAGTTTATAAATGGACAATTGAAATGTATTGGACTTTTTGAATTGTTGCCTAGCAACAACTATAACTCTTCTCCCATTGGTTGCACATTATGGACACGCCTTCTTGTCTTACTTGAATTTCAGCTTTTTCAAATTACTCAATCTTCAATGCAGCAATCAGAGGCCATTTGAATTAACAATAAATAACAAAACAACATAAATAATTCTTACATTAAAACACATTTTCAAACACTCAAACCATGTCGTATTGGCAGAACGTCAAAGGGACCCCAGACCATCACCAAAACTGTGACTGTTTTGAAAAATATATTCAAAACTACAAATTTCTTATTAGATTTGAACTAATATTTTAAATTATGAGACTTACAAAATTGGCATGTGCAGATGTTGTATTTCTTAGAAAATTTAAACAAAATTTTGTGACTAAAAAACATCCTTACGAACCTGTATTATAATATGGCAGTATTTGTTATTGACAGTTTCCAACATCTCACGAAAACAAAATGGTAAAAATTTGAATATGGATTGACAAAAAAGTAGAATTACATAAATAAATACACTAAAATAAATTAATTTTCTACCTATTTTTGAAATCCAGTGTTTAATAGCAGTTCTTCTGGTGACACTAATTAGTACAAGTGGGACAAGATACAATTTCACGAGATTGGACCTAGGAAAACGAGACAAAACCAGATTTTGACATTATTTAAAATATAATAAACACATTTTGCATTTCAGTTCTCAATTTTAGTCGCACATCGTTTTTAGTTTGTGTACACAAGATTTTGTCCCATCCCTACTAATTCAGCCAAATTACATAAACACTGGGGTTGATTGTCCAGTTGTTAATGTGGTTTTAAGTTGTATAATGGATGCTGATCCCTGTCTCCAAGAAGATGTTATTGCTTTGCCTGGAATGTTCCAACGTACGGCATTAAAAACCCT
The DNA here is from genome assembly GCA_034769755.1 of Odontamblyopus lacepedii. NCBI lineage: Eukaryota > Metazoa > Chordata > Actinopteri > Gobiiformes > Gobiidae > Odontamblyopus > Odontamblyopus lacepedii. Next base: position 30,979,393 of record CM068360.1, on the reverse strand, counting down.
GGAGACAGACAGAAGGCAACACCACTAGGTTTACATACCGCCACTCCAACACTGACGTCTAATTGACAAACATTTATTTATCCCTGCACTCCGCCTTTTTTTTTTTTTCCTTGTTCGGAGTGGCGGCACTTTAGTTTTTTTTTTCAACATTCCGCCATTCCGATACACCATGTAATTATTAAAGTGTAACTCACGTTTGAAGCTAAAATCTGTTACTAGAGGTGGTTGAATTCTGTCAGAAGCCAAAAAGTGGCACAGATCAGTGTTTCCTCGGCCGAGTAGTGATGGGGGCAAGTTCTTAACTTCCACGTAAAACACCAATTTGCTTCAGACTGAAGAAGCTTAACACCACTTTAACCCATCTTACAACAGCCACGAGTCTAACAAACGAAACGCTCTGCCTGGTTCACTCATTAGTGTCTGGAAATGTTATTAAACAACTCTATGAACAACCTTACAGACCAAAGCCCAAAAGACTTGATTGTCGACTCCAGCGGCGGCGAGAGGCTCGAGCCTCCAGAAGCAACAAGTGAAGATCGACTACTGACGGTGAAGAAGAAGAGAAACTGAAAGTTGATGAAAGAAAATGGTTCAGGAAAGTTTTTTTAGCGTTTTTCAGAAAATATAATTCACTCATAAATAAATGGGATTAGAAATGACATCAGCGATCGAGTCTTTTGGGCTTTGGCCTGTGCAGTGGGAAATCAGCAGAGGGAAGTGTAAGGTGCTTATAAAGTTGTTTTCTAACGTTTCCAGACACTAATGAGTGAACCAGGCAGAGCGTTTTGTTTGTTAGACTCGTGGCTGTTGTCAGATGGGTTAAAGTGGTGTTAAGCTTCTTCAGTCTGAAGCAAATTGCCGTTTTACGTGGAAGTTCAGAACTTGCCCCCATCACTACACTAGTTTGTTTCCTTGACAGACTCATTGCCACAGTGAGATCTCCGCCGAGGAAACACTGATCTGTGCCATTTTTTGGCTCCTGACAGAATTCCACCACCTCTAGCAATGGACTTTAGCTTCAAATGTGCCGGAGTTCAACTTTAAGTAGCGGCACCGCACTTTTAGGGACAATATTTTTATGGACTGGCACGTAGGAGGTGCGTTGTGTGCGGCTGATTTTAGTCCTTTTTTAGACATGCTTTTAGTTTTTATTTTAATCCTGATTTTAGTCCTGGTCCAAGACTAAACCAGGTCTAAACCAGGACTAAACTAGGTCTAAGCCACCTCTAGACCAACTTACATGTCAGATCTGTGGAGATGCGAGCCTGCCTCCAGTAAAAATGCATGGTTTTCAAGGTATTTCTAGCTACAAAACATCTGTACTAAACGTCAGATATGTTTAATGCCATATGGTGGAACATTCAAGGCAAAACAATAACATTCCCATGGAAACAAGAAAAGACCGGGAAAAAAAATTAACTGTATTCTTAAAATTCATAGATTTTTATTTGAAAGCTTAACAACGGAACAATTGCACTTTAACAATACATTAATAGAAGTCTAACCATTACATAACATTGTGCATTTCTGCTAATATCTCGTTTTTTTAAGCCAGTTGTTTTGGGTTGGGTCTGGATTCCCGTTTTCTGATAAGTTATGTGCCGTTATCTTTATTTATTTACGTATTTATTTATTTTAAAGCCAGCGATTTGAACATGTCTCGAACTTCTTTGTAAAAACTCTCTGTAAACTGTGATAGTGTCAAAGGCCCCCTTCAAACCGGGCATTTCAATCCATTAGGATACTCAAACGCTCGGATTTTTAGCGTTTTTATAGTTTTGTTTTTTTATCACTGCAATTCGGTTAATTATGAAATAGAAACAGTGAAAATGATATGAATATCTGCTTTCTCAAAAAAATAAATTAAATTAAAGCTATCTATGACTGTCAAATATATTAAAATGTATTTGTTTACAGGTTTTAATTAAATACATAAGGCCTTTAAAATATATTTGGTCCATATTGGCTTTATATAAAACTACTACAAGTACTATTACTACTACTACTACTACTACTACTACTGCAATAAAGTCTCAGTTTGAGGTAATTTTATGTAAAAGAATCCTAATTATTCACTGTTTATAGGCTGTTCACAAATTTCAGAGGCTAGTGCAGAGTTTTGCCAGTAGTACTAGCAACAACTAGCATGCTAACAGCGCATCAGCCTTACTTCCTGGTTCACAGATGATAAAACTTCGATTAAAAAAAATAAATTGTTGAGGAAATAAGTGTTTATTTGAATATTTGGGACAAAAAATCGAAACCAAAAACTGGCCAGTGCAAAAAGGTATTATGGATTGTGTAATTTCCCAGGTTTGAAGGGGGCCCTGAAGGCAACAGTCTCTGATAATTTCTCCAAAATCCTTCTTCCTCCTTAAAAGTAGCCTATTTCCACATTTCCTCCGCGACGCCTTAAATCTGAATATTAGTTGCGTATAATACTTACAGAAAATGGTTGGCTACATGACTGATTTTGCATGAAAAAATGCACACCAAAAATAGCGAAACTGCCGAGGATGAAAAGTTAAAATGACTTCAAAAATCTAAAACGTCTGTATCATATCGAACAGTTAACGCAAACGGTCTTGGATCCTAGTTTTGCCATTTACTTAAACAAAAAAAGGCCAAGAACGTTTCGCGAATTATACGTCTCTCTCACGTGGAACAATTTCTTGAGTTACGGCTACGGAAAACCACAAAAACAAGCAAAATGTGGTAAAAATTTAAAATAAAAAAACCCTGCGGAATTGGCGATTTATTCCTCTCTCCTCGAAATTAGGAAAAACATTTTTAGCTGTTAAAACAATTGATAGTTTTCAGTGATCACATGAGGAGGTCAGTTACCATGGCAGCACATTGTACTTGTTAGCTTAATAAAACACAGCCATATAAAGTTTTAGATTATTAAAAAAATAAAATAAAAAAAAACTACAAATTTACTTTATTTTTGATCTGTAAGTGTTTTTTGTCCTGTTTTACGTATTTATTTTTCAAAATAAAGGATAAACGTGTCACTAACTGAAAAAAACATCAGTTGGCTAACGCTAATATATAGCAGTTATATACACAGGCTAATGCTAGCTTGTGATTTTACTGTTTTTTGAGACTTGTTTATAACAGCGGAAATTAGCTCACTTTGTCCAACCAATTATGTAAAAAAAATTTGCAAAGTTGTTGAACTTTATCGAAGAACTGAAAAATTGCACAAAATTTAAGACAAAATTGGGCTATTCCTGAACAGTTTTAGGACTAGTATTTAAAGAAACTACTTATTTTGTGTTGAAAATTACTAAATATATTCTAAAAAAATGTCTAAAAACATATTATGGTTATAAAATCAGTATTGAGAATGAAGTCTTCTCTTTAGTATCGAAATAAATTTGAATTTTCAGCTTTTAAGATACTAAAATAAGTCTCACTTGAGCCTAACTTAAGTAGCTTCAGTTATAGCTAATGCTACTAGCAGTACAGTGAAACTGTAACTTTAGTATGTGTAAGATTCTTAACCTTTTACTGCTGAATGAAATAGGACTGAAATGTTGTATAATGGACAGCATGCGAGTGCGAATGTGTTAAAAATTGAATCTAATGCTAAGGTATGAATGAGATGCCGTGTTTGTGAGAGTGTTTGTGTCAGACTGGTGCTATGAAATACTGCTCTTATTGTTTATCTTAAATTATGTATTATTTACTCCTGTAAATTAGGGACTGCAGACGGAAACTAGCTATCTAGCTATAATCTGGTGCAGAACATCTCTGTTTTGTTTTTTTTTTAACTTAATGTATCTGTACATTGTCCCTTCAAATAAAGACTAAACTAACTAGCAGTTAGCATCGCCCGCTAAGTGTTGCCATGGAAATTTGACCTCCGCCGAGTGCTGCATGACGCCCTATGAAAACTATCAACATGAGACGCTTATTTTGTGTTTCTGCATTGACACCCTCTCCGAAACGGCTGCGGCATGGGCAGTTCTTCAGCCACGGTGTGTCCCATCGCCGGTGCGCTGTATTCTGGAGTAGATGAGGTCCCGGGACACACATTTGAGGTCCGAGGCCAGGCCTAACCCGCACATCAGGTCTATGAAGCAGGTGGTCAAGTTCACTCTGCAGCCGAACTCACTGGTGGCGTAGTCGTACGGGAACGTGTGGTGGTAGTTGTGGAAACCCTCGCCTGGAAAAGACAAACACAAGTTAGAAGAGTAAAAAATAAGCTCAACAACACTTCTGTGGATTTCAAACGGGAGTAAATTTAAAGATGTTATAGCGGTGCCTGGAATATTCCACAGTCGCATTAAAGCATTTGTGTTTTACAGGTTTGACAGGCTTCTCAAAACACGTTATGTGTGTAACACACACACACTGTACACACACACCGCACACACACAGCGCACACACACACCGCACACACACACCGCACACACACACACCGCACACACACACCGCACACACACACCGCACACACACACCGCACACACACACCGCACACACACACCACACACACACACCGCACACACACCGCGATGCAGAGGCACATAAAGCTACCACAAGGACAATTCCGCGACAGCCCCAGGTTTTAGTGACAGAGATATTAAAATATGCAGTTAAAGCGACTGCTTATGATGATTTGGACCAATTCTGCAGGAAGCCTGAGGGCCAACAAAAACTGAGGGCCACATTTGGCCCCTGGACCATACTTTGAACACTCCTGATCTAAAATAATAAATAATAACAATACATTTTATTTATTAGGCGCCTTTCTGGACACCCAAGGTCGCCTTACAACATTAAATACGATTAAAACATACAGTTAAAAGCCTAAAGTTAAAGTGGGATCAATTTAATTGATTGTGTTTAGTGTTGTATTTTAATAGTATTTACTATTTAGTAATGTATTAGACAGTATTTGAATTTATTGATTTATTTAAATGACTTACAATTAGTAGTCAGCTATTCTCCCTGGAAACCTGTAGCATGTCAAATAAATAATAAAAATACCACAGATTACAGGAAGTTATCTGTTTTGAGCCATGAGCCATGAAGAGATCTGGCCGTGTCCTGGAGCGGGCTTACAAAACATCTGGTCTGGTTCTTAAACCACAGCTTCCCTCACACCGTACCCCAACAGTAGCTAATTGCAATAAATTTCTGGATTCTTTCACCTCTAAAATTACCAATATTCGGTCCACTTTCCCAACATACAGCACATTTCATGACACTTCAACGGTACCCATCACACAGTACCTTCCTAACTTCACGCTCACGACGCAGCAGGAGGTCGAGAAGATCATCCATAACTCTAAACCATCCACTTGCTTCCTTCCCCTTCCATCCCCCCTGCTCAAAACTCACTCCAGATCCATCAGTCCCATCATTACCAAAATCATCAATCACTCTCTTGCCACTGGAACCGTTCCTACTTCCCTTAAAATAGCCCTCATCAAACCTCTTTTGAAAAAGCCCACTCTCGACCCAGAACCTCTCTCACACTACCGCCCAATCTCAAACCTTCCATTCCTTTCCAAAATCCTTGAAAGAGTAGTTTCCCTTCAAATTCATAATCATCTAAAAAATTCCAATCCGGTTTCCGCCCATCCCACAGCACAGAAACTGCTCTCATCAGAGTGACCAACGATTTACTCATGGCCTCTGATTCCGGTTCCACATCCCTCCTCATTCTTCTCGACCTCTCTGCTGCGTTCGACACCATTGACCACCACATCCTACTACACCGCCTCCAGCACCACATCGGCCTCTCCGACACTGCCCTTCACTGGTTTCACTCCTACCTCACTGACAGGACCGAGCATGTAGTCCTGGGGGATGCTAAATCCCGCCCTCACACTGTTACCTGTGGGGTTCCCCAGGGCTCCGTGCTCGGCCCCACCCTTTTCACCATCTACATGCTCCCCCTTGGGTGTGTCGTCGGCAGGCATGGAATCAACTTCCATTGCTATGCTGACGACACACAGCTCTACCTTAAGGTCACCCCCTCTGCCTCCCTCTCTGCCACTGTTGCCCGCCTTAACTCCTGCCTGGAGGAGATGGGGGCATGGATGAGTCAAAACTTCCTGCAGCTGAATGGCTCAAAAACTGAAGCCATTCAAACCGGCACTTCTCATCAACTTCACTCTTCTCCTGTCACCTCTGTTTCATTCTTTGGCCACAGCATTCCCCTTTCTCCCTCTGTTACAAACCTTGGGGTCAAATTTGACCCCCACCTCTCCTTCAGTGATCATGTCACCCACATCTGTAAAACTTCCTTCTTCCACCTCCGTAATATCTCTAAACTTCGCTCTTCACTTTCCCTCCCGGCTGCAGAGAAGCTCGTCCATGCCTTTATCTCCTCCAGGTTGGACTACTGCAACGCACTCCTCATCAGGATCCCTGGCAGGAGCATCCAAAAGCTCCAGTATGTCCAAAACAGCGCTGCCAGGGTCCTGATGAGGGTGCGGAAACATGAGCACATCACCCCCATCCTCCACACCCTCCACTGGCTCCCCGTGCACCTCCGTATAGAATACAAAATCCTCCTGCACACCCACCACTGTCTCCACGGTGATGCCCCACCTACCTCACAGACCTGCTCACACTACATACCTCAGCCAGGACCCGGTCAGGCCAACAGCACCGTCTGCTCCCGCCCACGACACGCCTCAAGACCATGGGGGACCCAGCCTTTGAAGCCGCCGCTCCACGACTGTGGAACGCTCTACCTGACCACCTCAGGGCCCCACAGACGGTAGAAGCTTTTAAAAAAGGACTCAAAACCTATCTTTTTAGAAAAGCTTACAACATTTTATGATGTTTTTAATGTTCTTTTTATTGTAGCTTGTGTAGCACTTTGAGATTTGGAATCAAATGTAAAGTGCATTATAAATAAAATTAATTATTATTATTATTATTGTTTTGGGTAAAATGTCCAGGGAGGGACCCCAGGATCCCCCTGCCTTAAAGACGTGTATTACATCAGATTCTTGTGAAAGTGTGGGACTCAATAATGATCACATTGTAGTGATTTGTCCACAGATTTGTGATTCTGAACCCAAGTCCCACAGGATTGTCAGGTGAGCTATGTTACATTTCCCATCTCACTTAGAGGGGAACTGCGGCACATTTGAAGCTAAAGTTTGTTGCTAGAGGTGGTCGAATTCTGTCAGAAGCCTCGCTGTGGCAGTGAGTCTAAGGCAACAAACTAGTGTAGTGATGGGGGCAAGTTCTGAACTTCCACATAAAACGCCAATTTGCTTCACACTGAAGAAGCTTAACACCACTTTAACCCATTTTACAACAGCCACGAGTCTAACAAACAAAACGCTCTGCCTGGTTCACTCATTAGTGTCTGGAAACGTAAGAAAACAACTTTATAAGCAGCCTTAGCATTAGTTTGTTGATTTCCCACTGCACAGGCCAAAGCCCAAAAGACTCAATCACCGAAGTCGTTTCTAATCCCATTTATTTACGAGTGAATTATCATTTTTGAATACGCTAAAATAATACAGTCTTGAACCATTTTCTTTCAACAGCTTTCAGTTTCTCTTCTTCTTCACAGTCAGTAGTTGATTCTTACTTGTTGCTTCGAGTCTTTTGGACTTTCGCATGTGCAGTGGGAAATCACATTAGAAACTGTGGACACAACTCAACCTTCAAACATCCTTAAGAACGCAGCAGTCGTGCAAACGCAGCAGTCGTGTGCTCACAGACGACGATCCATTTGTCTTGGGCTCTTTATACCGTAGACTGAGGCTCTTCTGTTGTAAATAGTGTAATATCATGTTATTATGTTCTCATGTTGTGTGTCTATGTCTCACTGGTGTCATGTCTAAATGTCTGTGTATCATATTGAATGTTTCATGTTTGCACCTGTCTTAGGAATTTAGCTCCAGGGCAAACTCCGGCATATTTATATGGAAACTTTTTTGTAGACGCCCTGATTAATATGTACTGTCCTAATTCAGGCGGCACGGTGGCTGAGTGGCAACACTCAGGCCTCACAGCAAGAAGGTTGCGGGTTCGATCCCCGGGTCGCCCGGGCCTTTCTGTGTGGAGTTTGCATGTTCTCCCCGTGTCTGGATGGGTTTCCTCCGGGTACTCCGGTTTCCCCCATCAACCCAAAACATGCCCGCACCCCTATGAACTAACATCAAGGACCATGTTGTCCACCCTCCTGTGGGCTCACCACCTGCAGAGGGGTTTCATAGGGGGGGTCAGGTGCTATGAGTATTGGGCAGCAAGCTGCCCCCGCGACCCAGCCGGATTAAGCGGGAGAAGATGGATGGATGGATGGATGTCCTAATTCAAATTAAATTTTTTTGTTTTTAAAATCAACAGAGGTAAGGCTAAGGCTAAAGTTGTTTTCTAACGTTTCCAGACACTAATGAGTGAACCAGGCAGAGCGTTTTGTTTGTTAGACTCGTGGCTGTTGTAAGATGGGTTAAAGTGGAGTTAAGCTTCTTCAGTGTGAAGCAAATTGGCATTTTACGTGGAAGTTCAGAACTTGCCCCCATCACTACACTAGTTTGTTGCCTTGACAGACTCACTGCCACAGTGAGATCTCCGCCGAGGAAACGCTGATCTCTGCCGTTTTTTGGCTTCTGACAAAATTCAACCACCTCTAGCAACGGACTTTAGCTTCAAACGTGCCGGAGTTCAAATTTAATTGACTTTGAGCGCATAGAGAAGAAGATTTGCAAACAAAGTATAAACCTGTCACCTAAAAAACGCCTCCGTCTAACCTCCTGAGAGAATCTGAAACACTTTTATAAACTTGATGAACCCTCGTGTCTCACCTATGGCGCTGAAGGCCACAAACTTGTTCTCTCGGGGGTTGATGTTTTTGTCATAGGGCCTGTTCCCCCACATGTGAGCGGCGCTGTTCACCAGCCACGTGGCGTTCAGCACCACCGTGTAACGCAGCAGCGCCGGGACGAAGTACGACACCCACAGAGACTCGCCCCAGAAATACCAGGGCACGACCGTGGGCACCAGGAAGCACATGAGCACCACCGACAGCTTGTAGTGCCTGCAGAAGAAGACAGGGGGGTAAGTGTGTGTTTATAATGTATTAAACATGTCAACATTTGATTATTTTGAATTTTATTTAAGTAATTTGAGGCTTTAGTGCTCAGAAAATTCATGTCTTTACCTTCCCCCTATCTCCACCCACTGCTCTGGACTTGTGATGATTGTATCCGGGTAAGAGGGTTCATAAAAGTCCCGGTTTGGTTCCAATTCGGTCCTGGTTCAGTCTAGGCTCAGTCCTGGTTTAGTCCCGAGTCAGTCACTGTTTAGTCCTTGTTAAATCCTGGTTTAGTCCTGGTTCAGTCATGGTTTAAGTCCTGGTTTAGTCCTGGTTTAGTCCTGGTTTAGTCCCGAGTCAGTCACTGTTTAGTCCTTGTTAAATCCTGGTTTAGTTCTGGTTTAGTCCTGGTTTAGTCCCGAGTCAGTCACTGTTTACTCCTTGTTAAATCCTGGTTTAGTCCTGGTTTAGTCCTGAGTCAGTCACTGTTTAGTTCCTGTTAAATCCTGGTTTAGTCCTGGTTCAATCATGGTTAAAGTCCTGGTTTTAGGCCTGGTTTGGTTCTGGTTTAGTCCTGGTTTAGTCCTGAGTCAGTCACTGTTTAGTCCTTGTTAAATCCTGTTTAAGTCCAGGTTCAATCATGGCTTAAATCCTGGTTTAGTTCTGGTTTAGTCCTGAGTCAGTCACTGTTTAGTCCTTGCTAAATCCTGGTTTAGTCCTGGTACAGTCATGGTTTAAGTCTTGGTTTAGTCCTAGTTCCGTCTCGGTTTAATTCTGGTTCAATCCTGGATCAGTCCTTGATTAGTCCTGGTTTGGTCCTGGTTCAGCCCTGATATAGTCCTTGTTTAGCCTTAGTTTAGTCCTGGTTTAGATCCCTTTAAGAGACAATCCTGTGTTTCTGTTCAGTACAAATCTCTTTATACTGAAGTTTCTATTCTCTCTTTATATAAAAGTGTTTTTATCTCCTTTTCTTCGGCTCGTGCAGGTTTCAGCGAGTTCAGTCTCACAGAGTTCAATCTGGAGCAAAGTGGTTCAGTGTTTTGGTGTTTACGACGGCGACACAGATCTGGATCCAAACATGAGTCAGACTTTACCACAGGGAGAAGAGACGAGTGTAATGATCCCCTGTTCAACCAGAACAGAGGGAGGAGAGGGAAGGAGGGAGAAGAGACGAGTGTAATGATCCACTGTTCAACCAGAACAGAGGGAGGAGAGAGGAGAGGAGAGGGAAGGAGGGAGAAGAAACGAGTGTAATGATCCACTGTTCAACCAGAACAGAGGGAGGAGAGAGGAGAGGAGAGGAGAGGGAGGGAAGGAATGAGGAAGAGAGAGGGAGGGAGAGAGGGACAGAGAGAGGCGAGTTGGAGGGAGGAACGAGAGAGGAGGGAGGGAAGGAGGGAGAGAGAGGGAGGGAAAGAAGAAAGGGAAGGAGGGAATGAGGAAGGGAGGAGAGAGGGAGGAGAGAGGGAAGGGAGGAGAAAGGGGGGAGGGAATAAGGAAGGGAGGATAGAAAGAGAGGGAGAAAGAAAGGAGAAAGAGAGGGAGGAGAGAGAGGAGAGGGAGGAGAGAGAGAGGAAGAAGAAAGGGAATGAGGAAGGGAGGGGAGAGAGAAGGAGGGAGAGAGGAGAAAGAGAGGGAGGGAGAGAAGAGAGGGAGGAGAGAGGGAATGAGGAATGAGAAAGGGAATGAGGAAGGGAGGAGAGAGAGAGGGAAGGAGGGAGTAAGGAAAGAAGGAGAAAGAGAGAGGGAGGGAGGGAGGGAGGGAGGGAGGGAGGAAGGAAGGGTAGAGACAGGAGAAAGAGAGTAGAGAAGAGAGAGGGAGAGAAAATTAAAAGGGGGAGAGAGCGGTGAGAAAGAGAGATGAGAAAGATAAAGAAGGTAGAAAAAGTGAGAGAGAGAAAGGGAGGGAAGAAGGGAGGGAGGGACAGAAAGGAGAGAGAGAAAATGAAGAGGGGGAGAGAGGGGAGAGAAAGAGAGATGAGAAAGAGAAAGACAGTAGAGAAAAGTGAGGAAGAGAGAGGAAATAGAGCGGGAGAGAGGAAAGAAAGGCAGAGAGAGGGAGATGAGAGAGGCAAGAGGGAAAGAGAAGGAGAGAGAATGAGAGTAGAGAAAAGGGAGGGACCAAGTTACAGGTCAGCTCTGTGGAGAGGCGACCCCCGCTCGCTATCAGAATGTTTGTTTTTCTAAGTATTTTTGAGCTATAAAACCACCTGTAATTGAATAAATGTAAAGCAGAGCTGTTTAATGCCACCTGAAAAGTTACACAGCGCATCTTTAAACCTTTACCAATACAATTACAGGCAAGTTTAGCTCGTTGCACTGAAAAATAATCCCTCATTATAAACTTCCACACAGCTTCCGCGAGAGTAAATCAAATATAAAAGGACTCACTTCCTCTGAAACATGACGACGGGGTCTAAGGTCAGGTCCTTCAGCTCCAGCTTCCTCCCCTTCTCGATCACGTCGGGGTGTTTTCGGACCAGGAGCCACCCGATGTGCGCGAAGAAGAATCCACGTTTGGCGTTGTGCGGGTCCGCGTCGGACTCCGAGTATTTGTGGTGGACTCTGTGATCTCGCGCCCACTCGAAAATGTCATTCTGGAAAGTGTAAATATAATAAAAATACGTTTATATGATGCAAAATTGATTCTCGTGAGGTTAAAGTCGTGCTTTAATGTTGGTACCTCTTCAAAAACAGACCTGGAGTTGTGTTTTGTTTCATTCACATGATTGAGTAGCTCTTTATTATTCGTCTGTTTACATCTCCAAACCTCAAAACGCTCTGTTCCACCTTGTGATGTCATGAAGTGGTATTTTTCACATTAACAGCTCCTTTTACCTTCAATAGTTCATTAGAAATCGGCAACTCCAGTGCTCCACTGCATTTTTAGACGTCACACACCTTCACTAGAATCATTTGGGTAACGTCTAAAAATGCAGTGGAGCACTTCCTGTATCACCACTAGGGACGGGCATTCGATTCAATTGTCTTAATCGATCATCGGGAAAATTAACGATCAATTTTCAATTAATCATTAACATTTTATATTAAAATTATCATAATTATTACTGTTACTAATCTGCATAAATAAACTCAACTCTACAACATATAAACCATCAGCACTGCAGAGCCTCATCAGTGTGAGATCAGAATGAGTTTAATGCAGCTTTAAACATTTGTTTACGTCTTACAGAAATGAAACTTAAAACCACACGGCTCATTTGCATAAACTGTAAACGCTGAAAAAAGCAGCTCTTTCCTTGTGCTGATGCTTCAACTTCTGTTGGACTAAAGGACACGACTCAGTGGAATATGAGTGTTCTCCCTGTGACAGAGGATGTGCTGCTGATGCTGAGTCTGTTCTGTGCGTATGTCGCGTTGGAGATGCTGCGTAAACATGCGAAACCGGGAAACTCAAAAAACCCGATCATACCTGGGACACTGATGTGCAGGTAAACACACTCTGAGGAATATAGTGATCTCCAAGGAGCCAGAGTCGAGACGTGGGACTGTGAGGCTCCAGTGTTTGTGCTCAGACGCAGCCTCGACTCCTGACGCTACGTTACACAGACACCTACATTCGGTTTGTCGATTAAAATGAAGTAAAATGAAAGGGCGACTTTAACACATCACGCAAACAAAACCACCTGCGTGAAGTCGCCCCATCAAACTCAAACCGACACAAAAACTATGTCTGTGCTTCGTTTGTGCTGCAAGAAGTTTTTTTTGTGCAATACTGGTTTTTAAGATATTTGCAGTTTTATTTTGGGCCGATGATGTCGTCCAGCCCCTCAGAATGTTAAATAGACCTTAAAACAGGCAGAAAATTATAGAAAACGTTTGTATTTCGTTTGTGCTGTTTTGTGCTGTGACATTTTTCATTTCATTTCATTACCGCAGAAATAATAATTAATAATTTTAGAAATAAACTCGCACAAATGAAAATTGTCACAGCACAAAACAGCACAAACGAAATACAAACGTTTTCTATAATTTTCTGCCTGTTTTGAGCTCTATTTAACATTCTGAGGTTCTGGACGACGTCATCGGCCGAAAATAAAACTGCAAATATCTTAAGAACCAGAATCGCACAAAGGAAACTTTTTGCAGCACAAACGAAGCACAAACGATTGACTCCATTTTGGACGTTTTAGTGCATTTTGAAGCTTCCTGTGGGACTGACCCCATTTTGGCCTATAAAAGAATCGTTAATTTCTCCAAAACTAAAGAAGCACAAACAAAACTTTTTGCAGCACAAACGAAGCACAAACGATTGATTTTTGTGTAGGTTTGAGTTTGATGGGGCGACTTCAGGGAGGAAACAAAACCACGTGTTCCCAAGGTGCACCTCAGCAGATGCTACGCTCAGCTGCAGTGACGCACCTCACACAGTTTTAATGTGTCGGGTCCCACTATTTAAACCCGTTTGCTCAGAGCCACGTAAACATGAATCGGGTCAGGGTAGAATAGTAAAAATCTGCCAGGCCTGTGCACGGAGCCTCATTAAAATGCAAAATGCGTCTATCGCGGTCACCTGAACCCTCGAGCGGTGTGATTGAACATATTCGTGTTGCAATATTGAGGTTACAGCGACAGCCCTAAATACGATGCTGTGAGAGATTACAGACAAAGCAGAAAAGTGACACAATGCAACTTTAAGAAGTTTTAAAGCAAGACTAAACTATTTACTAAGCTTGTATTGGATCAGGACCAAACCAGGACTAATGGTGCGGTCCAGGAAACGGGTAACTGAGATATTTCCCACCTCAGACTTGAAAAGAAACTCCTTAAACTGGTAATTACAACTTGTGAACTGGGCCGTGGTCAACATTCGGAATATTGTTTACATGTTTCCCATAGATTTTAAGGTTATGGTGGCACAGATAATTAATTATACTAATTGGAGGAGTAAAATGATCATTTAATGCCTATATTTTATCTTTTTGTTGGTAGTCTAATGTAGTCCAGGTTGTTTTTGGTCTACGGGGGCCAGCATAGCCCCTCTGTTTTAATGGGAAAGATGGGACTGGTTTGTATCTGAGTTTTGAGATTTATTTAAGTGGGAAAAATACCAGTTACTAGTTGCCTGGAAGACAGCGTAAACCAGGTCTAAACCACGACTAAACCAGATCTAAGTCAGTACTAAATCAGGACTAAAACAAGGCCTAAACCATGTCCAAACCAGTGTAAACCCAGATGGTTGTACCTGAAAAGCTATGGGGTCGGAGTAGGATACCAAAACCAATATTAAACCAGGTCTAAATCAGCACTAAACCAGGTCCAATCCAGGCCCAAACCAGGTCTAAACCCAGCCAAAACCCAGATTGTTGTACCTGAAAAGTCATAGAGTTGGAGTAGGATACCAAAACCAGGACTAAACAGGTCTAGAAACCCCAGAAAGTCCTGAAAAGTCATGGAGTTAGAGTAGGACACCAAAAGAGATCTAAAGCAGCACTAAAGCAGCACTAAACCAGGCCCAAACCAGGTCTAAACCCAGCCTAAACCCGGACTGTTGTACATGAAAAGCTATGGTGTCGGAGTAGGATACCAAACCAGGACTAAACCAGGTCTAACTCATGTCTAAACCAGGTCTGAACCAGGCCCAAACCAGGTCTAAACCCAGCCTAAGCCCGGACTGTTGTACCTGAAAAGCCATAGAGTTGTAGTAAGATACCAAACCAGGACTAAACCAGGTCTAAATCAGCACTAAACCAGGTCTGAACCAGGTCCAAACCCAGCCTAACGCCGGACTGTTGTACCTGAAAAGCCATGGAGTTGGCGAATCCCAGGAAGATCCTCAGAGGGAGGGAGGCCTTGTACGACCTGTGACTCCACAGACGGTGAGCGCCGGCGGTGATCCCCAAAGCACTGATCATGTAGCACACGGCGGCTGAAGAAGAAAAGAGGGAGAGAGATACGGCTTAGACACAAGACGTAAACTGTCTATATCAAATATCACAAAGACCTGATCGTGTCGCACACCAGGGATGAATAAGAAGAGATGGTGAGAGATACAAAGAGATCCAGAATTTAGACACAAGACTAGGGCCCGACCGATATGGATTTTGTTGCGGCTGATTTGATACCAATAAAATGGGAGTTGGAGCTAATTGTCAATATATTTATGACGTAAAAATTCACTGTAAATCTTCACTTGTTTATCAAACTTAGGTTTGGCTCTATTGGATTTACGATTGGGATTATTTAGGTGACATTAATTCAAGCAACATTTGATTTTTATTTCTTATTTTAAGTGCAAAAAGTTGTTGTTTTTCTTATTTTAAGTGTAGCAAGATCTATCTTTTCATATTTTAAGTACAAAAATCTTACTCCACTGGCAGATGATTTTGCTTCTCAAGTGAAATTTACTCAAATCATGGTAAAACTTTCTTAATCCAAGTAATTTTAGCTTGACTAGATTTTGTTTTTTGCAGTGTATGATATTCCAACCTGTAAAGAAAGTCCTGTAAGTAAACTACCGCTATTAGCCTTTAGCGGTAAATGCGTTATGCGGTAATTAATGATCTGCTAAATGCCGATAATTCACACCTCTATTCACAGCTCATTTCCACATCAGTGTGTGTCCAGTAACATATATACGGCCACTATAGTCACTTTACAGTCGCTAACAGAAGAAAAAACAGCCTGTTTATGTGTGCGAGCTACAGCAGCTAATCGCTAACCAATGAGAAAGAACCAAAACGAGCTTCAAAACCCACACATTTCAACACTCAGCCTCACACAGGCTCCAGACTCAAACTGAGCGTCTGTAAAAACAATATAATCACAGACATCGTAGCCTATGTATCGAGGTATGTATCATATCAGCAACTTCTGAATGATACCCAGCCCTAATCTTAAAACTTTTTTGACTGTATTTGCTAATCTGCTCATTGTGTCGCCATGGTAATGTCTGTAATATATATAAACCACTAGATTTCTCTGTTCAGAACGTCATGTGTGGCGAACAGGAGTTATTTCAGACATTTCTACACAATATTAAAACTTTTTTGGCTGTATTTGCTAATCTGTGCGTTGTGTCGCCATGGTAACCTCTGTAATATATATATAAACTACATACAGTATATCTAGATTTCTCTGTTCGGAACATCATGTGTGGCAAACAGGAGTTATTTCAGACCTTTTTTTGTATTTTTTCTTACATTTCCACACAATATTAAAACTTTTTTGGCTGTATTTGCATAGCTGTGCATTGTGTTGCCATGGTAACGTCTACAATATATATATAAACCACATAGAGTATATCTAGATTTCTCTGTTCAGAACATCGTGTAGCGGGAAGGAGTTATTTCCGACCTTTCAGACCTTTTTTCAGACCTCTTTATGTATCTTTTCTTACATTTTTAGACAAAATTAAACCTTTTTTGGCTGCATTTGCATATCTGCGCGTTGTGTCGCCACGGTAACATCAACAATATATATAAACCACATAGAGTATATCTAGATTTCTCTGTTCGGAACATCGTGTGTGGCGAACAGGAGTTATTTCAGACAGTGGGCTGGTATGTGGCCCACTCTCTCACAATCACACTTTTGTTCAGCACATCTGCACAAACAAAGAGGGTTTGACTGGCACCACGCCGTAATGTTACCTAATGCTGCAGAGCGACTACGCAGAATAATGTGAAAGGAAGCGTTAGACTAATAAACATCGCACAAAAACGCATGTATATTTAAAGGTGGGCCCTTATATATTTACATTTTTGTGTCACGCTGTTTTATGATCCATGTTATCTTGTTTCCTCATCATAAACAGACCCGGAGTTGTGTTTTTTTGTTTCATTCACACATGTTTAACGCACAAATGCTGCATATTTAGGCTTAGTTCTTCTCTCAAACTGCTTTTAAACTACATAAATCTTCACTATAATAATTTGGATTCATGTAAAATCCCTCAGTTGTCCAGGCAAAGTAGAAATTTAATTTGCAACTGGACCAAAAAATTAATAATAATAATTCAATCAATCAATCTAACTTTATTTATAGAGCGCTTTTCATACAAAAATGCAACACAAAGCGCTTTACAGTGATGAAAAAAAGAACAGTCCCACATTGACAAATGAATTTCTCCTTTGCCAGTAATTTGAAAAATTCCAGCGCTGGAATTTTCCAATCTCTGTGCTCTTTGTGTTGCATTTTTGTATGAGAAGCGTTCTGTAAATAAAGTTTGATTGATTGATCTCTACTCAACAAAATGTAAAACTCAACTAAATGTAAAAATGGAGCTGTTAACTTGAAAACTACGGCTTCATGACATCACAAGGTGGATCAGAGCGTTTTGAGCTTTGGAGATGCGGACAGACGAATAATAAAGGATTATTCAGACATGTTTGATTTAAAAATGATGACGTAACAACATTATAACATGACGTAAAGCTCACAAAAGTCAACTTTGTGTTATATAGGACCTTTAAAAGTGCATTATAAGGAGCATTGTCGGATAATGTATGTGCAAAAGATCAACAGTGTGTTTTCTTTTGATTATTGCACGAAAAATGTGAAAAACGGTTAACTGGACGAAACACTCCCCCCGACAAGGAAAGAATGGACAGAGATTAAAACAAATCTATATCGTGGAAGAGCTGAGAGCCAAACTCCAGCTGAAAATGGACTTGTTCTTATAAAAATGTCCCCGGTGACTCTGTACTCGAATAATAACTAATATAAAATAAAACCCTTTGTGAAGGATCGTTCTAAACGCTCATTTGCACTTCTGATCTTCATAAACAAAAGTTCAAAAAATAAAAATGCACGATGCTATTTTTTTGTTTGACAGTGCACTTTGTTTGAGATGTTATTGCTTTCCAAGGAATGTTCCACAATCTGGCATTAAACTTCTAAATATCCATGGAGTTGACGCAAAAAGGCCAAGTTACAGGTCGTATCTGTGGAGGGGCGATCCGGCTCACAGCGACGAAGTGTTTTTGAGCAATAAAACACCTGTAATTGAATAAATACAGTAACAAAACAGACATATACACGTTTAATGCCATACTGTGGAACATTTCAGACCTGTCACGATAAGAAATGTTGAACTTCTGAAATTTTCACAATATATTGCTATAAAAAAATGATAAACTGAAAGATAAATTGCGATAAAAAATCATATTGAAAACACTTTATGCCACTGACACCATTAAAATAAAGCAAAATAATCCCAATAAAACCATTTTAAAATATACTGTATCATTAAAGGTGCACTGTGTAACTTTTTCCGTCACCTGCTTGTTTCTATGGATCATTGCTCTGCCTGGCATGTTCCGCAGTGTGACTTTAAACAGCTCTACCTTACATTTAATCAATTATAGGTGTTTTTAGAGCTCAAAAATAGCCAGAAAAACAGGTATTCTGCACAATGCAGCTTTAAAAGACCTGAGACATAAGAAATTTATAACAGATTTAAGCAATATTTAACCACAGAAGTTGGTTATTCTACCTTCAACAGCTCAAATCTTAGCGCATTACAACAAAAATAACAAAAATCTGCCCAATTTTGCAAAGAAAAAGTCGCCAAGATAAATACCGAGCCTCAAAATCTGCTGTTTCATGTAAATATTCTTAATAATCTTTAAAATCTTCTGCAAATAAAGAAAAATATCTCGTCTCTGTTGCGTCTGATTGTAGTTTTTGCACAAACTGAATGAATGGGAGTCGTGTCATTGTCATTTACATTAGCAGTGCAAATACTGTACAAGAAACCGGACACATTCTAGGCTAAAGTGCAGGTGCACATGTGTGACAAAGACCTGAGGTGAGGCTTCTATAAGGGACACTCGGGTGACTCAGGCAAATACTATCCTCTGTGTTACCATCTATAGGCAGACATGTCCAAATGAGAAGATTTAGTTTGGGCACAATAGAAAATATCTTACATTTATTCAATTACAGGTGTTTTTATTGCTAGAAAATCTAAAAGAACCCATTTTATGCATTACTTTTGCAGTGTCACAGGCGATTAAACAGAAACTTTGCGTTGGCGTCTCAGGTTTTAGAGTTTCTAATAATGTGATATGATATAAAAGCAGGTCAGTTTTGCATACTGCACCTGTAATGAAAACAAGAAAACATAAATAACTTCACAGTATCACAGGGTTATTCATTAAAAAACTGACCGACTGGAATAACAAAATAGTCCTTGATGACAAATAATGACCAAAAATGTGGGTATTGTGTGTGAGCTTTGTGCATAGTTGCATTTTTGCGGCTTTGTTTTTTATCTCGTTTTGCAAAGTCTCTTTTGTTATCGAGTTCCAAATAGTTTTTCGCTGTTCCCAGAGACTTGCTTTGTTTATGACTTATGGAAAACAATAAGCCTGAAAATGTATGGATAGCAAAAGTAGTTCTATTTTAGCATTAAAGATGTCGTTCCGATAAAAAGATCTTGCATAAACTGGATGATTAATCATTATAGAAACATAAAAAGATATTTTGGTAAACAGAAATACTGTTAAATTACGGCAGCGGGCTCTGTATGTCCTTTAAAAATGGGCAATCTTTCTGCAGACTGTATATATAAACTCTGCAGACTGTATATATAAATGGACACAGCTAACGCACTAGACGCCACTTTCCAAACAGGAAGTTCTCCAGGTGGCTCTTCCGGCTCCTACTGACTTACACTGGAATATTGGAGTTCCTCTGTGTAACTGCTGCACTGAGCCTCGTCATATTGGTCTTAAAATTATTACGTATTAACCCGCTCTGTACTGCAAATTTTACTTGACGAGTTATCTTAAAATAAACAACCTCTAGACCAGAACGAAGCCGCCCCTGAACTAGTAAGTGCACTGCAACAAAACCAAATCTAGACAAGCTAAAATGACTTGGATTAAGAAAGTTTCACCACGATTCGAGTAAAGTAAAATTATCTGCCTGTGTGCCAATGAGATTTTTGTACTTAAACTATGAAAATACATCTTGCTACACTTAAAATACGAAAAACCAACAACTTTTTGGACTTAAAATAAGAAATAAAATCAAATGTTGCTTGAATTAAGAAAAAAAAACACTTATTCCACTGGCAGATCATTTCACTTGTCAAGATGAATCTCCTCAGATAAAGTAAAATGATGTTAATTTAAGTCATTTTAACTTACCTAGATATTGTTTTTATAGTCTATTTACTCGTTCTGAGACGCTTCATTCTCGTCTAGAGGTCGTTTATTGTTAAGTAACATTATCTTGCTGCATGGACAGATCATTTCACTACTTGTAAGTAATTTTCTGATAGATTTAAGTGTTTATATCTTAAATTTTGGCCAAGCTTGTTTGCAGTGCATGATCCTGGTGTTTTTATTTTGCTGTTTCGTAACCTCGTAATATAGATCCTGGCTCCAAATTCGCTCCTGTGCTCGTTACCATCACGAGCTTCGTTTAAGCGGAGACTTGCTGTGAGTCGCATCTCCACAAATCCAACTCTTAACACCTGCCTGTCCCCACGGACGTAAGAAGCCATTTGTGCTTGAACTCGCTCGTATCGTTATAATCTATGACACACGTGGATTACTGTGTTCAAGGGCGCTGACGTCTGCGTTAGAAAACGTAAACGGCGTCGCAAAAACGAGTGCAGCTGTCATCCCCTCCTATGGATCGCTGCGCGTCGCGTTCATCGCAGATTTAATAAGATAAAACTGGAGAACGGAGTAAATACAGAGAAGTGGGCGTGTACGAGCGAAGGCGTCTTGAAAATGAGCGATTAAAGATGACTCAAACGTGCACGGATCACTCCAAATACAATTTAAGAAGGGAAACTACCATATCATGGTTAAAAGCTCTGAAAATGACAAAGCAATATCAGCACGGAGACAAACGCGCGGCGAAAACTCCACCAGAAAAGCTCCAAAATGCATCTTTAACCAAACACTGCTTGCGTGAAAGAGGCGACCGGGGAGAGAGCTAGACGCCACTTGTTGTTGTTGTTGTTAGGGGCTTGCCTGGGCTTCCTGTTTCTCCTGGGGGATTATGGGTAATATGATCTGTAGTTGTTCCTGTTGATTCTGCCGGGACCCGGGTTTACATCATTATGTCTGAATCACGTGAGTCCATGTGTGTGTGAGTCATGTTTCCTAAGCACACAATAAACAGAGCGGAGAAGGACGGCTTAAAGAGGACATGTTGTACTTTTGTGTGTTACAGCCGGGAAGTTTCAATCACTTCACAGACCAGGCGTTTATTTGAGACCAGGCGATTAATTCCTTCATCACAAAAGTAATATGAAATGTTGCAACAAAATACAGTGGGTACGAAAAGTATTCAGTTCACCATCAAACCTGACAGAACTGGAGAAGATCTGCAAAGAGGAATCCCCAAATCCAGGCGTGAAAAACTCATTGGATCATTCCCAAAAAGACTCATGGCCGTATTAACTCAAAAGGTGCATCTACGAAATACTAGGGATGTTCAGATCCGATGTTCAGTATTGGTATTAGCTCCTGATCCAGCTCTTTTATGAGTATCGGACAGTATCTGATTCACGTGATCGGACGGATCCAGTTTCACGTGTTTTTGCAGCATCGTCGCACTTTACGGCAGCTCAAAACGCCGCCGTGTCGCTGTGTGGGACTTTTCATGATAACAAAACGAGAGTCAAACAGCGACGCAAACGCTGCAAACAAACAGTTTCTCGTGGAGGAACCAGCAGAGCCACTTTAACACGAACAATTTGATTCGTCACTTACAAAAGAATCATCCGGACGAGTTTGAGAGTTTGAGAGTTTGAGTTTTTGCAAAGCCACAGCAGCAAACACTGGAGGAGGCGTTTCAGAGAAGAGAAAAGCTACGTCGAAATGGCGACAAGTCCAAGAAAGTAACACAGAGGATTGTCAAATTCATCGCTTTAGACGATCGACCGCCGTCTGTCGTGGAAAACGTCGGCTTTCGTCGTCTAATGGACTTTTTGGAGCCAAGGTACGAACTTCCTTCACGACACTACACAAAAAGGTAGCGGATCAGTACTGGAAAGAGCTCTCCTTGGGAAAATCAGATTGGATCGGAAGCCAAAAGATCTTGATAGGGACATGTGTACTAAATACTGAGCAAAGGGTCTGAATACTTATGATTTCAGTTTTTCTCTTTTAATAAAACTGCAAAAATGTCAACAATTCTGTGTTTTTCTGTCAATACGGGGCGCTGTGTGTGTACATTAATGAGGAAATAAAAAGAACTTAAATGATTTTAGCAAAAACTTAAGGGGATCCGAATACTTCCCGGACCCACTGTATCTACGGAGCGTGGAGTTTCGCCGCATTTGAAACCGTTTATGCTAATTATCCGTGTGGTTTTAAGTTTGGTTTGTGTAGAGGCGACGCGAGCATCAGTCCTGCTCCTGTTGTTGCAGCTCGACTTCTGTCTTCAACACGTACATTAGACTCAACGTTTATTTATCAAAATATACAACTGCACCCGCCGTTTAAAGGGGCGTTTTATTCGGTATTTTACGGTACTTATCATCTATGACACGCAGGGTTGAACGCTTTAAGAAAAATGCATAACTGCGAATTTCCTTGTCATTAGAATTGCGACTTAACGGTGCGCTGTGTAACTTTTCGTTTAGGGGTCCGTCAGTTGTTTGTTTCTATGGTTACTGTAGGTCACTGCTATGCCTGGAATGTCCCACAGTGTGACTTTAAACAGCTCTACTTTAGATTTATTCAGTTACAGGTGGTTTTATAGCTTAAAAATACCTAGAAAAACACTCATTCTGACTGTGAGCGGGGTGGCCTCTCCACAGATCTGACCTGTAACTTGGCCCGGTTTGGTCTCCGTGACAATAGAAAGGTTTAATGCTCTACTGTGGAACATTCCAGACAAAGCAAGACAAGAGCAATAATCATTTAACAGACCATCCACCAGAAAAGTCACACAATGCACTTTTAAAGGCCTTAAAGCTGCACAATTTTGGGAAAAAATCAGAATAAAAATTGCATTTACATTTGTGATTTATGTTTAAAAATGTTCAAATAGTTTGGAAGAAGAAATATGAGGTGTTAAATTATCACATTAAGCAATTGACTAAGAATCCAGTGCATTTCAGAACATGTTTGTAAAAGTTTAAACTGCAGGTACAAGAAATTTGTGTTCTGTCCAGAGGGCGTTACCTGAATGCAGCTTTTGTATTTTTGATAATTGCGATACATTTTATTTTGTAGCTCTGTTTAAATATATCACCTCCTCACATTACATTACTCACGTTACTGCAGAAGATTCACTGTTGGAATTTCAAATCTTATCTCTTATTGCACATCATGTTTTAGTTCTGCCTTCAGGCCAAAACAGCTCAACATTTCCACTTCTTGTTATGCTTCTACTAGTGTCACAATACAAAAATTTCAAACTCAATTTCGATAAAAAGGAATAGACTTGGTATTCAAGACTGTTTCCGATACCACGATGATAATAAAAACACTCATTTAGACAATAGAGTGTGATTTAAACGTCAAATCATCGTACTTTCTTTTCTATTCCCACGTGGTCTTATATCTGTGTAATTCCTCAGTGGTCCAGGTCTAAACCAGGTCCAAACCAGGTCTAAACCAGGTCCAAACCAGGTCCAAACCAGGTCCATAAGCGTATACTCTATGTGCCTTGATACAGCTCAAGATCTTTCTAAAGCTTCAGGAAAGTTTCATTTCGAATACCGGCTCGAATTGAAAGTCCCAGCTCAAGCGTCCCCTTCTCTTGGCATCTCGATATTTATTGCGATATCGTGGGGAGGCTCACGATATTATGATATTCTACATAATAACAAGACTTTTTAAAACGCTTTGATCAGTCATTTGGTGCAACATTTATTGTCATTAGGGATGTAACGATATCCAAATCTCTCTGTACGATATTTTCACCATAAACATCTCACCGAACCAGATTTATTGCAATATTTTAACTGTGAATCTGCTCCTTTTCCCTCTAAAAACGCCTTCACAAGAATTAATCCAAAGAATGAAGATGTGAAAGCGCTTAGAACAGTTGTTTCTTCATGTCGTCTGCACTGAAACGGAGCAAAGGATCATGGTCTATGTAGTTCCCGTTGCGGATTTTTAAATCTGAGAAGAATAAAAACTGGCGAGAAGTTGTCTTAAAGCGAAGAGTCTGGATTTATTAAAGCGACTGTGCGCACGACGACAGAGGAAATTAAAAAAGAAACTTATCTGTCCCTCACGCAAGGTCCGTCTCTCCCTAATCTGACCCACGGCAAAACAAAAACAGGCTTATTATACAGTTACAAACGTCATAACATCAACATGAGGTAGAACATACTACAGTATATCTAAACAACGTCCAAACAGAGAATACGTGCCTGGTTCAGCTGAGGCATCGAGCAGATTTGCCCCCAAGGATCCCACTGTTCTAAATGATGAGAATGAACAAAGCAACAGCTCATTCTTTCAAAAACATTGGATAAAGACAGAGCAGAGTGTCCTGTCCTGAGATATTCCAGGAACAGTAGATTACACCGTCATGTGGAGCAGGAAATACAGAAATGCTTTAGCAATTGTTAGTTAACAGTATCTAAACCCATAAAATACATTCTTTAGCTTAAATCAATCACGAGAGAAAACAAAGTAAAAGTTTTCCACCACAGTTCCCTCTGTTTTTTGTTATTTTTTTGCATTTTCTGCATCAGAACTCTTCATTTAAGCAAAGAGACGTGGGATTCGATATATTGCGACGGTCCACGATATTACTGTGAGACCTTTGACGATATGACATCATATTTGAGCAAACAGAAAAATTTAATTGTTTCTGTCGAACAAAACTCAGCTCAAATCTGTATCAAAATCACCACATTTGAAGCCTTATTAGATCTCAAAATCTGTGCAAAATAAACACTATGCATTACATTTTTAAACAGGTACTTTAATACTTTAATGCTCTGGTATCTGCGCTTTTACTTTACTTTTGTTTCTATGGATACGTCATTTCGCTGCCTGGAATGTTCCACAGTGTGACATTAAACAGCTCTACTTGCATTTACTCGATTATCGGTGGTTTTATAGCTCAAAAATACCTAAAAAATAGACATTCTGACTGTGAGCGCGGTCGCCTTTCCACAAATAGAACAGTTTAAAGCCGTACTGTGAAACATTCCAGACATAGCAATAACATCTCCATGGAAACAAGCATTTGACGGACCCTCTACCGGAAAAACAACACAATGCACCTCTTTAGTGAACAAAATTGAGTATATTTTCCACCACTGTTCGTTTCTGGCCTGCGAACGTGACTTTTTTAGTATCGATACCTGCACAAACCAGTGTCTAGCTTCCGACATCAGTTTTACTCTCTGTTTTTCGATAATTTTGACAACCTCTTTGACTCCTGCACTCCTCAGACTACCCGCAGCTTTCCTCCCTCTTTACACGGAGC
This sequence comes from Odontamblyopus lacepedii, assembly GCA_034769755.1. Lineage (NCBI taxonomy): Eukaryota > Metazoa > Chordata > Actinopteri > Gobiiformes > Gobiidae > Odontamblyopus > Odontamblyopus lacepedii. The sequence continues at coordinate 30,953,991 of CM068360.1, read as the reverse complement.
TAAAAATAACCTTGTACGGCCCAGGTGTGGAAAACGGATTAAAGCGAGGGCATTTGTTGAACTCTTGACAAAGCTTCTATTTTTAGTCTGGTTTTCTCAGCAGATTCCACAGGAGCAGAGCGAACGTACTGGGACGAGCCTCTTCACATCTCCCCGCGACAAGTTTAACCAGTGACAGGAAGGAACTGCCACCGCCCCGATAATGAAACCGACCGGGACCGATGAGGGCCGGAGATACAGTGAACTCGGGTCTAAAATGAGCTCAGCGTTGGTGCGAGGGCCGCGAAAACTATCGAAAATCAGACGCTAATCGATGTTAAAGGTGCACGTGTGACTTTGCTGGTGGAGGGTGCGTCAAATCCACAGAGATGTTGTTGCTTTGTCTGGAATGTTTCACAGTCGTTTCACGCGTTAAACTTTTCTATCTTCACAGAGACCAACCCAGACCAAGTTGCAGGTCGGATCTGTGGAGAGGCAACCCCACGCACAGTCAGAATGAGTGTTTTTCTAGGTATTTTGAGCTATTTTTGAGCATCCGGACAGCTTCCACAGTGTCGTCTTAAAAACCCACTTTTATTCTCAGGCTTTTAAAGGATAGTTTGTGTTTTTGACATGAATCTGTACGTCCCCGTCAGCAGAGTCGCGCATCAACACTGACTTACCTCCCGACAGCGTCCTGTGAGTCGAGTTCTTCCCCGGTTTCGGTGCTGATGAAAGTGTCCGGCAAGTTGGCTGGAGTCAAGAAAAAAAGCGCAGTGATACGACCGGAGAGAAAATAGTACCAAGAGATTACGAGGTCTGACTTTTTCCCCGTTCATGTTTTGTGACGCAAATGTATCACTCTTTTGAACACATACTGTTTTGAGAAGAAAAACACTTTATTTTCATGACTCCAGCCAACTTGCCGGACACTTTCATCAGCACCGAAACCAGGGAAGAACTCGTCTCACCGGACGATGTCGGGAGGTAAGTCAGTGTTGATGCACGACTCTGCTGACGGGGAAAAAATCTCAAACTATCCCTTTAAGTCTCAGCTTAAAACCCACTTTTACTCTCTGGGTTTTAACACCTCGTGAAAACATCGATTCAGTGATATATCGTGACACAATTCTCAAAAATCGATTCAAAATGGATCCGAATCGATTTTTTAAATAACAGTTTATCAAAATATCATTATTTGCATTCACTGTTCTCATGATTTAAGAGAAATTATACATTATATTGCAAACAATTGTGTCTTGAATGTGTCGTCAACTGTATTATGAGAAGTAATTACTGATAAATCGCAATATATCGTCGTCAGATCCAAGGAAATGCACAGCCCTAGTTAGTGTTTTCCTTTGTGTCTTCTATTTATTTTACTTATTTACTGCTATTTTATGGTTTTTATGGTTTTAATTAATTTTACCGGTTTTATTGTGTCAGAACTGTTTTTAGCAATTTTTTAGTAATTTACCTTTTCGCTGTCTTCATTTTCTGATCTTTGGAAACTGTTTTGTTTTGTTTGTAAAATGTGCTCTAGAAATAAAGTAGATTTGGATATAAAACGACCTGTAATTTAACATTTAACTGTTCCATTGTGTGACATTAAACCAAGTTACGGCTCAGATCTGTGGAGAATGAATGACTTATGCAACGAAAAGCGCCTTTGAGTGTCCAAACAACAACCATTTACTTTGACTGACTTTACTCTTTGACTTCTCTGACTTTACTCTTTACTCTTTGACTTCTCTGCACTTTCCTATGGACTAATTAGCAAACCTCTTCCCAATTCTCTGATTGAGCTCTTCCATGAGAGGCTGTTCAATCACGTCTACGGCTCCAGACCTGATTACCTCATTACAACTTTTGGATTCATCTTTGAAAACATCAGCGCTCCGTGACCTTCTTAGACTTAAGTCCGTTATCCCGTTTCGGCGCACATCCTCCTCGTCGGCCCGGCTCCTCCATCTTCCGAGTGAAATAAAATCCATACGCACTCCCGCTCATAGATAATTCACACTTATCCAGACGACCATCGATTCTCTGGGAGGAAAAAAAAAACCTGGAACGTTTTCTACACTCAAACGCACGTCTTAAAATATCCACCGGTGTTTATTATCGTCAATTAGGCTGAGCGCAGACTTCACCACATCAGAACTGGAACGAAACCAGGACTAAACACAAAACTAAACCTAGACTAGATCAGGACTAAGCCAGGACTAGAACAGGATCAAACCAAGACTAAATCAGGACTAAGAACGCACAATTACATGATTGTTAAAGGTCCTATATTACACAAAATGGACTCTTGTGAGCTTTAAGTCATGTTATAATGTTGTTTCCTCCTCAAAAACAGACCTGGAGTTGCGTTTTGTTTCATTCACACATGTTGTGAGTAACTTTATTATTAGTCTGTCTTCATCTCTAAACCTCAAAATGCTCTGTTCCACCTTGTGATGTCATGTAGTGGTCGTTTTCAAGTGAACAGCTGCCAATTTCCTTTTGTTTTACCGGTAGAAATGGGCAATTCTGAGATCATCCAAATGATTCTAGTGAAAGTGTGTGGAGTTTAAAAACACAGTGGAGCACTTGTATGGATCATAGGCTCCTGAAAATGTGCCCTTTAAATCCATGTTTAAATCCATCCTTGAGTTTTCATAACATCTTAAAACATTTTTGACAGTTTACGAATGTTTTGTTTGCATTAGGGCTGTGTAAAAATACTGAAATATCGATATATCATATGATTTAATGTGATAATACAGTATCGATATCGTGGGCTGCTGTATTGATATATCACCAAGAGTATTTTTTTTAGGGGTGTAACAATTTCCAAGTCTCATGATACGATATCGTCACCATATGGACCTCACTACAGTATTTATTGCGATATCGTGGGAAAGTTCACGATATTACGATATTCTACAGAATAACAAGACTGACATTATAAAATGCTTTGAGTCATTTGGTACAACGTTTATTGTCATTAGGGATGGAACGAAATCCAAATCTCTCTGTACGATATTTTCACCATAAACATCTCACCGTACCAGATTTATTGCAATATTCCTCTAAAAATTTCCTCTAAAAATGCTTCACAAGATTTTCTGCACTGAAACGGTGCAAAGGATCATGGTCTATGTAGTTCCCTCTGTTTTTTTTTTTAGCTATTTCTGCATCAGAACTATTCATTTAAGCAAAGAGACTTGGGATTCGATATATTGTGATGGTCCACGATATTATTATGAGACCTTTGACGATACGACATCACCACATTTCGGTTATTGTTACATTCCCTACTTCCTGTACATGATTTTACAACATAGAACAGTGTTAAATCTGCAGGGTTTGTGTGTTAAACATGTGCGAATGAAACAAAACACAACTCCAGGCCTGTTTGTGATGAGAAAACAACATTATAACATCAGAAAATAGCAGATACGAGAAATGCCAGAAATTCCTGCCATAGTGCGATGATCTAATTTGTAAATCGCAATCACACGTCTTTAGTTAAAAAGCACAGAGTTTTCGGTCTCGCCGTAAATCCACTGACCGCGATAATAACTCCAATGACTCCAATAAAAACACAGACCGGCCTCTGTTCCCTGTTTACGACTGAAATCAGCCGTCCCCTGTTTCCTCTCAGCTGTTACAAAGGCTCTGTCACTATAGACGAGGACAATCTACATCCACTTACCGAGGAAAGGCTGAATAATGGGGTATTTAAAGGTGAACTGCGCAACTTTTCACAGGTTTGGGTTTTAGTCCTGGTTTAGTCCTGGTTTAGTCCTGGTTCAGTCCTGGTTCAGTTCTGGTTTAGTCATGGGTTAGTCATGGGTTAGTCCTGGGTTAGTCCTGGTTTAGTCCTGATTCTGTCCTAGTTTAGTCCTGCTTTAGTGCTGGTTTAGTCCTGGGTTAGTCCTGCTTTAGTGCTGGTTTAGTCCTGGGTTAGTCCTGCTTTAGTGCTGGTTTAGTCCTGGTTTAGTCCTGGGTTAGTCCTGCTTTAGTGCTGGTTTAGTCCTGGTTTAGTCCTGGGTTAGTCCTGGTTTAGTCTTGGTTTAGTCCTGATTTAGTCCTGGTTTAGTCTTGGTTTAGTCCTGGTTTAGTCCTGGGTTAGTCCTGGTTTAGTCTTGGTTTAGTCCTGCTTTAGTGCTGGTTTAGTCCTGGTTTAGTCCTGCTTTAGTGCTGGTTTAGTGCTGGTTAGTGCTGCTTTAGTGCTGGTTTAGTCCTGGTTTAGTCCTGCTTTAGTGCTGGTTTAGTGCTGGTTAGTGCTGCTTTAGTGCTGGTTTAGTCCTGGTTTAGTCCTGCTTTAGTGCTGGTTTAGTGCTGGTTTAGTCCTAGTTTAGTCCTGGTTTAGTGCTGGTTTAGTGCTGGTTTAGTGCTGGTTCAGTCTTGGTTTAGTATTGGTTTAGTCCTGGGTTAGTCCTGATTCAGTCCTGGTTTAGTCCTGCTTTGCCTGTAATGTTCAACAATATGCTACTAAACTTATATAAGCAGCATTTATTCAGTTATAGACGTTTTATGGCTCAAAAATACCTTTAAAAACATTCTGACTGTGAGCGGGGTCGCCTCTCCACAGATCTCGCCTGTAAACTGGCCTGGTGTTTCCATGGCTATTGGCAAGGTTAATGTCATACTTAGCAATAGCAGACGTTGGGTTTTGTTTCATTCACACAGGTTTAACACACAAACCTTGTATATTTAGGCATTTTTGGTTCTCCTCTCACGCAGAAAACACTCAGTTCCACCTTGTGATGTCACGTAGTGATACAGGAAGTGCTCCACTGTGTTTTTAAACTCCACACACCTTCACTAGAATCATTTGGATAATTTCAGCCCTGGAAATGCCCATTTTCTCTGCTGAACTAAAGGTAAAAGGAGCTGTTCACTTGAAAACTCCCACTTCTTCATGACATCACGAGGTGGAACAGAGCGTTTTGAGCTTTTGGAGATGTAGACAAGCTAAAAAATGAAATATTACTCGAGGGTGAATAAAACAAAACGCAACTCCAGGTCTGTTTTTGAGGAGTAAGCAGTAGTTTAGGGATGAAACAGCAAAAGGAGGCTTTGTTCTTTTCCTTCTTCTATTATGAGGTTTGAAATGAAAAGGTGCTGAATAAAGAACTTCTGTGACTCATTCCAGACGTCTCCTCACAACTATTTTGTGCTTTTCACGTTTTGGCTACTGAACTAAAGGTAATAGAAGGAGATGTTCACTTGAAAACTACAACAAAACACAGCTCCAGGTTTGTTTTTGAGGAGGGAACAGCATCATAACACGACTTAAAGCTCACAAGAGTCCGATGTTTAACAGTCAATTTGAGCTTTAGTTTGCAAATAAGATGCAAATCCTCACGTTATGTCTGGTGTCGCCCATTTATTTCTCACTGTATATGGAATTTCAAAACACGATAAAGGCCTGGGGTCTCCACACCGGAGAAAAAACAATATCTAGGTAAGTTAAATGACTTAAATTAAGAATATTTTTAATTTATTTGAGTTGATTCAACTTCAAATGTCAAATGATCTGCCCTTGGAATCAGTGTTTTTGTGTTAATTCAATCAACATTTGATTGTATTTTTTATTTTAAGTGCAGCAAAGATGTATTTTCATAGTTTAAGTACAGAAATCTTCTTCCACTGGCAGATCATTTTACATTTTCCAAGTGAAATTTACTCAAATCATGGTAAAACTTTCTTAATCCAAGTCATTTTAGCTTGATTATAGTTTGTTTTTTGCTGTGCAGTAGCTCTCCGCCCCCTTTCCAAGTGCGCTGCAACAAATGTGACAAAGATTTAAGACATAAACACTTAAATCTATCAGAAAATGACTTAAAAGTGGTGAAATGATGTGTCCGTGCAGCAAGATAAATAAAATAAACGACCTCTAGACTAGAAAGTAGATAATAGATCTGAAAACAAGATGAATAACCTGGTATAAATTTAGATCTGGGCGAAAAATCGAATTAAAATAAAAATTTAGTTGGCAAGTCAAATCAATTAGTTTTTTTGGAAAATCGATATTAAAGATTTTTTTTTATACAGCGCGTACATTTTGCATTCGCCAAGACTTCCTAAAGTCTTTCCGTCGTCACTTCCTGCGTCTCTCACTTCCCCCCGAGAACGACACAAACACAAACAAACCTGCGTCACAGAAAGACGCTCATATAATCCACTGAGTCGTGTCCTTCAGTCCCACAGAAGCTGAAGCATCAGCACGAGGAAAGAGCTGCTTTTTTCAGTGTTTACAGTTTATGCAAATGAGCCGTGCGGTTTTAAGTTTTGTTTCTGTAAGACATAAATGTTCTGATCTCACACTGATGTGGCTCTGCAGTGCTGATGGTTTATATGTTGTAAAGTTGAGTTTATTTATGGAGATTAGTAACAGTAATAATAATGATGACAACTTTAATATAAAAACGTTAATGATTAATTCTCCCGACGACTGATTAAGGAAATGTAATCAAATGCTCATTACCACTGTGCACCATATGAAAAACTTCCAATTTATTCAGTGGAGAAGAGAAGTTTTCACAACATGATGAAAGTTTTGGATGCTGCCGTACGGTCGAATCGAATCGAATGGTGAATCGAGCTTTTAATTTAAAAATCTAAGATATTTTTGGAGGGGAAAATCGCTATCTATTTAAAATCTTGCAGTGTAACTTCGCCAAGAGATTTCTGAATTCTATGTATTGTAGATAATAAGTGAAATTTGGTTAATTACTGCTGTAAATGTATTATTTTGATGCCCCTGGTGCACCCATAAATGAATAACGGTTTATGTTTTATAAGTATCTAACTATTCCTCATCTAAGGCTCGCCGTGGCTCTTTATTTACTCAGTTTCTCTGCGGAAACGTGTCGCTCTCTGGCGTTTTTGTTTCGTAAACGTAGCTCACTGGAGAAAAAAAAGGTTGGAGACCCTGATGTAGACTGAACTGTGATGTTAATGTAGCTTTTTATCCAATTTCCTAATCGTTCTATGCATAATTTAACAGATGTACTTGCTTCCTCTGCAATGTTCCATAGTCTTTGGTATTAAACGTGTATATATATCGCCATAGAAACAAGCTGGAAACACAACCACGCCAAGCTGGAGGTCAGGTTTGCGGAGAGGCGACGCCGCTCACAGTACTAATGCAGGTTTTTAATCTATTTTTGAGTCTTATAGGTGTGTAACTTTTTTGGTTCGGGGTCCGCCACCTGCTTGTTTCCATGGAAACGTCATCGCTCGGCCTGGAATGTCCCGCAGTGTGACATTAAACAGCTCTACTTGACCTTATTTGTTCAATTACAGGTGGTTTTATCGCTCAAAAACACCCAGAAAAACAACATTCTGACTGTGAGCGGGGTCGCCTCTCCGCAGATCTGACCTGTGACTTGCTCTGGTTTGGTCTCCGTGAACAGAGAAAGGTTTAATGCCGTACTGTGGAACATTTCAGGCAAAGCAAAAGACCATTTGAGCGGACCGTCCACCAGAAAAGTGACACAAACAAGAATTACCTATAGTATAACTTGGTGCTATGTAAATAATCAGACTTTTTATCCATAAATGCATATTTTTCATCTTGTTACTCGCTTTATATCAGTTAAATGAGTCCTTTTAGTTAATGAACACATTGTATTTCTAATGGAAAAAAATATATTGGTGGAGAAACGCTATGTAATATGAATTTTCCGTATGGTTTGAGTCATCATTAGTGAAATAAACACAAAATATTCTGATGTAATAACTATTAAAAGTAATTCAGTGCTAGACCTACAGACTATATGATGTTATAGACTTTGAAAATGGTTAAAATTACTACAAAACTATATTAAAAACATGTTAATTTGACTTATTGATCTTAAAACTAGCCTTGAGTGTCCATTTCTAATCATTTAGTTGTTTCATGTCAATTGAATGAGTCCTATTAAATATATTAATAAAAATATTTGTAATGGGAAAATGTATTCGCGAAGAAAAGTTATGTAATATGAATTTGCCAAATGGTTTGAATCATCAGTAGTGAAACAAATACAAACTGTTCCCTCTTATTAACCATCAAAACCAATGCATTTCAATTCTAGACCTACACACTTTGATGTTCTAGGCTGTGTAGATGGTCAAAATTACAGTAAAATACAGTAATAACGCATTAATTTGACTTATTAACTTTAAAACTAGCCTTAAATGCCCATTTCTAACCTTTTAGTTGCTTTACGAGACCAGTTAAATCAACATATTTGTAATGGAAAAATGTATTGGCTGAGAACTTTGAACAGATTCCAATTTGAATCATCAATACTGAACAAAAAACACAATATTATAGCCTAAATTATAGGCAATAAAGTTGTGTATTTCTATTCTGGAGACTTTTATAGGCCTGATGCTTTGTAGATTGTCAAAATTATCACAAGAATACATGACTCTAATTAATCTGACTTGATAACTGTAAAACTATTCCTGAACACCCATTTCTAACCTTTTAGTTGCTTTATGTCAATTAAATGAGGCCTTTTACTTCTAATGGAATAATGTATTGACTAAGAAAAGCGATGTAATATGAAATAGCCGTTGAAATTTGAATCACTAATGGTGTATATAAAGCAAGATATTATAGATTACCGATAATAAAGTAGTTTATTTCCATTCTAGAGACCGGTATAGACATGATGCTTTCTAAATTGTCAAAATTACCGCAAAAAAATATTTAAAACACTTTCATTTGACTTGTGAACCTTAAAACTAGCTTTATATGCCCATTTACACCTGTTTAATTGCCTTAAATCAACAGACTATGCTGCTATAGGCTCTGCAGATTGTCAAAATCGTCAAAATTACCACCAAAAAAACAAACATTAAAACACATTCAGTTGACTTGTAAACCTTAAAACTAGTCTTGGATGCCCCTTTCTACCTGTTTAAGTGTCTTTATTCAATAGATAATAATGCTAGAGGCTTTGTAGATTGTCAAAATGGTCAAATTACCACAAGAAAACATGAATAACAATTTGACTGAAAACTAGCCTTAAAACTAGCCTTGTATGCCCATTTTACTTGTTTAATTGCCTTAAATCAACAGATAATGATGCTATAGGCTTTGTAGATTGTCAAAATGGTCAAAATTAGCACACAAAAAAACCATTAAAAACACATTAATTTGACTTGTAAACCTTAAAACTAGCCTTGAATGCCCCTTTCTACCTGTTTAATTGTCTTAAATCAATAGATAATGATGCTAGAGGCTTTGTAAATGGTCAAAAATTCCACAAAAATACATTAATAACTCTTTAATTCGACTTTTAAACCTTAAAACTAGCCCTGGATGCTCATTTCCTCCAGTTTATTTGCCTTAAATCAATCTAAGGAGGCACAGTTGATTTGACCTATATTACCTGCTTTTTGATAACGCTCCACATGACAATACGTGTTGATCTTGGGCGGACCGCGCGTTTCTGCAGCCCGGATTTGCACGGCATGGTCCAAAAGTGTGCACTCGATTACATTTTATATGCATGCATTAATAATATACTGCGCTTTCGTAATACTCACCCCACAGAAGGGTGCTCGTGGACGCGGACGGGACGAGGAACAGGCCATATAGCGCTCCTAAATGCAACAGCCCCATTAAGAACACGTTTTTCCATACGATGCTTAGCGGTGGTTTGGGCCCTTCTTTCTCTTTGTACGTGGGATCAAATACGTCTTCTATGTTGCTGTCCGGTTGTACGTTTCCATTGGATTTGGACTGGCTATCCGTCACCTCTGCTTCTGTCATGTTGGCTCTACGGTTTGGATGATGCTCTGCGTAAAAAAGCAATAATTACACAGCGTAACAGCGTAAAAACAAACACAAAAACGCATTTACGCACGGCTGGCACACAGATGCCCACTGTGCAACGATGCTTAAACAAACTGCGCTAGCTTTTGTGTGTGGGGGGAAAAAAAGTAAATTGAAAAAAAATGATTCAAAGAAGGTCCGTACAGCGGGGTTTGACACAGTGTTGCGTCGCGTTGGACAGGCAAACCGTGCGTAAAATGGTAAAATAACTACTTACCGAGTTGGAGAATGCGTAAAAGTAGCGCTGATTAGAAAACGGGGCTAAAAACACCCGGAGATATGACAGATGTAGCCGCGCAAATGGCAAAAGCGAGACTGCGCAGGGCTCATCTATGGAAGCTAGAAGGCACAGGCGCTTCGTGGGTTCGGACCAATGAGTGCGCAGCTGCCGCCTCTCCGCGCGTTTTGATTGGCCGCTGTCTTATCTGCTGTTTTACCTTTTAATTCATTATCCGGCCAGATGTAGCCTATGCCCTGCATGTGAGTCCCTACCCATGTCTAGACACGTACGGGGCCGGTGATTTTACACGTTTGCACGTTTGCGGATGATTTCACGGTGCGTAATGGCGATTTTTGGGGACGGTGGTGCGATGCGCTCGGTTATGGCGAGGTTGTGTCGCACTTTGGTGGCACGGATGAGCGCCGCCTAGCAGGGTAAACTTGGTAGTGCGGGTTCAACATGTTTACTTGCGGAAAGGGTGGTCATGTAACTGCAACTGTGCTCAGCAAAAACATGAAACTCTAATGGAAAAAGGGGAAGTTTAGGCCTGTGTGTTACGTAGAAGGTCGGATAAGATTATAGAAGCAATAATAATGGAGAGGACTAAACCAGGATTAAACCCGGACTAAAGCAGGACTAAACCAGGACTATGCCAGGACTAAACCAGGACTATGCCAGGACTATGCCAGGACTAAACCAGGACTATGCCAGGACTATACTAGGGCTATACCAGGACTATACCAGGACTATACCAGGACTATACCAGGACTATACTAGGGCTATACCAGGACTATACCAGGACTATACCAGGACTATACCAGGACTATACTAGGGCTATACTAGGACTATGCCAGGACTATACTAGGGCTATACCAGGACTATACCAGGACTATACCAGGACTATACCAGGACTATACCAGGACTATACCAGGACTATACCAGGACTATACCAGGACTATACCAGGACTATACTAGGGCTATACTAGGACTATACCAGGGCTATACCAGGACTATACCAGGACTATACTAGGACTATACCAGGACTATACCAGGACTATACTAGGACTATACTAGGACTATACCAGGACTATACCAGGACTATACTAGGGCTATACCAGGGCTATACCAGGACTATACCAGGACTATACTAGGACTATACCAGGACTATACCAGGGCTATACCAGGACTATACCAGGACTATACCAGGACTATACTAGGGCTATACTAGGACTATACCAGGACTATACCAGGACTATACCAGGACTATACCAGGACTATACCAGGACTATACCAGGACTATACCAGGACTATACCAGGACTATACCAGGACTATACTAGGACTATACCAGGACTATACCAGGACTATACCAGGACTATACCAGGGCTATACCAGGACTATACCAGGACTATACTAGGACTATACCAGGACTATACCAGGACTATACCAGGACTATACTAGGGCTATACCAGGACTATACCAGGACTATACCAGGACTATACCAGGGCTATACCAGGATTATACCAGGACTATACCAGGACTATACCAGGGCTATACTAGGACTATACCAGGACTATACTAGGACTATACCAGGGCTATACCAGGACTATACCAGGACTATACTAGGGCTATACCAGGGCTATACTAGGACTATACCAGGACTATACCAGGACTATACCAGGACTATACTAGGACTATACTAGGACTATACCAGGACTATACCAGGGCTATACCAGGACTATACCAGGGCTATACCAGGACTATACCAGGACTATACCAGGGCTATACCAGGACTATACCAGGACTATACTAGGACTATACCAGGACTATACCAGGACTATACCAGGGCTATACTAGGACTATACCAGGGCTATACCAGGACTATACCAGGACTATACCAGGACTATACCAGGACTATACTAGGACTATACCAGGACTATACCAGGACTATACTAGGACTATACCAGGACTATACCAGGACTATACTAGGACTATACTAGGGCTATACCAGGACTATACCAGGACTATACCAGGACTATACCAGGACTATACTAGGGCTATACCAGGGCTATACCAGGACTATACCAGGACTATACCAGGACTATACCAGGGCTATACTAGGACTATACCAGGACTATACCAGGACTATACTAGGACTATACCAGGACTATACTAGGACTATACCAGGGCTATACCAGGACTATACTAGGACTATACCAGGGCTATACCAGGACTATACCAGGACTATACCAGGACTATACTAGGGCTATACCAGGACTATACCAGGACTATACCAGGGCTATACCAGGGATATATACCAGGACTATACCAGGACTATACCAGGGCTATACCAGGACTATACCAGGACTATACCAGGACTATACCAGGACTATACCAGGACTATACCAGGGCTATACTAGTGTATAATGTAGTTTCCTCATCACAAACAACCTGGAGTTGTGTTTTGTTTCATTCACACATGGTTAACACACAAACCCTGCAAATTTAGGCATTGGGAGTTCTTTTCTCAAACTGAAAACACTCTGTTCCACCTTGTGATGTCACGAGGTGATACAGGAAGTGCTCCACTGTGTTTGTAAACTCCACACACCTTCACTAGAATCAACGGGATCATTTCAGACCTAGAATGACCCATCTCTACTGAACAAAAGGTAAAAAGAGCTGATAACTTGAAAACTAAGGACTTGAAAATGACCACTTCGTGACATCACAAGGTGGAACAGCAATTTTGAGCTTTGGAGACGACTCAAACGTGCGTGAATGAAACGAAACATGACTCCAGGTCTGTTTTTTGAGAACGTAATAGCATTAAAACATGACCTAAAGATGCACTATGTACGTTTTTGGTTGGGGGTTCCTTCTCGTTTCTGTGGATACGCTTGAAATGTTCCGCAGTGTGACTTTAAACAGCTCTACTTTACATTTACTCAGTTACAGGTGGTTTTATAGCTTAGAATTACCTAGAAAAACAGGCATTCTGACTGTGAACTGGACTGTAACTTGGTCCGGTTTAGTCCTGATTTGGTCCTGGTTTAGTCCTGGTTCAGTCCTGGTTTAGTCCTGGTTTAGTCCTGGTTTAGTCCTGGTTCAGTCCTGGTTTAGTCCTGGTTCAGTCCTGGTTTAGTCCTGGTTCAGTCCTGGTTTAGTACAGTGACATACGGACCCACAGATCGTCCCACACAGACGACAGAAAGGTTTAATGTCACACTGCGGGACATTCCAACGCATCTGACGGACCCCCCGGCAGAGAAGTGACGCAATGCCGCTTTATTTTGGGTCATGTAGGACCTCTGACCGACATAAACTCGCCTCAAACCCGGCTCTAAGCCGCGGTAGCCTCCCTCCCGGTGTTTCGGAGCGACGTCGCTCTTATCGGGCCTAATCGTTCTGCAAACATCGTTGGAGTTGATGTCACAGGTTCAGGCCGTTATCTCCCTAAACTGACATCATTTATTTGCCGCGCGGCGCATCAGCCGCCCGGAGCGTGGCGACTTCTACCCCGGCCACAGGACTTCACCACCTGCGGGTCTGAACGAGAGTGAACTCAGTGTGGGACGATCCGTGGGTCCATGTGGTGTGTTCAGATAGAAACAACAGGACTAAACCAGGACCAAACCAGGACTAAACCAGGACTAAACCAGGACTAAACCAGGACCAAATCAGGACTAAACCAGGACTAAACCAGGACCAAATCAGGACTAAACCAGGACTAAAGCAGGACTAAACCAGGACTAAACCAGGACTAAACCAGGACCAAATCAGGACTAAACCAGGACTAAACCAGGACTAAAGCAGGACTAAACCAGGACTAAACCAGGACTAAACCAGGACCAAACCAGGACTAAACCAGGACTATACCAGGACTAGGCCTATACCAGGGCTATACCAGGACTATACCAGGACTATACTGTGGCCATACCGGCTCGTCAAAGCCTGATCCCGTCAGATCTCAGAAGCTCAGCAGGGCCTGGTTAGTACTTGGATGAGAGACACTGGGAATTCCAGGTGCCACAGGGAGGCGCCAGTCGCTAAAAATTGTCGTAGTGTCCTTAGGCAAGACACATCACCCACATTGCCTAGTATGAAAGTGGTGTGTGCGTGAATGGTGGTGGTGGTCGGAGGGGCCGATGGCGCAGATTGGAGCCTCTCTTCCGTCAGTCTGCACCAGGGCAGCTGTGGCTACAATAGTAGTTTACCACCACCGGGTCTGGAGTGAATGAATAATGCTCTGTAAAGCGTCTTTGAGTGTCCTGAAAAGCGCTGTATAAAACTGATGCATTATTATTATTATTATTATTATTATTATTATTATTATTATTATTATTATTATTATTATACCAGGGCTATACCAGGGCTATACCAGGACTATACCAGGGCTATACCAGGGCTATACCAGGGCTATACCAGGACTATACCAGGACTATACTAGGAAGAAAAAACAGATTAAATCAGGATTACACCAGGTAGAAACCAGGACTAAATCAGAACTAAACTAGAACTATACAAGGACTAAACCAGATCTAAACCAGGACTACACCAGGACTAAAACAGGACTAAACCGGGATTACACCAGGAAGAAACCAGAACTAAACCAGGACTATACCAGAACCATACCAGGACTACGCCAGGACTAAACCAGGATTATACCAGAACTAAACCCGGACTATACCAGGATTACATCAGGAAGAAACCAGAACTAAACCAGGACTATACCAGAACCATACCAGGACTACGCCAGGACTAAACCGGGATTATACCAGAACTAAACCAGGACTATACCAGGATTACATCAGGAAGAAACCAGAACTAAATCAGGACTAAGCCAGGACTATACAGACCTAAACCAGGATTACACCAGGACTAAACCAGGACTAAACCAGGACTATACCAGAACCATACCAGGACTACGCCAGGACTAAACCGGGATTATACCAGAACTAAACCAGGACTATACCAGGATTACATCAGGAAGAAACCAGAACTAAATCAGGACTAAACCAGGACTATACAGACCTAAACCAGGATTACACCAGGACTAAACCAGGACTAAACCATGAACTAAACCAGAACTAAACCTGGACTAAACCAAGATAATTATAAGTTATATTTTAACCACGTTTTAATGTTCTCTCATCTCTTTCGGTTTCCACTTCATTAAAATTCATATCAGTATTAACACCATAAACAGGTACAGTGTGTAACTTTCCTGGTGGTCGCCATGGAGACATGTTTCAGGAGATAAGACTAAACCAGAACCAAACAAGGACTAGATCAGGACTAAAGGTTTAGACCAGGTTTACAAGGCCCGACTAACCCAGGACTAACACCAAGATCTAACAAGGACTCAACCGGGATTAATAGCACTTGGTTTGGTCCTGTTCTAGTCCTGGTTTGGTCCTGTTCTAGTCCTGGTTTGGTCCTGTTCTAGTCCTGGTTTAGTCCTGGTCCAGTCAGGGTTTAGTTTTGGACTTAGAGCCAGTTTAGTTACAGTTCTGATGTGGTGAATGTGCAAGTATGAACCCATCCTAAACCAGGACTAAACTAGGACTAATCCAGGACTAAAATAGTACAAAATCTAAAACCCTATAATATGCAAACGTAAATCAAAATTTCAGAACTAAACCAAGACCAAACCAGGACTAATCCAGGACTTAAAAGAGCCATATTAGTCTATTTTCTGATCTATGTTATAATGTAGTTTCCTCATCACAAACAGACCTGGAGTTGTGTTTTGTTTCATTCACACATGTTTAACACACAAACCCTACAAATTTAGGCGTTGGGAGTTCTTTTCTCAAACTGAAAACACTCTGTTCCACCTTGTGATGTCACGAGGTGATACAGGAAGTGCTCCACTGTGTTTGTAAACTCCACACACCTTCACTAGAATCAACGGGATCATTTCAGACCTAGAATGACCCATCTCTACTGAACAAAAGGTAAAAAGAGCTGATAACTTGAAAACTAAGGACTTGAAAACGACCACTTCGTGACATCACAAGGTGGAACAGCAATTTTGAGCTTTGGAGACGACTCAAACGTGCGTGAATGAAATGAAACATGACTCCAGGTCTGTTTTTTGAGAACGTAATAGCATTAAAACATGACCTAAAGGTGCACTATGTACGTTTTCGGTTGGGGGTTCCTTCTCGTTTCTGTGGATACGCTTGAAATGTTCCGCAGTGTGACTTTAAACAGCTCTACTTTACATTTACTCAGTTACAGGTGGTTTTATAGCTTAGAATTACCTAGAAAAACAGGCATTCTGACTGTGAAGTGGACTGTAACTTGGTTCGGTTTAGTCCTGATTTGGTCCTGGTTTAGTCCTGGTTTAGTCCTGGTTTAGTCCTGGTTTGGTCCTGGTTTAGTCCTGCTTTGGTCCTGGTTTAGTCCTGGTTTAGTCCTGGTTTGTTCCTGCTTTAGTCCTGGTTTAGTCCTGCTTTAGTCCTGGTTTAGTCCTGGTTTGGTCCTGGTTTGCTCCTGATTTAGTCCTGCTTTAGTCCTGGTTTAGTCCTGGTTTGGTCCTGGTTTAGTCCTGGTTTAGTCCTGGTTTGGTCCTGGTTTAGTCCTGGTTTAGTCCTGGTTTAGTCCTGCTTTAGTCCTGCTTTAGCCCTGGTATAGCCCTGGTATAGTCCTGGTATAGTCCTGGTTTAATAATAATAATAATAATAATAATAATAATAATAATAATAATAATAATAATAATAATAATAATAATAATAATAATAATAATGATGCATCAGTTTTATATAGCGCTTTTCAGGACACTCAAAGACGCTTTACAGAGCATTATTCATTCACTCCAGACCCGGTGGTGGTAAGCTACTATTGTAGCCACAGCTGCCCTGGGGCAGACTGACGGAAGCGAGGCTCCAATCTGCGCCATCGGCCCCTCCGACCACCACCACCATTCACGCACACACCACATTCATACTAGGCAATGTGGGTGATGTGTCTTGCCTAAGGACACTACGACAGTTTTTAGCGACTGGCGCCTCCCTGTGGCACCTGGAATTCCCAGTGTCTCTCATCCAAGTACTAACCAGGCCCTGCTGAGCTTCTGAGATCTGACGGGATCAGGCTTTGATGAGCCGGTATGGCCACAGTATAGTCCTGGTATAGTCCTGGTATAGCCCTGGTATAGTCCTGGTATAGTCCTGGTATAGTCCTGGTATAGCCCTGGTATAGTCCTGGTATAGCCCTGGTATAGTCCTGGTATAGTCCTGGTATAGTCCTGGTATAGTCCTGGTTTAGTCCTGGTTTGGTCCTGGTTTGGTCCTGGTTTAGTCCTGGTTTAGTCCTGGTTTAGTCCTGGTTTAGTCCTGATTTAGTCCTGGTTTAGTCCTGGTTCAGTCCTGGTTTAGTCCTGGTTTGGTCCTGGTTTGGTCCTGGTTTAGTCCTGGTTTAGTCCTGGTTTAGTCCTGGTTTAGTCCTGATTTAGTCCTGGTTTAGTCCTGGTTTAGTCCTGGTTTAGTCCTGATTTGGTCCTGGTTTAGTCCTGGTTTAGTCCTGGTTTAGTCCTGGTTTGGTCCTGGTTTAGTCCTGTTGTTTCTATCTGAACACACCACATGGACCCACGGATCGTCCCACACTGAGTTCACTCTCGTTCAGACCCGCAGGTGGTGAAGTCCTGTGGCCGGGGTAGAAGTCGCCACGCTCCGGGCGGCTGATGCGCCGCGCGGCAAATAAATGATGTCAGTTTAGGGAGATAACGGCCTGAACCTGTGACATCAACTCCAACGATGTTTGCAGAACGATTAGGCCCGATAAGAGCGACGTCGCTCCGAAACACCGGGAGGGAGGCTACCGCGGCTTAGAGCCGGGTTTGAGGCGAGTTTATGTCGGTCAGAGGTCCTACATGACCCAAAATAAAGCGGCATTGCGTCACTTTTCTGCCGGGGGGTCCGTCAGATGCGTTGGAATGTCCCGCAGTGTGACATTAAACCTTTCTGTCGTCTGTGTGGGACGATCTGTGGGTCCGTATGTCACTGTACTAAACCAGGACTGAACCAGGACTAAACCAGGACTGAACCAGGACTAAACCAGGACTGAACCAGGACTAAACCAGGACTAAACCAGGACTAAACCAGGACTGAACCAGGACTAAACCAGGACTAAACCAGGACTAAACCAGGACTAAACCAGGACTAAACCAGGACTGAACCAGGACTAAACCAGGACTGAACCAGGACTAAACCAGGACTGAACTAGGACTAAACCAGGACTAAACCAGGACTGAACCAGGACTAAACCAGGACCAAATCAGGACTAAACCAGGACTAAACCAGGACTGAACCAGGACTGAACCAGGACTAAACCAGGACTGAACCAGGACTAAACCAGGACTAAACCAGGACTAAACCAGGACTAAACCAGGACTGAACCAGGACTAAACCAGGACTGAACTAGGACTAAACCAGGACTAAACCAGGACTGAACCAGGACTAAACCAGGACCAAATCAGGACTAAACCAGGACTAAACCAGGACTGAACCAGGACTGAACCAGGACTAAACCAGGACTGAACCAGGACTAAACCAGGACTGAACCAGGACTTTAGTCCTGGTTTACCAGGACTGAACTAGGACTGAACCAGGACTGAACCAGGACTGAACCAGGACTAAACCAGGACTAAACCAGGACTAAACCAGGACTGAACCAGGACTAAACCAGGACTAAACCAGGACTGAACTAGGACTAAACCAGGACTAAACCAGGACTGAACCAGGACTCAACCAGGACCAAATCAGGACTAAACCAGGACTAAACCAGGACTCAACCAGGACTAAACCAGGACTGAACTAGGACTAAACCAGGACTGAACCAGGACTGAACTAGGACTAAACCAGGACTGAACTAGGACTAAACCAGGACTGAACCAGGACTAAACCAGGACTAAACCAGGACTAAACCAGGACTGAACTAGGACTAAACCAGGACTAAACCAGGACTGAACCAGGACTGAACCAGGACTGAACCAGGACTAAACCAGGACTGAACCAGGACTAAACCAGGACTAAACTAGGAAAAACTGCGAGCAAACCAGCGGTCAGGACAAAACCAGGACTAAACCAGGATTAAAACAAGACTAAACCAGGACCAAACCAGGACTAAACCAGGACCTAACCAGGACTAAACTAAGACTAAACCAGGACCAAACCAGGACTAGACCAGGACTGAACCAGGACAAAACCAGAAGTAAACCAGGACTAGAGTAGAAGGAAACCAGGACTAAACCAGAACTAAATTAGAACTAAACCAGGATCAAACCAAGACAAAACCAGGACCAAACTTGGACAAAACCAGAAGTAAACCAGGAATAAACCAGAACTAAACCAGGACCAAACCAGAACTAAACCAGGACTAAACCCGGTCTGGATGTTTTGGGCCCGTGTGTTTTGTTTCGGTCCTGTGCAGAGTCCTCACGTCATATTCCTCTTAATGTTTACGGAACGATAAACAGAGAGACCAAAACCTGCACCGTCATATAAAGCTACTGGATACAATTCCATGGAAACAAAACAGAAAGTTAAAACCACACTGTGGAACATTCTCAATAGTAAATACAAGTCAGGTTTGTGGAGATGCAAGCCTGCCCACAGTAAGAACACGTGTTTTTGAGTGCAATAAACGCCACTAAAATGAATTTTAGTCTGTTTTTTCTTCTTTTTTTTTTGGCTAAAAGTTACACACTGTGGCTTTAAAAATAACATTACTAAGTTACAAAGTAGAGGTACAAGAAATGATTCAAGTAGAAGTAAAAAAGTATTTGGAGAAAAGTAAAAGAAAAAACACAATATTTGATTTATTTGAAGTTAATAGTGATATTTTTAAAGGTGCATTGTGTAACTTTTCTGGTAGAGGGTTCGCCACCTGCTTGTTTCCATGCTGATGTTATTTCCTTCAATGTTCCACAGTATGGCATTAGACTTATGTATCATTTATACAATTTCGGGTGTGTTTATACTCAAAAATACATAGAAAATAATGCATTATGATTGTGAGCGGGGTCGCCTCTCCACAGATCTGACCTGTAACTTGGTCTAATTTAGTCTCCATGGTGATAGACTGGTTTAAAGTCATACTGTGGGACATTCCAGACAAAAAAATAAACACCCCCGTGGAGAAAAGCATCTGTTCTAGAGTTAATTTTACGTTTTTTCTGACATGTAATTAAGTAACACTGGACTAAAGTTTGTGTTTAACCCCCGAAATCAAGAGTTATATTCATGTTTTGAAAGTAATTATTTATTTTTTACACTTTATTTGAGTTAATTTAAGATGAAATTGTGTGCAAAAGTGGTTCAAACTGGTCTTTTTTCACAGGAGTTTGAAGTGGTGGGAGGGACTCTGGCAAATAACCCCAACTCGAACCCACATTTAGCCTTGAAATAGTTAAAATAAAATGTTTTGTGTTAAAAAAATAACTTGATGCTTCGATCCCGGCGTGCTGTTTTCCTACAGTTGCATGTCATCTAAGGTGACTGTGTTGGATGTGGTAATGTACTTTTCACATTGATTTTAGTGCTTTTATCTCTTGGTTTTTATCTTTTAATCTGTCTTTTGGTGCAATGTTTATGTTTTTATAGTTGTATCAACACAGTAATCAGTCGCTTCCGGACAAACTTTGGTGACACACTTGAGCTCTTTTTGGCACCGGCTCTGACAAATGTTGCAAAATCAGGGTTTAGTCCTAGTTTAGTGCTGGTTTAGATCTGGTTTGGTCCGGCTTTGGTTCTTGTTTGGACCTGGTTTAGTCCTGGTTTAGTCTTGTTTTTGTCCTGGTTTAGTCCTGTTCTAATCCTGGTATAGTTCTGGTTTGGTCCAGGTTCAGTCCTGGTTCAGACCTGGTTTAATCCTGTTTGGTTCTGCCCTAGTCCTGGTTTAGTCCTGTTCTAGTTCTGGTTTAGTCCTGTTCTAGTTCTGGTTTAGTCCTGTTCTAGTTCTGGTTTAGTCCTGGTTTGGTCCTGTTATAATCCTGATTTAGTTCTGGTTTGGTCTGGGTTCAGTCTTGGTTCAGTCCTGGTTTGGTCCTGTTCTAGTCCTGGTTTGTCCTGGCTTGGTCTTTTTCTAGACCTGGTTTGGTCCTGTTCTAGTCCTGGTTTGGTTCTGTTCTAGTCCTGGTTTGGTCCTGTTCTAGTCCTGGTTTAGTCCTGTTCTAGTCCTGGTTTGTCCTGGCTTGGTCTTGTTCTAGACCTGGTTTGGTCCTGTTCTAGTCCTGGTTTGGTTCTGTTCTAGTCCTGGTTTGGTCCTGTTCTAGTCCTGGCTTGGTCTTGTTCTAGAGCTGGTTTGGTCCTGTTCTAGTCCTGGTTTGGTTCTGTTCTAGTCCTATTTTTGTCCTGGTTTAGTCCTGGTTTAGTCCTGGTTTAGTCCTGGTTTAGTCCTGATTTAGTCCTGATTTAGTCCTGGTTTAGTCCTGATTTAGTCCTGATTTAGTCCTGGTTTAGTCCTGGTTTAGTCCTGGTTCAGTCCTGGTCTAGTCCTGGTTCAGTCCTGGTCTAGTCCTGGTTCAGTCCTGGTCTAGTCCTGGCCTGGTCTTGGTTTATATTTCGTCCCAGTTAAAGTCCAGTTCTTTTGTGAAGTTTGTGTGAACGCAGCAGCTGAACTGAACTGGCCCTTTTCCTTTGGCTTGTTTAACTTAGCAATCGCCATGGAAACGAGCTGGCGATACCAACAAACTGCAGTAACCGCTGCCAATAACAACACATGCAAATTAAAATACAAATAAAAAATAATCTTTTCTTTTTTCTTTCTTTCTTTAATTTAATTTAATTTAATTTAATTTAATTTAATTTAATTTAATTTAATTTAATTTAATTTAATTTAATTTAATTTAATTTAATTTAATTATTTTATTTTATTTTATTTTATTTTATTTTATTTTATTTTATTTTATTTTATTTTATTTTATTTTATTTTATTTTATTTTATTTTATTTTATTTTATTTTATTTTATTTTATTTTATTTTATTTTATTTTATTTTATTTTATTTTATTTTATTTTAAGATGAAAGTTTATACTGTTGGCGGCACGGTGGCTGAGTGGCAACACTCAGGCCTCACAGCAAGAAGGTTGCGGGTTCGATCCCCGTGTCGCCCGGGCCTTTCTGTGTGGAGTTTGCATGTTCCTCCCCGTGTCTGGATGGGTTTCCTCCGGGTGCTCCGGTTTCCCCCATCAACCTAAAACATGCAGCACCCTATGAACTAACATCAAGGACCATGTTGTCCACCCTCCTGTGGGCTCACCACCTGCAGAGGGGTTCATAGGGGGGGTCAGGTGCTATGAGTATTGGGCAGCAAGCTGCCCCCGCGACCCAGCCAGATTAAGCGGGAGAAGATGGATGGATGGATGGAGTTTATACTGTGGAACATTCTGGGTAAATTTAAGCTGCCACATTTTCACAACACAAACAGGTGACAGACTCTTTGTGATGGAAATTTATTTTGTGGAAAGTTTTCTGTGTTTCTGCGAATTCTTTATTTAAATTAACGTGATTTTACCCGAAACCAGATGAGTCGTTAACATGTGTAAAAGCCTCAGACACAACTGTCCCCACCCCACAGGAAAATAATAAATAATAATTATGATGGATTAAATTAAAACTTTGGGATTATATTGTTAGATTCTTGAGGAATTGTATAGTTTGATTATTTAATCAACAGTAAACGTTGGTGCAGTGGTGTTTGTGTGGACAAATATTTATGATAATAGTCATTTAACTTGTAGAAAATCTTATTGCTGATACACTGTTTATTGGATATAGTTGTTTTTTTTATCTGCGATTGATGTTAATGAAATAATACGTGAAATTTTATATTAGGGTTTGATGATGAATTGATTGTTTTTTTTCTTTTTTACGGGAAATAATGAAAATGAATTACAGTTTATGTAGTTTTAATAAGATTCAGTACAGATGAGTTTATCGTTGTGTAAATGTTATTGTTATTTATTTGTACTGATGAAATGATAATTGTACATTTTTGCCTTGGCATCATGTTTAACTGTACACTGTCCTTTAAATAAATGAAAATAAATAAATAAAACAGTGTGGGTATAAAGATATCCAAGTGTCACGGTACGATATCGGACGGAAATAAACTATTAATTGACCTCCCGTGACTTTTTAATCTTTCTCAGTCTAATCACATTTTATTGCGTTGGACGTGGTAATGCACTTTTCACATTGATTTTAGTGCTTTTATCTCTTGGTTTTTATCTTTTAATCGGTGTTTTGGCGCAGTGTTAAATCAAAACAGCTCGGGTATAACGATATCCAAGTGTCACGGTACAATATCGCCAAGGTACGACATTTATTACGATAATTCACACTTGTCCAGACGACTATTGATTCTCCGGGAGGAAAAAACCTGGAGCGTTTTCTACACAAACACTCAAACCCACGGCTTAAAATATCCACATCAGAACTGGGATTAAACCAGAACTAAACCCAAAACTAAACCTGGACTAGATCAGGACTAAGAACGCACAATTACGCGATGGTTAAAGGTCCAATATTACACAAAATGGACTCTTGTGAGGTTTAAGTCGTGTTATAATGTTGGTTTTCCCTCAAAAACAGACCTGGAGTTGCGTTTTGTTTCATTCACATGTTTAAGTAACTCTTTATTATCAGTCTGTCTACGTCTCTAAACTCTAAAATGCTCTGTTCCACCTTGTGATGTCATGAAGTGGTAGTTTTCAAGTGAACAGCCGCCATTTTCCTTTTGTTTTACCGGTAGAAATGAGCAATTCCAGGTGTGAAATCATCCAAATGATTCTAGTGAAAGTTTGTGGAGCACTTCCTGTTAGAGGTGTAGCGATATCCAAGCCTCACGTCACGGTACGAACGTCACGGTACGACATTTACTGCGATATCGTGGGAAAGCTCACGATATTACGATATTCTACATAATAACAAGACTGACATTCTAAAACGCTTTGACCAGTCATTTGGTGCAACATTTATGGTAATTAGGGACGGAACGAAATCCAAATCTCTCTGTACGATATTTTCACCATAAACATCTCGCCGTACCAGATTTATTGCAATATTTTGACTGTGAATATGAGACTTTTTCCTCTAAAAATGCCTTCACAAGACTTAATCCAAAGAATGAAGATGTAAAAGGGCTTAGAACAGTTATTTCTTCATGTCGTCTGCACTGAAACGGAGCAAAGGATCATGGTCTATGTAGTTCCCTCTGGTTTTTTTAGCCATTTCTGCATTAGATCTATTCATTTAAGCAAAGAGACTTGTGATTCGATATATTGTGATGGTCCACGATGTTATTGTGAGACATTTGACGATACGACATCACCACATTTACATTATTGTTACATCCCTATAAAACAGTGATCGGTTTATCGATCAGAAACACATTTGGTCTTGTAACTAAAACTCATTCGGTTTGGTGTTTTCTTCTGTTCCCTTTTTCTCGTTAATCTTGTCAGGAGGCGACAAATCCACGTGAATTTGGAGGAGAGTCAGATCAAGCACATCTGGCCACACCTCAGCCGGTAGTCGTCACCTTCGCACTTTGAAGTGTTTGTCTCTCTTAGTCACCTCAGTGGATATAAACTCGGTGCTTTGGATCATTCGGGGTCTAACGTGGGAGGGACATACGGCTGCTTCGGAGAGGCTGTAGGTCTCTGGTCCTTTCCGCTGTAACAAGAAGAATAAACCTTTGTCTGTACTCCAAAAACTCACTGGGCTTCGCAAATGGATAAATTATATATCGCCAACATAACACCCTTCATTGGAAAAGTTACATAATCTTCTTTTATTCCGGTTTAATAGTCAAAACTGCTTCACTTCTGATTTGATCCCCCGTGTTATAACTAGACTTTACAGAGCTTAACAAGCGTATTAGAGCGAGCGCCTGTCATGAAAACAAGAAAACATAAATAACTTCATAGTATCACAGTGTTATTCATTAAAAAAAATGACCAATAGGAATAACAAAATTGTCCTTCTTGACAAATAATAACCAAAAATGTGAATATTTTGTGTGAGCAGCTTTGGCACATAACAGATTGCATTCTTGCTGGCATTGTTTTCATTTTTTAAACATTTTTTTTATTCGATTTTTTACCAGGTAAGTCAATTGAGAATGTTTTTCTCATTTACATGATGACCTGGGACCTGTGTGGCATTTTTGGGGGTTTTTTTTGTTTTTTGTTTTGGTTATTTGAGGGGTTTTATGGCTCTTTTCTCATTCATTTCCAAATAGTTTCTCGCTGTTCCCAGAGACTTGCTTCGGATGAGACTTTGGCCTCATTTTTGGAAAACATTAAACTTGAACATTCATGGACAGCAACAATAGTTCTATTTTAGCGTTAAAGATATAATTTTGATAAAAAGATCTTGTATCTACTGGAGGATTAACCATTATAGAAACACTGAAATATATTTTTATAAACAGTAATACTGTTAAATAGTTTAATCCGGTTCTAGTCCTGATATGGTCCTAGTTTAGTCCTGGTTTAATTTTGTTCTAGTCCTGGTATGGTCCTGTCTTCGTACTGGTTGAGTTCTGTCCGAGTCGTGGTGTAGTCCTGTTTTAATTCTGGTTTGGTCCGTTTCTAGTCCTGGTTTGGTCCTGGTTTAGTCCTGCTTTAATCGTGTTCTAGTCCTGGTTTGGTCCTGGTTCAGACCTGGTTTAGTCCTGCTTTAATCGTGTTCTAGTCCTGGTTTAGTGTCCTTGCTTTGGTGTCATTTTTGGAAACCATTAAACTTGAAAATTCGTGGATAGCAACAATAGTTCTATTTTAGGGTTAAAGATATGGTTTTGATAAAAAAGATCTTGCATCTACTGGAGAATTAACCATTATAGAAACACTAAACGATATTTTTTTGAACCCGAAATACTGTTAAATTACCTTTGGCAGGAGCAAACACTGCCAAAAGGTTTATTCTTGGGTTAAAATAAAACTCAGATTAAAGCCTGACAGAGCTTCAGACAGAGCAGTGCCTACGGTTAGCATCACACCCCCAGGAAATGTTGAAGACAAGAATCAATACATCCCATTATTAGTGTGTTGTTTTGGGTGTGGCTCAGATGTTGGATCCTGAGATGACGAACAGCCCCGCGGCGCTGTATTGGTTTATTAATATCGACCTGTTTGTTTGGCCTATTTTTACAAACACGGACTGTGGCTCCATCTAGTGTTTATTTACTGGAACTGCAACACAATAATAATACGTACTGCTAGCGTCAGGACAAATTTTGAGAAGAACACAATCTCGGTCAAATTCAGACTTGGTTTAGTCCTGGTTTAGTCCTGATTTGGTACTGTTCTGGTCCTGGTTTGGTTCTATTCTAGTCCTGTTCTCACCCTGGTTTAGTCCTGTTCTGGTGCTGGTTTGGTTCTGATTTAGTCCTGGTTTAATCTTGTTCTTGTTTAGTCCTGGTTTGGTCTTGTTCTAGTCTTGGTTTGGTTCTGTTCTAGTCCTAGTTTAGTCCTGGTTTGCTCCTGTTCTAGACATGGATAGGTCTTGTGCTAGTCCTTGTTTGGTCCTGGTTTGGTCCTGTTCTCGTCCTGGCTTAGTTCCAGTTCAGTCCTGCTCTAGTCTTGGTTTACTCCTTTTCTATCCCTGGTTTAGTTCTGGTTTAGTCCTGGTTTCGTCCTGGTTCAGTTCTGGTCTAGTCCTGGTTCAGTCCTGGCCTAATTTTGGTTTAGTTCTGGATGTAATCCCAGTTAAAGTCCAGTTCTTTTGTGAAGTTTGTGTGAACCCTATTCTAATCCTGCTTTAGTCCTGTTCTAGTCCTGGGTTGGTTCTGTACTAGTTTTGGTTTAGTTCTGTCCTCACATGGGGGTATCAGATCGACCGGCCCCGTGAAAAATTTGATAAAATGGGCATCGCAACAATGCCCAAAGTGATCCCACTCGACAGCGCCCCCTGGGCTTCAAAATTCTCAAATGAATGGGAGGCCAAAAGGCATATTTTTCCGTAGGTCAACGAAATTTGGGGCAGTGATAGAACTCAAGGAGACAAGCAAAAAAGCCAATTGTTGTGCATCCCTATGACCAACAGGAAGTCGGCCATATTAGATCAAAAAACTCGCCGTTTTGACTGCGTGTACGCCAAAGTCTTCAAGTGTCTTGTTTTTGGTCCAAACGAGCTCAGATTTGACACGTCACATCTACAGACGTGGGTCCACAAACGATATCACGTTTCTAAGTGCACTTTTTCACGGTTTGTCCGTAGCACGCCGGCGAATAACGCCTTCGTTTCCTGTTTCTTTGATGACCTCTCACGACCGCAGCCTTTGGCCTACAGAGCTCAAACTCACATCACTATTGTGTGATCTCAGCCTGAATGTGATGAAATATGAAATATAATAAAAGTGAACTCTATAGCGCCACCTAGTGTATACGTGAAACGTCAACATTATCGGATTTGTACCAAATTTGCGTATTCAATTCTCTGTATCAAAGCAAGCAAAAAAATATATTATGGATAAAGTACAGGTACCTAAAATGTGTACTTAAAGGTGCCTTGTGTAACTTTTTGGGTTGGGGGTCCATCACTTTCTATGGATACGTCATTTCTCTGCCTGGAATATTCCACAGTGACTTTAAACAGCTCTACTTTACATTTACTCAATTTACAGGTGGTTTTATAGCTCAAGAATACGTAGAAAAACACTCATTCTGACTGTGAGCGGGGTCGCCTCTCCACAGATCTGACCTGTAACTTGGTCTAATTTAGTCTCCATGGAGATAGACTGGTTTAAAGTCACACTGTGGGACATTCCAGACAAAAAAATAAACATCCCCGTGGAGAAAAGCATCTGTTCTAGAGTTAATTTAACGGTTTTTTTTTTTACATGTAATTAAGTAACACTGGACTAAAGTTTGTGTTTAACCCCCGAAATCAAGAGTTATATTCATGTTTTGAGAGTAATTATTTATTTTTTACACTTTATTTGAGTTAATTTAAGATGAAATTGTGTGCAAAAGTGGTTCAAACTGGTCTTTTTTCACAGGAGTTTGAAGTGGTGGGAGGGACTCTGGCAAATAACCCCAACTCGAACCCACATTTAGCCTTGAAATAGTTAAAATAAAATGTTTTGTGTTAAAAAAATAACTTGATGCTTCGATCCCGGCGTGCTGTTTTCCTACAGTTGCATGTCATCTAAGGTGACTGTGTTGGATGTGGTAATGCACCTTTCACATTGATTTTAGTGTTTTTATCTCTTGGTTTTTATCTTTTAATCTGTCTATTGGTGCAATGTTTATGTTTTTATAGTTGTATCAACACAGTAATCAGTCGCTTCCAGACAAACTTTAGTGACACACTTGAGCTCTTTTTGGCACCGGCTCTGACAAATGTTGCAAAATCAGGGTTTAGTCCTAGTTTAGTGCTGGTTTAGATCTGGTTTGGTCCGGCTTTGGTTCTTGTTTGGACCTGTTCTGGTTTAATCCTGATCTACTCCTGGTTTAGTCCTGGTTTAGTCCTGGTTTAGTCTTGTTTTTGTCCTGGTTTAGTCCTGTTCTAATCCTGGTTTAGTTCTGGTTTGGTCCAGGTTTAGTCCTGGTTCAGACCTGGTTTAATCCTGGTTTGGTTCTGCCCTAGTCCTGGTTTGGTCCTGTTCTAGTTCTGGTTTAGTCCTGTTCTAGTTCTGGTTGGTTTAGTCCTGGTTTGGTCCTGTTATAATCCTGGTTTAGTTCTGGTTTGGTCTGGGTTCAGTCTTGGTTCAGTCCTGGTTTGGTCCTGTTCTAGTCCTGGTTTGTCCTGGCTTGGTCTTGTTCTAGACCTGGTTTGGTCCTGTTCTAGTCCTGGTTTGGTTCTGTTCTAGTCCTATTTTTGTCCTGGTTTAGTCCTGGTTCAGTCCTGGTTTAGTCCTGATTTAGACCTGGTTTAGTCCTGATTTAGTCCTGGTTTGTTCCTGTTCTAGTCCTGGTTTAGTCCTGGTTTAGTCTTGGTTTCGTCCTGGTTCAGTCCTGGTCTAGTCCTGGTTCAGTCCTGGTCTAGTCCTGGTTCAGTCCTGGTCTAGTCCTGGCCTGGTCTTGGTTTATATTTCGTCCCAGTTAAAGTCCAGTTCTTTTGTGAAGTTTGTGTGAACGCAGCAGCTGAACTGAACTGGCCCTTTTCCTTTGGCTTGTTTAACTTAGCAATCGCCATGGAAACGAGCTGGCGATACCAACAAACCGCAGTAACCGCTGCCAATAACAACACATGCAAATTAAAATACAAATAAAAAAATAATCTTCTCTTTTCTTTTCTTTCTTTCTTTCTTTCTTTCTTTCTTTTCTTTTCTTTTCTTTTCTTTTCTTTTATGCTGCAAGTTTATACTGTGGAACATTCCGGGTCTTTTCTTTTCTTTTCTTTTTTTAAAATTTTATTTTATGCTGAAAGTTTATATTGTGTGGCTCAGATGTTGGATCCTGAGATGACAAACAGCCCCGCGGCGCTGTATTGGTTTATTATTAATATCAACCTGTTTGTTTGGCCTATTTTTACAAACACGGACCGTGGCTCCATCTAGTGTTTATTTACTGGAACTGCAACACAATAATAATACGTCCTGTTAGCATCAGGACAAATTTTGAGAAGAACACAATCTCGGTCAAATTCAGACTTGGTTTAGTCCTGGTTTAGTACTATTCTGTTCCTGGTTTAGTCTTGGTCTGGTCTTGGTTTGGTCCTGTTCTGTTCCTGTTCTGGTCCTGGTTTAGCCCTAGTTTAGTACTGGTTTAATCCTAGTTTAGTCCTGTTCTAGCCCTAGTTTAATTTTGGTTTTCATCCCTGGTTTAGACCTGGTTTAGTCCTGGTTTAGCCCTCTTTTAGTCCTGGTTTAGCCCTGATTTAGTCTTGTTTTAGTCCTGTTTTGGTCCTGGTTTAGCCCTGGTTTAGTCCTAGTTTAGCCCTGGTTTAGATCTGGTTTAGCCCTGGTTTAGTCCTAGTTTTGTCCTGTTTTCATCCTGTTTTAGCCCTGGTTTAGTCCTAGTTTTGTCCTGTTTTCATCCTGGTTTAATCCTGGTTTAGCCCTGGTTTAGCCCTCTTTTAGTCCTGGTTTAGCCCTGATTTAGTCCTGTTTTAGTCCTGTTTTGGTCCTGGTTTAGTCCTGGTTTAATGCTAGTTTAGTCCTGGTTTAGCCCTGGTTTAGTCTTGTTTTAGACCTGGTTTAGTCCTGATTTAGCCCTGATTTAGTCCTGTTTTGGACCTGGTTTAGCTCTGGTTTAGCCCTGGTTTAGTCCTGGTTTAATCCTAGTTTAGCCCTGTTTTAGCTCTGGTTTAGCCCTGGTTTAGTCCTGGTTTAATCCTAGTTTAGTCCTGGTTTAGCCCTGTTTTAGCTCTGGTTTAGCCCTGGTTTAGTCCTGGTTTAATCCTAGTTTAGTCCTGGTTTAGCCCTGGTTTAGCCCTGGTTTAGACCTGGTTTAGCCCTGTTTTAGTCCTGGTTTAGCCCTGGTTTAGCCCTGTTTTAGCCCTGTTTTGTCCTGTTTTAGTCCTGTTTTAATCCTGTTTTAGTCCTCTTTTAGTCCTGGTTTACTTACCCACCCGCTCTCTGCCTCCCCCTGGTGTCCGCCCTGCGCCACTGCATCTCCGTGACTTAAATCCAAAATGCTCGGCGCTGCACCGGGATCTTATTCCCCGAACGACATCTGTTTTCGCCTTTTTCCCCGCTCCATCTGCCCGCTGCCACTCATGCCACTCGTTTTAGCCCCGCTCCGTCATCACCCCGCGACATTATTTACTTCCAGCCCGTTTCCCTTCAGGTTTATCCGCTTCTGCTTGGCCGAATTTACGCATTTGCAGCAATGGAAGTGAACCGGGACGAGGCGGAGCGGTGCATCGAGATCGCAGCCGAGGCTCTGACCAGGGACCAGCCCGAGAAAGCGCTTCGTTTCCTGGAGAAGGCGCAGAGACTCTTCCCGACGAATAAAGCCAGAGGTAAGGAAGATGGAGGAGGAGGGGAACAGGAGACCGGGGGATTGGAGGTCGCCGTGGCCGCATCAGCATCACCTGCGGCGGCCGGAGATGCGCGGCCTCTCCCGGGAGCAACGGTTAGCTCCGGTGTTAGCTTAGACTGTCAGTTTTAGCACGGATTGTCAAATAAATCTATATTTTTTGGCTTAATTTAGGTGGATTTAGGTGGAGGATGCTACAAATAGTGATTGTTTGTATTAGCAATAGCAGTTTGTAGCCCACGACATGGACAAATGCAGAAGTTAGGCTATATTTTTATTTTATTTCAGTTTATTTTATTTTTAAACGATGCCTTATTAAAGATCCACGGTGTAATATTTCTATTAGGGCTTCATCTATGTTGATAATGTCACTGTTTTGCCTGGGATGTTTCACAGTGTGGCATTAAACGTATCCATCTCCGTGGAGACAAGCAGGTGATGCCACAACACCAATTTACAGCTGGTTTGGTTCTGTTCTAGACCTGGTTTGGTCCTGGTTTAGTTCCGTTCTAGTCCTGGTTTGGTCTTGTTCTAGCACTGGTTTGATCCTGGTTTAGTCCTGGTGTAATCCTGGATTTGTCTTGTTCTAGTCCCGGTTCAGTCCTGATTTAGTCCTGGTTCAGTCCTAGTTCAGTCCTGTTTTAGACCTAGTTTAGTCCTGGTTTAGTCCTGATTTGGACATGTGCCTTGGTTTAGTCCTGGTTTAGTCTTGGTTTAGTTCTGATTTAGTTTTGGTTTAGTCCTGCTTTGGTCCTGTTCTAGACCTGATTTGGTCCTGGTTTAGTCTTGGTTTAGATCTGGTTAAGTCCTGGTTTAGTCCTGGGTTAGTCCTGGTTTAGTCCTGGTTTAGTCCAGGTTTGGTCCTATTCTAGTCCTGGTTTAGTCCTGGTTTAGTCCAGGTTTGGTCCTATTCTAGTCCTGGTTTAGTCCTGGTTTAGTCCTGTTTTATCCTGGTTTTTAGTATGAGATTAAACAGCTGTACTATATATTTATTATATAACTCGGTCTGGTTTGGTCTTTATGAAGATAGAAAGATTTAATGCCAAACTGTGAAACATTCCACGGAAAAGAGAAAAGCATTTGACGAACCTTCCACCCGCAAAGTTACACAATGCAGCTTTAAGTGTTTGTCGGTTTGCTGCCGTCCGTCCAGAGCCCGTGCTGAGTATCTATAATGTATCACAGGTTCATTAGATCCTGGACCTGTTTAAGACACTGTTTTATAATTCATGTATAAACAGACGCTGGTTACAAAGACAGACAGTCAGACATCCTGTACGAGCCTGATCCGGTCTCACCTCTGAAACTAGGCAGGACCCGGTCTGGTCTGGAAAAAATAAAATAAAAAAAATTAAAAATAATGTAAAAGTATCACCTGAGAAATCTACTTAAGTAAAAGTATGGAAGTTTCTGTTTAAAAATGTACTTAAAGACTGAAAAGTAAAAGTATTTCCTGCAGATTTTCAGGTTTTCTGCTCTTAAGCTTCAAATGTAGTGATTTTGATAAAGATTTGTGCCGATTTTTTGCTTTATTTTAGTTTTTATTTGCATATTTTCAAACTACAAATGTGTTAAAAATATGATATGATACGATATTCTACATAATAACAAGACTGAGAAATGCTTTGACCCGTCATTTGGTACAACATTTATTGTCATTAAGGATGTAACGAAATCCAAATCTCTCTGAACGATATTTTCACCATAAACATCTCACCGTACGATATTTATTGCAATATTTTGTGGAGGCACAAAACTGTGAATCTGCTCCTTTTTCCGCTAAAAACGCCTTCACAAGACTTAATCCAAAGAATGAAGATGTAAAAGTGCTTAGAACAGTTGTTTCTTCATGTCGTCTGCACTGAAACGGAGCAAAGGATCATGGTCTATGTAGTTCCCTCTGTTTTTTAGCTATTTTTTGCATCAGAACTGTTCATTTAAGCAAAGAGACTTGGGATTCGATATATTGTGATGGTCCACGATATTATTGTGAACATTTCTTACACCTTGTATCTTTATATACGTCTCCTTGGTCTGGGGTCTGTGTTTGAGTAATTGCCAACTTCTTATAATATATTTATCTTAGTCTAACTTTCTTTTTGTTTTCTTTTTGTAGCCTTGCAGGACCTGATCTCCAAGAATGGATTTAGACCCAGAAATAACAACCACACATATTTCAATTCAACGTCTGAGCCGAGACAGAGACACCAAAGTCCTCGAGAAGATCCAAAACCAGAGGAAAAACCGACGGAAAACCAGAAATCCTACACAACAGAACAGGTGGAGGCGGTACGGAGGTAAGAGGCAGTTTATTTATATATAGAGAGTGAATGACCTGATGTTCCTTCAAATTCTGTGTCAAATAATATATGGAATTTTCTCTTTATAATACAATACAATATGCAATAAACTAGGGCTGCAATTATGGTCTTATTGCAAATTAAATGTGCATTATTTAACTTTTTAGTGGGGAATCATTGTATTTTTGAGCAAGAGAAACACCCGTAATAAATACACTGTGCAAAAGCATGGCCAAAATTTAAAATAAACACTTAAATCTGTCAAAAAGTGACTTAAAAATAGTGAAATTATCTGTCCACGCAGCAAGATGATTATTTACTTGACAAGTTCTCTTAAAATTAACGACCTCTAGACTAGAATGAAGCCGCCTCAGAACTAGTAAGTCGATAATAAATCTGAAAACAAGATGAATAACCTGATATAAGGTTTAAAATCTTGACCAGATAAAGGAAATTTGCAGTGTAAAAGCTGAATGGATGTGTTTAATGTCAAACCATGGGACATTCCAGGCAAAGCATCTCCATGGAGACGGATCCTCTACCAGAAAAGTGGAGCAAAAGTTACACATTTATTAAAAATACTCAGGTTTGTTTCTCTACTACCACTACTATTACTACTACTACTACTACTACTACAACAACTACTACTACTGCTACTGTTGTTACTACTAGAACTACTACTACAACAACTACTACTACTACTACTGTTGTTACTACTACTACTACCACTACTACTACTACTACTGCTGTTACTACTACAACAACTACTACTACTGTTGTTACTACTACTACTACCACTACTACTACTGCTACTACTACTGTTGTTACTACTACTACAGCTACTACTACTACTGTTGTTACTACTACAACTACTACTACTACTACTACTACTACTACTACTATTACTACTATTACTACTACTGTTGTTACTACTACTACAACTACTACTACTACTGTTGTTACTACTACAACTACTAGTACTACTACTACTACTACTACTATTACTACTATTACTACTACTACTACTGTTGTTACTACTACAACTACTACTACTACTACTACTACTATTACTACTATTACTGCTACTACTACTGTTGTTACTACTACTACAACTACTATTACTACTTGTGCTGTCCCTTAAGGACTTATTTTAGTGATGGGCGAATGGAGCCTCGTGAAGCATTTGACGCCTCAGTCGCAATATTGTCTCAAATGGTTCGACCTGTCTGAGGCCTCGGAGAAACACTGACCTCTAGTGGACAAATTTAACCATTGCAAATCAGCGCACAACCCATGATTTGGGAACCCAAAACTCTATTTTCTGTGTTATTAGAAGTCATAAACAGTATATATTCTATTTGGAACATTTAAAAAAGAAATACAACAATTTATATATCACATGTTTTTATTAAGATATAGAAGTTTTTCCACAGTTGAAGGTTTTAGTCTACATCCTCTTTGGCTCACTAACTCACACATGGAACAGAGGATGCCGGTATACAAAGATATTTTTGAGCCAGTCCCCACAGATTAGGATATTGTATTTTATGTGATTCCCAGTATTTTAAGGGGTCCTCGCATCTGGGAATATGTTGTTCCTTCAAGTATGTAGAAAGCAAGATAGAAAAGCGCTTGTCAAATCACGGAAGTGCGCTGAACACTCTGAAGCACTGAATGAACCAATCACAGAGCGGAACATTCGCTGAGCCAGTGAAACGCTGCTGCGAGACAAAATTTGTTTCAGAAAGAACGAGCCGTGCTCCGGAGCTTCGTCTCATTTGCCCATCACTGCCATAGACTGTATAAAAGAATATATACGGTCTATGATCACTACTTATTATATTATACTGCCCTCTTGTGGCTAGCATTTTCGGTCCTCCAGTAACAGGAAGTTGCTCGGCAGCCATGTTGGTTTTATCAAAGCCATTAACACTAGTTGGTATGCGGTCTGTTTGGTTCAAAACATGTTTTCTGCTGGGCTTTAAAGGAGTATATGCCTGTAAGTGTTTGTTGTATTCGTGTTGTAAATATTATGAGCCAACAGGTTGTTAAGTTTTACGTTATTCATATGCAAAACCACCGCGATTATTATGCTAATTAGCGCTACCTAGGCTAGCGGACTTTTTATGATAATCTGCTAATGTTAGCTACACTGTTAATCCATTGTTGGCCTATAATCCTTTTGTGTTTGTGACACATACTTATTTTATTTTGTACAGACACTGATTGCATTTTTTGTCTGTTTTATTTGACAGTTTTACCATGTAACAAATGAAGCATTAAACGTGGCCCAAAGCTAAAACTTTGTCTTTGTCCTCGTGCCATAATAGAGATAAACTTAATGCCATACTGTGCAACATAGAGTCAAACATATTCAAATATCTCCATGGAAACAAGCTGCTGTCAGACCCCGCAGCAGACACACAGTTAAACTCGCCATAAACACGTCAATAACATTTTACCTCACTGTGATATTTTTCTAATAAATATAGAAACATTAAATCCACTGCTCTGTAACAGCTTTTAGTGGAAAACATGACTGATTTTCTCTGTTTTTTACCTGTTTCTGAGAGCAGAGGTCGAGTTTTAAAAGGTTCATCTCCATTAACAGATACAGGGCGGTTTATTAATATATGAAAGGGCATGTATCATTCACGACTCAGCGTTTACACGATGAAATATTGATCAGTTTAGGACAGACCAGAGGAAGTTCAAAGCAGAAAACTCTATAACATACAGTATCTATCCTATACATCTACAAAATACTAGAAAAATGTTGTTTGAATTGGAGTGCCTGCAAAAAATTTTATATTGTCTGTAATCATAAAACCAAAGGAGAAATTCAAGGACACTGGTGGACACAGCCTTAAATCTGCCTGAAGGGAGGAGCTAACTACACTGAAACTCCTCTGAAACTAACACACCTACTTGTTTACAGTTTCTCTTTGTTAGGTATATTGAACTTGCCCTGAGTGTGGGGTCATTAGGGATGTAACAGTAACGTAAATATGGTGATATCGTATCGTCAAAGGTCTCACAATAACATTATGGACCATCACAATATATCGAATCCCAAGTCTCTTTGCTTAAATGAACAGTTCTGATGCAGAAATATCTTAGAAAACAGAGGGAACTACATAGACCATGATCCTTTGCTCTGTTTCTGTGCAGACGACATGAAGAAATAATTTCTAAGCACTTTTACATCTTCATTCTTTGGATTAAGTCTTGTGAAGGCGTTTTTAGAGGAAAAAGGAGCATATTTACACAAAATATTGTAATAAATCTGGTACGGTGAGATGTATCTGGTGAAAATATCGTACAGAGAGATTTGGATTTTGTTCCATCCCTAATGACAATAAATGTTGCACCAAATGACTGCTCAAAGCATTTTATAATGTCTTGTTATTATGTAGAATATCGATCTCCCTGTTGTTTCCTTTATTTTGATTTAAGTTTGAGGATGGAGTTGTAACTTGGAGACAGATGATGTTTAAGGCCTCCATTTCTGTTCAAGGATCGATCGTAAAAAAACATTAGATCTGATAAAAAGGAGATAAAATCCTTTGTTTGTACCGCCTCATAAAATATTAGTGTGTCAGTGTACCATCTTACTTTCCTGGGATCCAGAACACACACTTCTTTAATACTTTATGAAGACGTGAGTCCGGTCACTGTTGGATTTCCCAGAGTCCAGATGGGCGTGATTGATAGGTGGATCAGCCAATCAGGGACATGCGTGGTCCGTCTGTATCAAAACAAATATCTGCCTGCTTATGTGGGGGGAAAAAATCAGTGAGTAAAGCACTAAAGTCTGTTTATCTGAAACTTAATTTAAATTTTGTGTTTTCTTCTAATAAAACAAACGTAAAAAGTAAAATATCACATTTACCTGACATGTTTCGGTGGTAGTTCTTTAGTCTATTAATCTTAGGTGATGGAAATGTCACTGTATTAAAGCTTGTTTCTATATTTCTCTGTCATTGCTCTGCCTGTAATGTTCCACAGTGTGACATTAACCAGCTCTACTTTACATTTATTCAATATTATAGCTTAAAAATACCTAGAAAAACAACATTCTGACTGTGAGCGGGGTCGCCTTTCCACAGATCTGACCTGTAACTTTTCTGGGCCTTCCACCAGAAAAGTTACTGTATTTTTCTATACTTTAAGTCGCACCAGCCAAAAAATGTGCAATGAAGAAGAAAAAAACGCGTATAAGTCGCACTTTTTGGAGGAAATTTATTTTATAAAATCAGAGACCAAGAACCAACATTTCATCGTGAAAGGCAAATTATAGAAGTTATAGTAATAAAAACAACCAAATAGAGAAGAATCTGTGTATCATTTGTTTGTTCGTTTGTTTTTCAATATAGAACCAAAAATAAGAAAATGAAAAAACAGCTCTTTTCTTTATTATTTGTCTTTAAAACCAAAGGGAAAAAATGGATAATGATTTGTTTTTTCAGTTTTGCTTCATATATACGATTCATATATTTGGTCTATTGGCTGTCAGTGTGAAAAATGTAACATATAAGTCACAGGAACCACCCAAACCCTGAAAAAAAGTGTGACTTATAGTCCGAAAAATACGGTACACAATGCAGCTTTAATAGTAGATGCCCAGTGAGCTCTGAAATAAGCAAATGTGATTGGTTTGGTAGGTTTGGTTGGACATGACAGATACAGAGAGATAATTTGTTGACATGCCGGGCGGCCATTTTGGAGTAAAGCGAAACTAAACCTGGTCTAAAACTGGATTAATATTAACTTCATCTATAGAATAAACTAAACATCCACATTAAACTAACCAGATCTTTGCTGTTTGCGTCGTTTTTGTGAAATTACAGGCGGTGAAGGTGCGGATGATTCACTGTCTGTGTAAAAATAGCCGGTTTAGTTTCAAGGGCAGCAGCATCATGTCCCTGTTTCTCCCCGGTCTGTTTATATGAGGGAGTTCACCATAAAACTGAATATATTACTGAGGTCAAGAGGACGTCACAGCACTCGACGCAGCAAAAACCGGACAGAGCAAGTTTAAGGGTTTAGGTACTGATAGAAACAAAATCTGCTTTAACATTAGTACATTTACGGCGTTACTATGTTTAGTTTAGTTTAGTTTAGTTTAGTTTAGTTTAGTTTAGTTTAGTTTAGTTTAGTTTAGTTTAGTTTAGTTTAGTTTAGTTTGCCCCCAAAGGGTAATTCCTACTACAGCATAAAAAACACTCATACATCAGTTCACACAAATTTGGCATCAGGGCAAATGTGGTATTAGGGCAAATGTGATATTAGGGCAAATGTGGTATTAGGGCAAATGTGGCATCAGGGCAAATGTGGTATTAGGGCAAATGTATCAGGGCAAATATGGTATTAGGGCAAATGTATCAGGGCAAATATGGTATTAGGGCAAATGTATCAGGGCAAATATGGTATTAGGGCAAATGTATCAGGGCAAATATGGTATTAGGGCAAATGTATCAGGGCAAATGTGGTATTAGGGCAAATGTATCAGGGCAAATGTGGCATCAGGGCAAATGTGGTATTAGGGCAAATGTATCAGGGCAAATGTGGCATCAGGGCAAATGTATCAGAACAAATGTGGCACAAAGTGTAAAGACCAGATACAAAACAGAACAACATTAAAACCATGTTTTCATTCCTGAAGTCAGCTATCATTTCTTATCAACAAAAGTCCAAAATTCTGTTCCGGTGGTTAAAAAAAATAGAAAACAGTGATAAAGTTGAATATTACGATTATTATGTTATGTTTGTATGCCAAAAAAACTATTATATGACTAATACATATAAAAACTGAATGTATTAGTCATATAAATCAGGAGAATAATAGTTATTTGTTAAAAAAGTAACGGTCATACGTAACATTCTGAATATTTGTATGATTTATTTGTGTTTTGTGTCGTCGTTCTCAGGGTAAAACAGTGTAAAGACTTTTATGAGATCCTGGGGGTGCAGAAAGACGCCTCAGAGGATGAACTCAAAAGATCGTACAGGAAACTGGCTCTGAAGTTCCACCCGGACAAGAACCACGCGCCGGGGGCAACAGAGGCTTTTAAAGGTATGTTTGCCTGCTCTGGTATTCGGCTTTTTCCTAATTTATTCTCATTATTTAGTCTATACATGTGGAACTTTTGTTTAATACGTGTTTTTTTAATAATTGATGAGAAATTAAACTGTAAATCGCATCTATGGAACACAAATACCTAAGCCTGTTTTACACCTGGTTAAGTCCAGCTCTAGAACTGATTTAGTTGTGGTGTTGGCCGAGTTTAATCCCTCTTAATCCTGGTTTAGTTCTTATTTAGTACTGGTTTATTTGTGCCATATTGTTGAGTTAGTCCTAGTTTAGTCCCGGCTTAGTCCTCTCCTGATGAAGTCTTGGTTGAGACCTGGTTTAGTCCTGGTTTAGTCTTGGTTTAGTCCTGGTTTAGTTGTGGTTTAGTCCTGGTTTAGTTGTGGTTTAGCCCTGGTTTAGTCCTGATTTAGTCCTTGGTTTAGTCTTGGGTTAGGCTTTGGTTTCATCTTGGTTTAGTCCTGGTTTAGCCCAGGTTTAGTCCTGTTTTAGCCCTGGTTTAGTCTTGGGTTAGGCTTTGGTTTCATCTTGGTTTAGTCCTGGTTTAGCCTTGGTTTAGTCCCAGCTTAGTCCTGATTTAGTCCTAGTTTAGCCCTGATTTAGTCCTGATTTAGTCCTTGGTTTAGTCCTGATTTAGCCTTGGTTTAGTCCCGGTTTAGTCCCGGTTTACTTCTGATTTAGCCTTGGTTTAGTCCTGATTTAGCCTTGGTTTCGGCTTGGTTTAGTCCTGATTTAGCCTTGGTTTCGGCTTGGTTTAGTCCTGGTTTAGCCTTGGTTTAGTCCCAGCTTAGTCCTGATTTAGTCCTAGTTTAGCCCTGATTTAGTCCTGATTTAGTCCTTGGTTTAGTCCTGATTTAGCCTTGGTTTAGTCCCGGTTTAGTCCTGGTTTATCCTTGGTTTAGTCCCGGTTTACTTCTGATTTAGCCTTGGTTTCGGCTTGGTTTAGTCCTGATTTAGCCTTGGTTTAGTCCTGATTTAGTCTTGGTTTAGTTCTGTTTTTTTCTGACTTTGTCCTGACTTAGTTCTTGTTCTAGCCTACTAGTTTAACTGTTTTTGACTGGACCACTCTCAGTCTAGTCCTGATTTAGAACTGCTGAAATCCTGGTTTAGTCCTGATTTAGCCTTGGTTTAGTCCTGGTTTAGCCTTGGTTTAGTCCCAGCTTAGTCCTGATTTAGTCCTAGTTTAGCCCTGATTTAGTCCTGATTTAGTCCTTGGTTTAGTCCTGATTTAGTCCCCTGATTTAGCCTTGGTTTAGTCCTGATTTAGCCCTTGGTTTAGTCCTGATTTAGCCTTGGTTTAGTCCTGGTTTAGCCTTGGTTTAGTCCCAGCTTAGTCCTGATTTAGTCCTAGTTTAGCCCTGATTTAGTCCTGATTTAGTCCTTGGTTTAGTCCTGATTTAGCCTTGGTTTAGTCCCGGTTTAGTCCTGGTTTATCCTTGGTTTAGTCCCGGTTTACTTCTGATTTAGCCTTGGTTTCGGCTTGGTTTAGTCCTGATTTAGCCTTGGTTTAGTCCTGATTTAGTCTTGGTTTAGTTCTGTTTTTTTCTGACTTTGTCCTGACTTAGTTCTTGTTCTAGCCTACTAGTTTAACTGTTTTTGACTGGACCACTCTCAGTCTAGTCCTGATTTAGAACTGCTGAAATCCTGGTTTAGTTCTGATTTAGTCCTGATTTAGTCCTGGTTTAGTCCTGGTTTCTTCATGAGACCGCACTTGTCTGACTATTTTTCAAAACATACCCGTTTAATCACGTTATTTCTCTCTCTTCAGCCATCGGAAACGCGTACGCCGTCCTGAGTAACTCGTCCAAGCGCCGACAGTACGACGAATACGGCGAGGAGCGGCCACACCCCCACAGACCAGGGACCAATCACAACACTTTCGAACCCGACATCTCCCCTGAGGATCTGTTCAACATGTTCTTTGGAGGAGGATATCCAACAAGTGAGTCCCAAATTCACACGAAACTGCCTTAAAATGGACATATAACAGTCTTAAATGACACAAAACTGACTCTTCTGAGCTTTAAGTCGTGTTATAATGTTGTTTCCTCCTCAAAAACAGACCTGGAGTTGAGTTTTGTTTTATTCACTCATGTTTAAGTAACTCTTTATTATTAGTCTGTCCGCATCTCCAAAGCTCAAAATGCTCTGTTCCACCTCGTGATGTCATGAAGTGGTAGTTAACAACTACGTTTTACCTTTAGTTCAGTAGAGATGGGCAATTCCAGGGCTGAAATTATCCAAATGATTCTAGTGAAGGTCTGCACTGGGAAAAAACAATATCTAGATAAGTTAAAATGACTTAAATTAAGAACATTTTACTTTATTTGAGCAGATTCATCTTGAAATGAAGTGAAGTGAAATGATCTGCCAGTGGAATAAGAGTTTTTTTCTTAATTCAAGCAATGTTTGATTTTATTTTTTTATTTTAAGTGTAAAAGTTGTTGTTTTTCTTATTTTAAGTGTAGCCAGATGTATTTTCATAGTTTAAGCACAAAAATCTTAATGCACTGGCAGATCATTTTACTCGTCAAGTGAAATTTACTCAAATCATGGCAAAACTTTCTTAATCCAAGTCATTTTAGCTCGACTAGACTTTGTTTTTTGCATTGTGAGGAGTTTAGTAGTTTAGTTGTAGTTTATTCAGTCATTTTGCAGAGCTACAAAACAAAACAAAATATGGGCTAAAATGAAA
Source organism: Odontamblyopus lacepedii (assembly GCA_034769755.1). Taxonomy (NCBI): domain Eukaryota; kingdom Metazoa; phylum Chordata; class Actinopteri; order Gobiiformes; family Gobiidae; genus Odontamblyopus; species Odontamblyopus lacepedii. The sequence continues at coordinate 30,911,941 of CM068360.1, read as the reverse complement.
ACCCCGTGGATCACGACCGAAAGAGTTTAGGCTGAAGTAAAAAGTACTTACGCCAACAATGACATGAATTCCAAGAAAGAAAAGCAGCGTATGAACAGTTTTGCATTTATTTTTATTTATTTATTTTATTTATTAGTTTATTTGACGGGGACAATGTGCAAATACATTAAAGATGCTTTACACCAGATTATAGCTGAAGCTAGTTTCCATCTGTCGTCCCTGAGCAGGTGGGAAATACCACATAAGCAGATACAATGCAAGAAATAGAAACAAAACACATTCACACGCTGGGACTATGAATTATTACACAATCAAATTATACATTAAACTCCCACTAAGACCACATCGTACCTGTTACAATTTCACTTGAGACTTACTGTATAAATAAGAGACAAAATATAAATTAAAACAAACAAAAATTTCATGTATAATGCATTCATTCCAGAGCTCTATATCTTTCAAAACGGTTTATACTCTTTTTAAAGGTTTCTACAGTGTTGTACTTTTGGAAATCAGCACTTAGATTTTTCCATACAAAACCCCTCGAACAGAAATACAATCACTTTTTTTCTTAGTTCTTATTTTCATTTTTTTAAAAGAGTCAATTTTTTATTTTTTTGTTTATGGTCGTACAATTAATAATAATGTTAACGAAGGCACAAGTTTATCGTTTATCATCGTACAAAATAAACCACAATGAGAATGAAAAAGTGTCTTTTTTGTGTTTGTTTTCGTTTATGGCCGTACAAACTAATAATGATGATAAATGAAAAGTGAATTTACGGCCGTTGCTGTTAATCTATGCACTTTATAACATTTGGCAATTGGTGAAATATTGTTGCATTTTAGGCCTGTTTTAGATTTAAATGATTTGCTCCAACTGTGTGCATTTTGTAGCGTATTTTTGGTCTTGTAATAAATACTCCTGACGTGTGCTGCTGCTGAGCTCTTGGCCAGGTCCCCCTTGTAAAAGAGATCTCGATCTCAATGGGTGTTTCCTGGTTAAATAAAGTTTAAATAAAGAAAAACAAAGTATTTAAAAACAAAGGACAGGATATGGATAGCTGCAGATCACACTGGCGAGCGGCAGATTTATTTTTTCAGTTTTGCCAAAATGGTTTTAAGACGCTGCCAAATCCTACGTTTGTCACCAATTAAGATTAAAATCATTAGTACTGGTAATTCACGGGAAGTAAAACATTTTATTTTTTACCTGACTATTATTACATTTCCTAGACCTAGATTTTTATCAATGAAACACTCATTCTCAAGTTATTTATTTAACCTTTTCCAGCTTAAATCTGATCATTTAGCCAAAAAATAATCAGAAAATTACCACCAGTAGCGAAAAGAAACACAAGATAAACATGTATTGTTTCGCTCAGTATAATTATCCTGACAGACATATCTGATTTAGATTTTTGTTGTTTTTACTCTTCCAGGTAACGGTCACGCCTACACCCACACCAGAACCAGGTACCAGAGACCTCCACCCAGAAGAGAACGGCAGAGAGACGTGAGTGACGCTGCTGTTTCCATCATTCACCACCAGAGGGCGCCGTTTAGTCATTAATCTGTTTGTTTGTTCCTGTTTGGGCGTTTTTGAGAAAGAAAAACAAGACAATTAGACACTGACATTTTTGTTGCATCAAGTGGTAAAATTGTCCACCTTAAATATAACTGACTGCACTGCTCGTGTTTGTTTGGGGTAGTTTCAGTGTTTAAAGAGTATTTGCAATATAATTTAGCAAACATTGACTGGTTGTTATGTACAGAAATTGTTTGTTTTTGTGTTATAATGTTTTCCTCTCCCTCTTCTCTTTCATGGTGGGCTGGCTTTGTTATTACACGTGCATAAATAGTCTATTTTTGTGTTATAACACTTTTCTTTCTTTCTCTTTCTCAGGGCGGTCTGGCTCTGTTCGTGCAGGTGATGCCGATCCTGATCCTGGTCATAGTTTCAGCTCTGAGTCAACTCATGGGCCACAGTCCGGCCTACAGCCTCAGCTACAGACCGTGAGTCTAAATAATAGAAATATGTACAAATATATCTGTATTTCTCCACACATAATACCATAAACAGCCTCAGATACAGACTGTATGTTAATATTATATATACATATATACAAATACATGCTGGTTTGTATTTAACCACACATAACACAATATACAACCCAAAACATGCACTGTAGGTGTGAAAGTGGAGTGTGTGTGACTTAGGGCCCGGCCGATATATCAATTGATCGATATTATCAGCTGATATGGGCACTTGGAAACATATTGAGTATCAGCCTAAATCTTGCCGATATGGGGTGATATTCCACGTGGACATTTTTATACGCCCGTTGTGTAAGACGGGACGTATTATGGTATGGCGCTGTCCGTCCGTCTGTCCGTCTGTCCGTCTGTCCGTCTGTCCGTGGACACTTCAAAGCTTTGAAGTCTTTGAAGCTTTGTCTTCATGAAAGATCTGAACTCTCTTCTCAAATGTTCTGCTGCTGAAAGCGCAAACAACCCACATTCTCTGCTTCTTTGAGCTTTGACACATTAAAGCTTTGTAGTGTCTTTAAGTTCTGTTGCTGCAATCTGATTGGTGGAATTCCGATTCTAGAATTCTATATACAATAATTCAAAGTACGGGCGTATTTTGCCCCGCTGCCGGAGCTCTTTTTCATACTAAATACCTGGAAAAAGTCTATTTGATGGTACCATTTTATACAGAGCTTTTCCACCTTCAATGCATTTAAAGCACTTTTACATCACGGAACCACGCCAAAGGACACAACAACAGCATTCTTCTTTGGGAGCTGGAATCGAACCACCAACCTGTGGGCCAGAGGATCTGATCACTCTCCCAATGATGTGTATGTTGAGAGCGGGATTCGACCCGGCAACCTTCAAATTAGAGGACGAGCACTATATCAAATGAGCTACTGTCACTAGTGTATAAAAAACAATCGACAACAACAAAACTGAACACTTTTTTGCAGTTAATAGATGCTTTTATTTAAATGAGTGCGCATCTACTCCTCAGTGGAATCGTCATGAGGAGGAGGGCGGGGCGGAGCAAAGTCGGCCATGTTGGGAAGGTCAAACACCACACAGCAGCTCAGGGCAGTACGAGGGATCTCCATGCCCCGCACCCGAGTCCAAACTCCGGTCCTTGCATCAAAACATTCAGCACAACGAAGGGTGCCCCGATTGTCCCCGCCTACAACATATAGCTGATTGTCAACAACCTCGATGCCAAAGTGGCTGCGCTCGGTCCACATGTTGGGTAGGGGGCGCCACGTGTTGGTTGCGGGGTTATAGGCTTCAACAGTGTTCAAATGGGAATATCCATTAAACCCACCAACAGCGTAGATTTCATTGGCATAGGCGATGACACTGACCCCAGAGCGCATGGTGGACATATCCGCTATCATGGTCCACTGTTCGGTTAGTGGGTTGTAAGTCTCAGCTGATGCCAGGCGATGTTGACCAGTATAACCTCCACAAATGTAGATCTTTCCATTGTACACTGTGCTGCTGGCACGGCCCCTCTTTTCGTTCATAGGTGAAATCATGGTCCACTGATTGGTCACTGGCAAGTACCTTTCGGCTGTCTTCAGCCTGTCCAGTCCATCGCACCCGCCTATCGCGTAGATCAAACCATCCAGCAAAATCACACTAATGAAGCTCCTATGTGAATGCATGGGTGCTAATTCTTGCCACGTGTGAATTGCCAGGTCGTACTTGCAGGTAGTGTTGAGCTGGTGATTGCCGTCAGACCCTCCAATCACATACACAGATCCATTAAGGAACACTGTGCCGTGATTGGCTCTTGGAGTCCAGTCATCATTAGCCACACCCACCCAGCGATCGGTGCGGTTGTCATAGACTTCAATTCTGTTGGTTGTTCTGTTTCGGCTATAGCCACCAATAACCATAAGCACCGCACTGGGCAGCCTTGGAGTGGCTAGACGAGTGGGGGGCAGGGAGGCATTGTACCTCCTAGCTCTTTCATCCAACATCACCTTTATGATCTTCTCCTCCACAATCTTCCAGTTATGAATGTAGTGGGACAGGTTATATCTAATCATGCACTGAGTGAAGTAATCAACAGGGATCAGACCCAGACGGACTTTTAGTAGGAGGTCGGCCAAGTAGTGGTTCCTTTCCTCAGGAGCATGTAAAATCCATCTGATGACTGCCACTAACACGGTGGTCTCCTCCTTCACGTTCAGCCGATCATCATCAATGACTGAACACAGGTCTTCCCTGGAGAGCTGGAAGAACTCTTCAGAGCTGGTCACCACCTCTTCGAAATGCTTCAGGACGTATACGAAGGCTTGTTTCCTCAGCTGGGGGTAGTAGTACTTGTTTGAGATACCCCATACAGTGATGCAGTTACTGGGGGACATTTGCTCCTTCAGGACCTGACAGCAGACTTCGGTAATGCCGCTCACATCTAAGTAGTCAGCAGCTATAAAGAGCTCCTGGAGGTTTTCCTGGGTGATGTGCACCACCCCGGTGTAGCAGTAGTCCAGGATAATCTTCATGATATCAGCTGACACATTGGAGATCTCAAACACCTGGCAGTCAGGGCTGGACCAGTCAGTGAAGAGGCTTTTAAAGTATGTGCTGCAGCTACACAGAACCAGTTTGTGTGCTGGGAATTGCACGCCGGCCACGTTGAGCAAAGCATCGCACAACTTCTGCTCCCTCCTCAATTCCTCGAACACAGTGTTCATGTTTGGTTTTGTATTTGAAAATGGATATCTTTGCACAGAGACATGTCTGTCTCTGTGCCCTCTCACAGTGGAAGTGAAGCCTCTTTCCATCTCTGTCTTTTTATCTTCCATCTCTGTCCTTTTATGTTACGTGCGAGAACAACCCACATTCTCTGCTTCTTTGAGCTTTGACACATCAAAGCTTTGTAGTGTCTTTAAGTTCTGTTGCTGCAATCTGATTGGTGGAATTCCGATTCTAGAATGTGATGATGTCATACTCATACTCCTACTGCAAGAGCCAGATTTCCCTATTGATTATCCGTTCGTCTGTCTGTCCGTCTGTCCGTCTGTCTGTGGACAATTTCTTGTCCGCGCTCTAACTCGACAACCGTCTCACCTAGGAATGTCAAACTTCCAAACTGCACCAACAATTCATCTTTAACTAGGTTTGACAAATTCTAACTTAATTCTATATACAATAATTCAAAGTACGGGTGTATTTTGCCCCGCTGGAGGAGCTCTTGTTTACCTTGTTATAAAGCTTAGACTCTCTATATTATGTCCATTTAATCCAATTTACAGACAGGTAAATGTCCTAATATGTGGTGCCACCTCAATATTTATTTGCGGAGTCATTTGTCTGTGTCCGTCCTGCCCCTGAACGCATCACCATGTGGACATGTTTACAGTCACAGCCACAGATCCACGTTCACAACACTGAGATTCTCTTCTTTTTCCGGCCGCTCAGTGTGAGTCTGGATTAAAGGACAGTTCTTAGTGCTGATCTGAGAGGAGCCTGTGTGAGGCTGAGTGTTGAAATGTGTCGGTTTGAAGCTCGTTTTGGTTCTTTCTCATTGGTTAGCGATTAGTTGCTGTAGCTCGCACACATAAACAGGCTGTTTTCTCTTCTGTTAGCGACTGTAAAGTGACTATAGTGGCCGTGTATATGTTACTGGACACACACTGATATGTAAATGAGCTGTGAATAGAGGTGTGAATTATCGGCATTTAGCAGATCATTAATTACCGCGGTGCACACGCATTTACCGCTAAAAGCTTATAGCGTAGTTTACTTACAGAACTTTCTTTACTGGTTAGAATATCATACAAAAACGCGATTAGGCCGAACGACTGTCTTTAAATATGACATAAAGAGGCAGAATAACAATAAATGTCGCCTAAATAAACCCGACTGAAAATCCAATAGAGCCAAACCTAAGTTTTATAAACAACTGAAGATTTACAGTGAATTTTTACATCATAAATATATCAGTGATTATATCGGCAGCTCCAATGCCCATTTTATTGGTATCATATCGGCCGCAACAAAATCCATGTCGGTCGGGCCCTACTAGGAAGTATAGGACGTATTATTATTGCATTATTTATACGTTATCCTCGCTCATCAGTAGTAAACTAGTATCAGGGTAGCCTTATCTGCCCTGGCGCTGATTGAAGAGGCTTCGAGTCTGCGTCCTCGTCTCCTCTGCCCTCCAAACTCACTCGCTCCACAGTGTGAAATAATTACGCTTGCACTGATGTGTTGAGTCCCTCGTTTTTCACAGTTCCTCCTCGTCTCCATCTGAGCCTGACTCATCGTCCACACACTCTCCACTCGTTTCTCCTCCTCCTCTTCTGTGCCACCGCATTATTCTTTCGTCACTCTCGTTGTCCTCCTCTTCTCGCGCTCGACGATAAAGCAAAAACACATTACACATTTCGTTTTTTCCCCTCGTCGTGATTCAATCTGACATTTTCTCGTTAAAGAAAAGGCAGTGCGGCTTTCTGTTTTTCCATGCTGACTTTGCTTTGCCGGGAATTTTTCCGTAGTGTGGCGTTAAATGTGGTGATTTCCATGGATACAAATATGTATATGTATATTTGTGCATTGTTACAGGTCAGATCTGTGGAGATGCGAGCCCACTGAAAGTATATGTAATGCAAGATATATTATATGTTGCTCCCCATAAAAGTTATTTTACTAAGGTTGAAAACTATAAGAAATAACTACTGTCTATGTCAATTTACTTTATTTTGCGGACTGTGTGCTTTAAGGTGTAATATTCATCACCAGCAGAGGGCGCTTGATGCTTTGGCTGTAACTGACGCCCGGGTAGAAGAAGAACAGTCAGTGAGAGCAGCACATAGCATGCATCAAGTGATCCTGTATTGAGCTTTTGTTATATGTTTTGCAGGTAAGCTGGTTTAAAATCAACACACAGATGACATATCACAGTAGGAAAATGTATTTTGTGCCTTTGAGATTAACTTTTGTTAAGTGAAAAATGTAATTTGTTAAGTTTGTGAATTTGTGATGAGTCAGTCACCATGCTGTGTATTCAAAATGGTGGACGTTTCTCAGTGGTGACTGTGGTGCATGACTAGAGAACAGTTTCAGTTAGCATGAGCTAAAAGAGTTTGTTTTATGTGTTAAGAAGCAAAACGAGCAATGTATGAACATTTAACTGGCTGAAAAACATGTAAGACTGAGTTTTTGTGTTAATTAATTGTACTACGCGAGTGGGGCAAGTCTAACTTGAAGGGCACATATGGACTTGTGTTGGTGGTAGTGCAGTGGGGTACTAGAGTGTATTTTTGTGAGTGATGGGCCAACTCATTCGCTGGTGCAACATATTTAATTTTTTTATTGCAGGGTCTGCAAATCATATAACAAAAGCTCAATACAGGATCACTTGATGCATGCTATGTGCTGCTCTCACTGACTGTTCTTCTTCTACCCGAAATACAAAACTAGCACTTCAACCTGTGTACTACTAATATCCGACATCAAAACAAAAACACTGATTCTGAAAACCTATCACATTGCTAGATAAAAGTTTGGAACAGTTTTACAACTTACCCAGAAAAACATTTTAAATTGTTTTAATCACTGTTTTTTATAACATTTCCAATCACTGTCTTAGTACTTATGAATTTTAGGAATGGTTCTTACCAACTGTATTTATTCTGTCTTGACCATAGATGAACTGAAAATCACTCACAAAAATACACTCTAGTACCCCACTGCACTACCACCAACACAAGTCCATATGTGCCCTTCAAGTTAGACTTGCCCCACTCGCGTAGTACAATTAATTAACACAAAAACTCAGTCTTACATGTTTTTCAGCCAGTTAAATGTTCATACATTGCTCGTTTTGCTTCTTAACACATAAAACAAACTCTTTTAGCTCATGCTAACTGAAACTGTTCTCTAGTCATGCACCACAGTCACCACTGAGAAACGTCCGCCATTTTGAATACACAGCATGGTGACTGACTCATCACAAATTCACAAACTTAACAAATTACATTTTTCACTTAACAAAAGTTAATCTCAAAGGCACAAAATACATTTTCCTACTGTGATATGTCATCTGTGTGTTGATTTTAAACCAGCTTACCTGCAAAACATATAACAAAAGCTCAATACAGGATCACTTGATGCATGCTATGTGCTGCTCTCACTGACTGTTCTTCTTCTACCCGGGCGTCAGTTACAGCCAGCATCAAGCGCCCTCTGCTGGTGATGAATATTACACCTTAAAGCACACAGTCCGCAAAATAAAGTAAATTGACATAGACAGTAGTTATTTCTTATAGTTTTCAACCTTAGTAAATAACTTTTTATGGGGGAGCAACATTTTTAATGGGGGGCAACCTTTTAATGTTTCTAAATTCACATTGTGCCACACTCTCTCACAAAATTAAATGTCTCCTGACATTTCTGTAACTAATACAGTCTTTAGTACACGTGGACAGCCCATGGTCTCCAAAAGGTAGTACTCTCAATGACCTGAGTCTTTACCTTACAGTCTCTCTGACCAAAAGTCGGCTGACCTAAAGTGTTGTAACACAGTACCATAGGTTGTTGTCGCTGTCGTTGAGGTCGCTGTGTCATAGTCTCGGTCTTACCTTCCTGACAGTGTCTGCTTGGGACTCACTAAACCCTGGTCTGTCACGGTCCTGTTCAGGATCTTGGTCCTGCACTGGAGCGCTTTCTTCGCTTCTGTAGTGGCATATCCTCTTCGCTCTGTAGTGGCATATCCTCTTCGCTCTGTAGTGGCATATCCTCTTCTGGCTGAGCCGGTCGAGGCTGGAATGGCTCGCCACGGGCTGAGTGGAGTCTGTTGCTGCCGCTGTCTTGGACTGGGTCGGAGGAACCACTGGTAGGTGCCGCTGTAGTCATCATCTGATGTGTCACCGTGCTCGGCTGCTGCTGCTGCTCTCGTGTGGAGGTCGGGTCTTTCTTTTAGCTGGAGGTGGAGTAGCTGCTGGTGGCCTCTCGCAAGGCAGGAAGTCGAGGGTAAGAGAAGATTCCTGTGCACCACTCTGTCTCTTCCTTTACCGCTTTCAGGACTTATCTCATACACTGGGCCATCTTCAGCTTTCCTTTCTTTTACTCTGTAGACTTGATCTTCCCAGTAAGACTGGATCTTTGCAGGACCACCTCTGTGTGAGGTTCGAGGAGGACTCGGTCGCCAGGTTGTAGATCTCTACCTTGACTTTCTTGTCGTGAGTAGGTCTTCCTCGAGCAGCCTCCTTGTCTACTGTTTTTGCTGCAATCGAACAGGCCTCCTGCATTCTCTCTTTTCCAGCTACTCACATAATCATCGTAGTTTGAGATGGGACTCTTCTTTCTTTATGTCAAACAGCAGGTCGATGGGCAAGCGTGGGGCACGGCCGAAGACAAGGTAATATGGAGCATAGCCTGTTGCTTCATTTTTCGTGCAGTTGTATGCATGGACAACTTTAGCCAGAGACTCCTTCCAATCTTCTTTCTCTTTGTCCTCCAGGGTTCGCAACATGGACAACAGGGTGCGGTTAAATCTCTCCACCTGTCCATTACCCTGTGGGTGGTAAGGCGTCGTGTGAGGGCCCTGGATGCCTGACAGTTCTTTGAGCCTTGCCATTAACTTGTTCTCAAACTCTTTGCCCATATCGTGATGCAGTCTTGTAGGAAACCCGAATTTGAGTGCGAAGTCATTAAACAGCTTGTCAGCAACTGTTTTGGCTGCTTTGTTCCTTGTTGCGTAGGCTTGAGCAAACCTCGTGAAGTGATCCATCACCACTAAGATGTATTCGTAGCCGTGTTTGCACTTTTCCAAGTGAAGGAAGTCGATGGATACCAGCTGGAACGGGTAAGTAGTATGAATATTTTTCAGAGGTGCTCGAGTCTGCTTGCTTGGCTTTTTCTTCTTGAGGCACTCACATTCCTCCGTTACAAAGTGTTCGACATCCTTGCTCATTTGTGGCCAATAGAACCTTTCTCTTATTAGGTCGAGCGTCCTTTCAACTCCTAAGTGGCCCATGTCTTGGTGCAGTTCTTTGTAGAGCAGTGGACGGAAAACTTTAGGAATCAACAACTGCTCTCGGCAGACGGTTCGGCTAAGCAAGAAACACCATCTTGATCAATGTGAAGCTTTAACCATTGCTTGAGCAGTGTGGCTACAGCAGGATTTTCTAACTTACTTCAGCCCTACTTGGTCTCTTGTCCTTCGATTTGTACCAAATGACTCTTGCCAGAATCTCATCATCTTGTTGCGCTTACGAATCTGGTCTGGAGTGAACGGTTGGTTAGCATTTGAGTCTTTTGACTAACGCAAGGCATTGACCTGATCACTCCCACGCCTTGACAATCCACTTTGACCGACTCCATAGATGCACTTATAGCTGCTTGACTGACTTCGGCGGTGCAGCTTTTCATGTAGTTCTCGATGTCTAGCGGCATCCGCGACAGTCCATCGGGCATCTGCGCTTGGTCTTGCCTGGACGAGTAGTGTATGGTGAAGTTAGAACGCCAGCTCCGCAACTCCATCTATGACCGTGGCATTGAGTTTCTCGCAGTTGTGAGCACATATGTTAATGGGTTATTATCGGTGTATACCACTTAACGATGATGCATGATACAGGTAATCCCGAAGCGCTCACAGATGGCCCACTTCATTGCCAGAAACTCTAGCTTGCCAGAGTGCAGGTGGTACTTTTCTCTGCAGGACTTAAGGTGCGGAGCCAAACGCTATCACTCTCATCTTTCTGCTGTCGCTGGTACAACACGGCACTCCAAACCAACTTGTGAAGCATCACAGTGTAACACAAAGGGTTGGGTGAAGTCAGGATACCCGAGAACAGGAGGCTCGGTCAGTGCATCTACAAGCCGATTCAAAACTTCTTGGTGTGAGCTGGTCCACTGAATGGGTGTGCGTGATGGTAAGTGACCTTGTTCTTCTTAACCCCCTTTTTAGACTTTTCTGGTTGGACTGGTGCATCATTGTGAGGAGTTGGAGGGCTGAGCAGGCTGTACAGTGGGTGAGCAACACGAGAGAAATTGGGGATAAAGGGCCTGTAATAGGAGAGGAAACCAAGGATTTGACGTATTCTCCGCTGCAGTTGTAGGTGTCTTGTCTTTGAGAGCCTTCACTGGCGCCATCTCTGCTGGGTTCATGGTGTAGCCTTCCCCCAGTCACCAGCTTTCCCAGAAATTTCACACTGTGCCTAAAAAGTTCACATTTCTTGGAGTTAACTTCACACCATGCTCTTGTAGCGCTGGAGGACAAGACGGATGTGCTCTACATGGTCCTCAAACTCTTGCTGTGCACCAGGTTGTCATCCAGATACGGGAGGCAGATAGTGTCTCTGAGGCCTGCCAGACAGTGTTCCATGCTCCTCTGGAATTCAGCGGGTGCAGAGCTCAGGCCAAAAGGAATGCGCACCCATTCGTATATCCCCCAGGGTGTGATGAAGGCAGTCAGTGGGCGGCTCTCTTCATCAAGGAAACCCTGGTGGCACGCTTTTCCTGGTCCAACACAGAGAACCATGAGCTCCCACCCAGCGCATCCAACATGTCCTGGATCCTGGTATTGATGGCGGTCTGGGACCGACTTCATGTTAAGTTCCCCAAAGTCACAACAGAGCCGGAGAGTCCCATCCTTCTTGCGGACACACACCACCGCGATGAGTAGGAGATCGGAGGGCAATGATCCACCCTTTATTAAGCAGGTCCTGCAAGTACTCTTGACTTCATTGTGAAGAGGCTTAGAACAGACATATAGGTCTCGCTGCACTGACTGGGGTCATGTAGGGTTATGTGCATCTTAAGAGATGGTATACAGCCCACATCATCATTATCATATGCAAATGCCTACATTCTTCCCTCAACACTTTCTTTACTGCCTCTTGTTGACTCTAAGTGCTATGTTGAGGTCCACTACGGATCCCACGATTTTTGCCTATCTGTGTGTCTTGGCTTCTGTGATTTAAACTCTGTGCTATGTTTTTCTTCTTGAACAGTTTGTGTAGTTTTGTCTGAATGTCTGCAGAATAAAACCGTTTTTACTGGTTCAAGATGTCCAATAACTTTGCGACTGGCTAGGTAGACGGTGTGATCTGTGGTGTTAGTCACTGGAATGGGCACGTACAGCATTTTTCTATCTGGAATTTTTACCAGTACTTCATTGAAAACTATGCCCTCTGGTGGTGGGTCTGGTGAAAACAGCATGTCTTGACCTTTGGCTCTGGACTAACACGTGCCTGCATGTAAACTACTGTGACTTGGTTAGCTGGGCAATGTTACTGTTCTCACACCAGTACGCATTTACACCAGTCTCTTCACTTCTATTCTGCACTAGCTTAACAACATTGTGAGCAGTCCGTACTGTTATCTCGAAAGCTTTACTGACTTTGTGTGCAAGATGCTTTCGTCCCCCTTTGGTCTTTCCATCATTTTCGTTCACTACAGTCTCAATCACATTATAGCCAATAATAGGGTCACTGGCCACTGCTGGATCACTGCAAACAAGTATTGGTACTTGCAACTCACTTGTTTTGGATGGATCGCTGTCAAGTCGGAAGCTGACTTCAATCCAGCCAGTGTAGGGAATGGGCGTGTCATTGGCAGCAAACACTGTGAGAGTCTCACCATCTAACAGTTCAGAAATTGGCCGGACAACAGTGTGAGGAAGATGTTTCTGTCGCCAGTTTTCATTCACAATGCTTGACTGTGCCCCTGTGTCCCACAGCACTTTGACTGAATGATTGTCCATAAACAGTTCACTGTACATCTGTTTCCTACAAGGTTAACTAGCTGTGACTTTGCTTGAGGGGGTAAATAATGCACTTCACTCACAGCTGATAGGGCACTAGGTGTTGTTTTGGTGGGAGCGTCGCCAGGTCTTGCTGCTCACTTTGGGACACTTGGCTTTGGACTACTGCTGGTCCCTTGCCTCAGTAGTCCTCCCTCGCTTCCGATGGTTTCTGAGTTCGGCATCCACGTGAAAAGTGACCTTCGCTACCACATTTGAAACAGTGCGAACAGTTCTCTCCTTTCCCTCTTCTCTGCACTTCCTACAGCCTCTTTCCCTCTGCTTTAGTCCCACGAAGCGTGGACTTGCTTCCATTGCTGTCATAAACATTTGCTTCATTTCTTTACGCAACTCTTCAATAATCTCTTGTGTTTTTGTACTTTCACTTTTCGCTTTTACCTTTAACTGCTTTCACAGCTACTACAGTCTGGGATTCGTTGTGGCTGGCAGGGCTCTGGACAGTCCTTGGCTCTGCCTGACATTCACTCTGGAGCTCCTGCACTTTAGGAATCTTGGCTGCCGTGGTTCTTTTTCGCTTTTCTTGTCTCTCACTCGAGCTTGACACTTCATTGACTCCTTTCAATCAGCTCTTCATCTGTGGTGCTCAAATCACTTAGAGAGGCAGCAACTGGTACTTAATAGAGTCACTGAGCAGCCCTGTTTCAATGGAGCGAGGGAACTTGGCGCTGAATTGTGCCTCGGCTGTACAGTTCATCAGTTTCCTCGCTCGCTGCTTTCCACAACAGTTTCTCTTCAGTTCAATGGCACGGAATACAAAGTTCAATGCCGCTTTCTTTGGGCTCTTGGGAGATATTGAGGAGCTGGTGGTATAGTTCAGTGGAGCTGTCTACCTTATAGTGCCCTTTAATATGGTGAGCAGCTTGCCAAGGGTCAGTCCACGTTTTATCTCCAACATATCTCTCAATGGAAGGCCTGGACTAATGGCCCTTATCACTGCCTCAACTACTTCAGTCTCTGAATGCCCTCTTTCCATTCCCACCTCAATCTGGACGGACTAGGCTGAGGTAGGATAGTTTTTCTCTGTCCATGTTCTCCTATCTGCCCACAAATTTTAAACTCTCTCTCAGTGTTACCTCTTGCAGAGTGTTTGTTGGCTCTGGCCGGGTTCTTAGTGAAAAAGATGAGGTCTTGGGTGGAGGGTGCGACAGATGTTTCTGCAGGTCCTTTCTTTGGAGACAGGTCTACTGGTTGCTGTTCATCCGGCTGGCTTGGTGTCCCTTTAATCAATTTCTCAATGTATATGTGTAAGTCTTTGTAAAACTGCTCAACTTCATCTTCTTTCTGATTCGCCTCAATCTCATCAAACATGTCCTCTGCCATCATGATGAGTGCCCTCTTTGTCTGTTTGGGAGGTTCTCCGTCGCCCAGGCCGAACATTTCAGTCGCCTCGCACACGTCCACGAGAAGCTCTCTCTCCAGCTGCCACAAGGCTGCACTCACTTGATCACGCAGAGGCTCTGTGTGGTCCATCGTTGGTCGAAGAAGAAGGTTCGTCTCTTGGGAAGGAGGATTGGTGGTGGTGATGTTGACTCACTAGCGCCTCCTCCTGGCTGGCTCGCCAAAATATGTTACACGTCTCGGAATGATGGGCCAACTCATTCGCTGGTGCAACATATTTAATTTTTTTATTGCAGGGTCTGCAAAACATATAACAAAAGCTCAATACAGGATCACTTGATGCATGCTATGTGCTGCTCTCACTGACTGTTCTTCTTCTACCCGAAATACAAAACTAGCACTTCAACCTGTGTACTACTAATATCCGACATCAAAACAAAAACACTGATTCTGAAAACCTATCACATTGCTAGATAAAAGTTTGGAACAGTTTTACAACTTACCCAGAAAAACATTTTAAATTGTTTTAACCACTGTTTTTATAACATTTCCAATCACTGTCTTAGTACTTATGAATTTTAGGAATGGTTCTTACCAACTGTATTTATTCTGTCTTGACCATAGATGAACTGAAAATCACTCACAAAAATACACTCTAGTACCCCACTGCACTACCACCAACACAAGTCCATATGTGCCCTTCTCAAGTTAGACTTGCTTCACTCATGTAGGGGTACAATTAATTAACACAAAAACTCAGTCTTACATGTTTTTCAGCCAGTTAAATGTTCATACATTGCTCGTTTTGCTTCTTAACACATAAAACAAACTCTTTTAGCTCATGCTAACTGAAACTGTTCTCTAGTCATGCACCACAGTCACCACTGAGAAACGTCCGCCATTTTGAATACACAGCATGGTGACTGACTCATCACAAATTCACAAACTTAACAAATTACATTTTTCACTTAACAAAAGTTAATCTCAAAGGCACAAAATACATTTTCCTACTGTGATATGTCATCTGTGTGTTGATTTTAAACCAGCTTACCTGCAAAACATATAACAAAAGCTCAATACAGGATCACTTGATGCATGCTATGTGCTGCTCTCACTGACTGTTCTTCTTCTACCCGGGCGTCAGTTACAGCCAAAGCATCAAGCGCCCTCTGCTGGTGATGAATATTACACCTTAAAGCACACAGTCCGCAAAATAAAGTAAATTGACATAGACAGTAGTTATTTCTTATAGTTTTCAACCTTAGTAAAATAACTTTTATGGGGAGCAACATTTTTAATGGGGGGGCAACCTTTTTAATGTTTCTAAATTCACATTGTGCCACATATAGCAACAAAAACACCTGTAATTTAAAAACAAAAGCAAGATAGAAATGGTTAATGCTGTACTGAGGAACATACTAGGCAAAGCAAAGATATCACTATGGATACAAACAGGTAAAAGTTACATGATATATCTTTAAAAGCAAATAAATGAGACTTTTAATCCTATTTTCATAAACAACTGACATTTTGAACTGAATCTTGAGTCAAAATTAAGCAACATTTTCTTGTTCTGACTTTATCCTGGTTTAGTCTTGATTTAGACCTAGTTTAGTCCTGGTTTAGACCTGGTTTAGCCTTGGTTTAATATTGGTTTAGTTCTGTCTAGTCCTGGTTTAGTCCTGGTTTAATCCTGGTTTAGCCCTGAGTTAGTCCTGGTTTAATCCTGATTTAGACCTGGTTTAGTCCTGGTTTAGGTCTGACTTTGTCCTGGTTTAGTCCTGGTTTAGGCCTGATTTAGTCCTGATTTAGACCTAGTTTAGTGCTGGTTTAGTCCTGGTTTGGTCCTGGTTTTGCACTGGTTTAATCTTGGTTTAGACATAGTTTTGTCCTGGTTTAGTCTTGGTTTAGACCTGGTTTAGTCCTGGTTTAGTCCTGGTCTAATCCCAGTTTAGCCCTGGTTTAATCATGGTTTAGACCTAGTTTTGTCCTAATTTACTCCTGGTTTAGTCCTGGTTTAGACCTAGTTTTGTCCTCATTTACTCCTGGTTTAGTCCTGGTTTAGTCCTGGTTTAGTCCTGGTTTAGACCTAGTTTTGTCCTCATTTAGTCCTGGTTTAGTCCTGGTTTAGTCCTGGTTTAGTCCTGGTGCGTGGCACATATTTAAAAACAAATAAATGAAACTTTCAATCCTATTTTCATAAACTTGTAGATGTCTCTGCATTAAAAGTTTATCATTGATGATTTGAAAAAAATGAATCTTGAGTCAAAATGAAACAAAATGTGGATGTATTTTTCTGTCCAGATCGGCGGGTTATTCCCAGAAGCGTCTGACAGAGAAGCTGAGGGTCCCGTACTTCGTGGGGGAACAGTTTTCTAAAGAATGGAGCGGAGGAAACCTGAAGAACCTGGAGCGCAGCGTGGAGGAGGACTACATCTCCAACCTGAGAAACAACTGCTGGAAAGAGAAACAACAGAGTAAAAACAACACACACAAAATGAAACTTTGCAGCTGATGAGATCGACATTCTGTGGCTGTGCGATGCTAACTGTAGGCACGCTCTGTCTGGATCTCTGTCACTCAAATTAGACTTAAATCTGAGTTTTAATTTAATGCAATCGGACCAGAAAGAAGTGATTTAGCTGGAACTATAACAGGCTGGATGATTGTGCTGTTAAACTCCTGGAAATGTGCTGCTTAAATCCATTTGTATTATCTTAAATGTTTGATTATCTTAAATGTTTTTGGCACATGGAAGATAATTTGTTTCATTAGATTCTGAAATTTAAACACCGTTGAATTTCTCATTTTGATTTTTTTAACTCTGAAAAAACATGTTTGAATTATTTTATTCCGAATGGCAGTTAATGAAATTTCCAGTGTTTAAAATTCAACATAAAAAAATGTCCTTTTAAATATTTACCACAAATATTTTCAAGCCCTCAAATTCAACAGTTGAAATTCAGAGTGTAAAATTCGCAGTGAAAACTTTTGCAGGAAAGATCCAAGAGGCCAAGGCAGAAGCAATCGATCCAAAATGATCCGATCTGACTTCGTAACAGCAGGAAGTGGTGCAGTGAAGCGATCTGATTGGTCAGAATTAGCCTCATCCATCCTCATAAAACTATAATAAAATCTGGAAGCTGAATCCAAGATGGCGCCATATTTTTTTCAAAGGTCTGTGCTCACTGGCGCGTGACCCCAAAAAAGTTGTACTCACGCAGCCCAACGTGTGACATCAGAAACGCAGTTCTGACCAATCAGAGCGCGAGCTGCTGGAGCTAGCGCGGGCTCAGAATCTCTACAAAATCCAACCATTATGAAAGCTGTGGATGCCCTGTCAGCCGAACACGGACCGTTTGATTTCACAAAAATGCATTGTGCTTCTGTGGGAGAATTTTCCTTGGGCTGTGGCCTGCAGTACTTTGCTCGGTCACAACTCAATGTATCTGCGGTCACGGTCCAGCTCTTATTATACATCTTATACATCCATGCTTTTATTGTAAACCCTGTAAGTATAAACCCCGCCCACAGATGAGAACAGCCAATAGGAAACAGCCTCTGTCCTCCTCGCTCACACAGGATCAATTGCTTCTGCCTTGGCACCTTGGATCTTTGTTGTGAATTTTTTTTTACACTGTGACTTTTACACTCTGAATTTTGACTGAAATTCTACATGCTGAATATTTATTTATTAAGTGACATTTTTATTTTTAAATTTTAAACACTGAAAAAGTACACTAAAACTAACTAAAACTCAGAATAAAAATAGTTCAGACATCTTTTTTCAGCGTTAAAATTCAAAGTGAAAAACAAATGATTCTTCCATATGGGCAGTGTTTGCTATTGTGTGCATCGCGTCACCATAGTAACTTCTGAACATTCTACCATAGACATACAGGCAGAACACCCCCAGCATGACGTCACCGCAAAGTATTATTATTGTGTTTTTGTTACACAGGCGCCTGTTGTATATTTTTAATTATCTTCATTGAGAATGTGGTCGTATAGATACATTTATTATTATTGTTTCTATATTCTATATTATTCTGTAGTGTTTTAATAATTTTTGCAGATTCCCCTTGTAGACTAGGGCATTTTGTATAGTTATCTGGTGATTTTTGTATATTTTTTTTTGCAGACAGAGAGGATTGGGAGTATTTATAGTAATATTTTAAAGTATTTTTTTATGTTTTGTTTCCTTTAGAGGAGAGAGTATGTTAATAATAATGTTTTTTATATTAATGTTTGTATATTTCTTTACAGAGGAGGGCATGTTGATAGTGTTTTAATAGTGTTTGTATATTAATATTTGTGTATTTCCTTTACAGAGGAGGGCATGTTGTACAGAGCGCGATACTTCGGAGACTCAGACCTGTACGAGAGAGCTCAGAGGGCCCGGACCCCCAGCTGTGCCAAACTCTCGGAGATTTCAGCCTCGATTCACTGACAAACAACTACAAACTCTACGATGAATCTACAGGTGCAGTATTTTTACTTTACTTTACCTTAAACACTGCATTTTCTCTCTTTTTTTTTTTATCACTTGTCTGGACGCCCTCTTTTTACTGTTTTTCTTGTGCGTCTATGGGGAATTTGTCACCTTCATATGAGCAGAGTTATTTATGCAGTGGACAGCCAGGTACTTAGAGAAAACGACTAACGTGGCAGGCTTTTATTTATCATTTAAGCAGCATTATTATAGCTTTAACTGGTAAATTATATCTACATTTGGAAAGCATAATTAAAGGGACATAGGGCCTCATTTCCACGTGAGCCAGAGTGTTGGAGACGTGTGGAGACAGTTTTTTAAATATTAGGCAAAACTATTATAACTCCAGACTGTCCGCGTGAACGTCTGTGTCCAGACAATAATTTTAGAAGTAAAACTAACCTTGTGTCGCATGAATCGTCGCATGTTGAGGGACTATTTTCTCATATATCAGTCCGCCGCTGCCAAGCTTTCTATCAGGAAGTACAACTCACTGCTGCTGCTCAGACAGAAATCCATCAAATGCAACGATTGGTTTTACTTCTAAAATGATTCTCTGGACACAGACGTTCACATGGACAGTCTGGAGTTATAATAGTTTTGCCTCGGGTCTGTGGAGTGGGTAAGACTGTTTTTAGTGACAGGAAAACTGCACTAGCCCAGCCCCAGCGACCTCTGCAAATACAAGGACTGGATGGAAGATTTAAAGCGTCTTTGGATCACGAGGAAATTAGGCCCAATGACCAAAATTCTGAACTCTCCCTTTAATCTACACCTCCATTTCCAGTGCAGTATTTAGGTTTTGTCACTAGTCGGAAAGAACAATGAAAAACATAATCACAAGCTCAAAAAGTCAGTTTTGCACAGTAATGCTTTAGTTTAACACAGCACTTTTCCAGTTACTCAAAGTGGCTTTACAGTTTGATGCAGTTTTCATTCACTCGGTTCACTCGGTGGTTCAGACTGACAGAAGTGAGGCGGTCGATCTGCTCCATCTGCCGCTCTGACTCCACATTCATATTCAGCCACGTGGGTGAAGTGTCTTGCGTAAGAACACGACAGTTTTTACCCCTGCTGCCCCATTTTGGCCCCTGATATTCTCACCGGTCTCTCATCTCTGTTCAGCCTCTGAGCTCTGACCAGATCAGGCTTTGACCAGGAGATTTGGCCACACAATGGGGTTGGGCGGTATCCAAATTTTGATCCCGTTAAACCTTCTCAGCATTTTACCGGAGTATACGGTATTAACGTGACTAATTAAGGATTATTTTGAAACAGAGTCGCAGCTTTATATTTGAAGATGAGGCACGAGTTCTGATCAAACCAAACTTTGCAGCGCGTTCGATCGCATCAGCATCAGCGCACGAGCAGTTTTTATCAGCGCTTATACTGTATGCAAATGAGCCGTGCGGTTTGAAGTTTGGTTTCTGTAAAATGTAAACAAATGTGCGCAAAGCTGCATTAAACACATTATTACTCAAAGTCTAGAATGAGCGGAGCAGCGGAAATGTAGAGCGGTGGAGAGGACCAATCACAGCCCTTATCGTCTGCGTCGTTTTGAGGCGTAGTTAGAAAGTTTGGGAGGAGCACGGCAGTTGACACAAACACGTTTTGATGCAGAATCATAAATTGGGCTTTACCGTCTCCTCCGTGAAAGTCTGACTTCGCCCTCGAGCGGGAACTTTCTCCTCTTCAGCGCCTCGTCCCCTCTCGACTCTCGCCAGTAAAACAATAAAACGTCTCCATCGCAAACTTTTTGCCTCAACGTCGCACACGAAGCATCAGTCGGGTTTTTTTCCTTCTTCCTCACTGCGTGTGGATGGAAATCTCCGAGCGGAACCACGTTTGAAGAGGAGAGAGAGCGGAGGGGAGAAAGTCCTGCTGTGGTTTTAGGTCCTTATGCAGATTTTTTAATGACGGTGATGAAACTGATACCGCTGATACTTTTTGCATATGTCCTTTAACAACATTCACATTTGATTGAGTGACCCAGTACCACATGTAATTTCCTCTCAGTCTAATTAAACATGTGTATTTGTGTATTTTCTCTTCAGGTTTCTTGGACACGTTGAACTTCTGGCTGTAAATACAAACCAATGCCCTGGACTCCTTAAGAAACCTCCTCTGGAATTTATCAAAACGTTTAACCAATACTTAGGCTAATATGGACTTTTAGTTATTAACAAAATCCCAGTTTAGTTGGTCTTCCTGTTCCAAACCACTTTAAATTATAAAAATATTAGAGTCTGTGCCAAAAAAGAGTAATATTATAATTATAACTTTGCAAAATAGCATTAAGAAATTTGACAAAAGTATCGTAGCGCCGGATTAAGGACCTCAATGAATGCTTCCTTTAATTTATATGCAAATTTTGAGTTTTACTTTGCAATGTCAATGCACATTTTATATTTTAAACTATGCAGAAATAAAAAAGCCATTTAAACGGCCTGTACCTGATTTTTTCCCTACATACGCTACTCTATGTCTTACCCCAGTACAGATATATAGAATAAGCAGCTCTTGAGGTCAAAATGAGTCCGCTTCATCGAATCAGGAAGTGCGCAGTTAGTATGCTAGTTGTTATTAACATTACTGTGGAGGCAAAACTCCACTCTAGCCTCTAAAAGTTGTGGAAAGTGCTTAAAAACTCATCATGGTGAATAATCAGGACGCTCTGAATGCTTAAGGTAAGTGAGCAAAAAGTGCAGTGTTAAAATTGACTCTTACATAATCAGTTTTAACATTTTCTCAGGGTTTATATGAGTCCAATCTGTTCTAGAGTTAATTTAACATGTTTGGAAATGTTAAATTAAGTAAAACTGGACCAAAGTTCCTGTTTAACCCCGAAATTCAGAGTTATATTAACGTTTTGAGAGGAAACGGAGAACACTTTGTAGAGTTATCCTGATTTAGCAAAACAACACACAGAGGTGTTTTATTTTTACACTTTATTTTAGTTAATTTAAGATGAAATTATGTACAAAACTGGTTCAAACTGGTCTTCTCTCGCGGGAGTCTGAAATGGTGGGACGGACTCTGATAAATAATCCCAACTCAAAACCCCCATTTAACTTTAAAATAGCACGTTATGTGTTAAAAACAACTCTTAAATATTTTACTCTGAAATTTTAACCCTCCAGTTTTTGCAGTGTGTTAGGTTATATTTAAGATTTAAGTTGAAATTTCACTATTTTTCCACCCAGTTTGGCCAATTTGTAGGTTTTAAATTAAACTTCCTGTGTGGAAATCATGACCTCGCACTTCCATAACCGTCTCATCTCTCTTTTTTCTCGCTTCCTTCTCCTCGATTCTGCAGGAAAAATAGGAGACAAAGTGAAGAAAGAGGATCTAAACTCCTCACCGAGACCGATAAAGTTTGATTCTTTTATCTCATATCTGCTCCTGAAGCCTTCCTCAGGTTTACTCCTTCCTCCCGTGGTTTTCTTTGGGACAAGACTTAATATGACACTTTTGATTGAGGATCGAGGAGAAGGAAGCGAGAAAAGAGAAACGAGACGCGCTCCATGATGTGCTCCGGACCGAAACGCGTTCATTTGACAAACAAAAATACGAGAAAACACCTTTATTTTGTTGAAATAATGTTCAAAGTGTCAGGAAAAATGCGTCTGTTGGGTGTAAATTGTGACAAACTCCTCCATTTTTCACCTTTCAGTCGTCTCAAAGAAAACCACGGAAGAAAGGAGTAAACGAAATAAAGTAAAAGAATTAAACTTTATCAGTCTCAGTGAAGAGTTTAGATCCTTTCTCTTCGCTTTCTCTGGACTTCCTCACTCATTTCCTGCAGAATCGAGGAAAGGAATCAAGGAGAAGTTAGCGAGGAAAGAGAAATGTGACGCGGCCCATACTTCCTGTAATCTCCAACATATTTTTTCAACTTTTCTTCCTAAATTCCTTCTTGATTTGTGTAAAACTATCATTTATATGTCCAACAGTGAATATCCCACTAGATGGAGTCAAAATCTGTCATCTGCACTTATGTTTTTCACCTTTTTAAGACCTCAAAAATCAGGTACAGTGCCTTTAAGGTAGTACGTCCGACACTGCGGCGCCTGAAGACGATCCCTTTGTGTGAAAATGAGCCACCTTAAATAATACCTCCTTAAAAATACCTCCTTAAAATCGTATGGTGAAAGTCCTGTGTCCTGCATTCAGACTGTGAGCTTTAGGACAGTGTGGAAATCAGAGAGCCATAAATAGTATTAAGAGATTCAGTTGTTTTTAAAGTTTCTAAAGGTTCGTTTGTTGCTTTGCCTGGAATGTTCCACAGTGCGGCTTTAAACTTGTCTTCACGGACTTTTTCTCTACATTATCTGGAGGATTTGGCCTATTTTCCACGTTTTGTGTTGACCGACTTAGTTCGATTGTTCATAGTTTTTGTCGAATATGATAATGTCGATGGATTTAAACTAAAATTAAAAAGAGAAAACGTCTAAAACTAATATTTATTCAAAGAAACAGTGAAATCTGCAGAGCTCCATATGTTCCTTCCAAACATCCACATCTGGAAATCGTTGGGCTTGTGTATTATTATTTCTTTGGATCTATTTGTTCGTCCAGCCCTTCTCCAATTTCTACATTTTCTGCCAGTAAAAACTTTCCCCATATTCCCTTTAACCAAATCTCTGAACGACTCCAGAAATTCAGGGTCGTCAAAAGTATCGAAAATCTTATTGTCGTGAGGTATTAATCGGTTCTCGTTACCCCATGTTTACTACACGAAGCACGACACTCGATTAAGACAAAACTCGATCCCAAAAACAGTCGCACAAGTGAAAAATTGGCTCAAAAAGGGCCAAAAATCGCACTGTACACCCGACTTTAGAATAAATCAGCCTTACAATTGTTATCAGTAAAAGTTACATAAGATTTGCGCTTGTTTACCTTGTATTGAGGGACACAGACGAGTTAAGTTTATGAAATTTAAACTAAAAACTGTGGAGATATTGACATTACGCTTATTTATCTCTACAGAGACTACAGGTGACACCACGGGGCCAAGCTATATGTCAGATCTGTGGAGAGGCGAGCCCACTCACAGCAAGAATACAAGTTTTTAGGTCAGTAACTTAAGTAGAAATTAGCGAACTTTAACCCCTGAAGACCTAAGGGCAATTTTAGTACATTTCTCCTCGCCTGGATTTTTTTCTTAATTTTGCTTTTAAAACTGCCCCTTTTACCCTATAATGAAGTGTTCTACCTCCTTTTGTTCAGTACAACCTGTTATTTCACAATCTGCTGCTGTAGTTGTGTCATGAGGCTGTGATAAAAGCTACAGGACCAGAAATAGAGATGAAAAAAAAAAAACAGAAAATAAAATTCCCACTCTTTTATACAAAACACACAGCAAACATGAATAAACAACTTTTTGGACATAAAAAATGCTTAATTTAGGGCCTTAGCTACAAAAATACAAAATATTAAGTCTGTAAGTAAATTAAAAATCTCCTTATTGCCCTAAAAAAAAAAAAGTACAATCGCTCCATTACTTTTCTGGTGCCAGTCATGGAAACAGCTCCTGTCAGGTCCAGGTCCAGAGCATAGAACAGAGCCAGATCACTTGTAATGCATTTCCAGGGTGTTTATTATATTTTTATTTGTTCATTTTGAGTGAAATAAAGCTTTTAAATAAAAATAGAAAGGGATGTGCAATTACGCACACCAAGATGCGTAATTTGCCATTTATGTGAGAATTAACTCCACTTAGAGCGACTTTTTCACTCGTTATAAACACACACAGTCAGAGGAGTCGACCATCTTGACTCACTTCACTCTTTGGCAAAGTTTGGCTCGATCAAAATGGACGGAGCGCATGAGTTTGGGGAAAACAAAGTTCCTGTTGGACACTCGTTTTGCTCACGTCATCACACAGCGTGAGTGTGACGTAGGATAAAGCCGCAGAAATGTACAGAAACCTCTATGTCTGCACTTTCAGAGGGGAAAAGGAAGTTTCTGTCTTTTACGGTTAGAAAGTTCTGCGCGGTTATAGAAAACATATTCCTCGGTATCGTATATGATAACGTAGGTCTTCGAGGGTTAAACTTGCACTGTGTAACTTTTCTGGCGGAGCGTCCTTCAAACGCTTTTCTCCATGGAGATGTTATTTCTTTGCCTGGAATGTCCCACGGTACGGCGTTAAACCTTTCTATTTCCACGGAGACCAAACCAGAACAAGTTACAGGTCAGATCTGTGGAGAGGTGACCCTGCTCACCCTCAGAACGCCCGATTTTCTAGGTATTTTTGGAGCTATAAAACCATCTAAACTTGAATAAATGTAAAAATAGAGCTGTTTAATGTCACACTGTGGAACATTCCGGGCAGAGCAGTGGCATATACATGGAAACAAGCAGGTGACGGACCCCAAAAGCGCAAAAAATGACACCTCAGTGCGCCTTAAAGCTTGAGTCTGAATGCGTTTTCCCTTAAACCCACTGTGTCTGTCATTCAAAGCCAAGTTCACCCCAGCCTCTGTATGTGCCTAAACTCCGAGGGGAAAAAGAACTGCTTATTTTTGCCTATTTGCTGCACCACGTCTCGTTTTGTTTGAGCGAAGCTGTTCGTTATTATTTATTTATATTTTGTTTTTACTCCTGGATTAAAATGTTCTAAAGATATTCATGGATATGTTTTTTTTTTTCATACAATTACTACTTCCTATTTTGCATTTTTGATGGAAGAAGAATGGACTGATCTAATGTAAATGATTATAACTGTGACTAAACCAACCAAACCAGAACTAAACAAGGGGGGGAAGTAAAGTCCTAGACCAGGATCATATCAGGTCTAAACCAGGACTAAATAAAGGGGAAAATAGTCCTAGACCAGGATTATATCAGGTCTAAACCAGGACTAAATAAAGGGGAAAATAGTCCTAGACCAGGATTATATCAGGTCTAAACCAGGACTAAATAAGGGGGAAAATAGTCCAATACCAGGATCATATCAGGTCTAAACCAGGACTAAATAAAGGGGAAAATAGTCCAATACCAGGATTATATCAGGTCTAAACCAGGACTAAATAAAGGGGAAAATAGTCCTAGACCAGGATTATATCAGGTCTAAACCAGGACTAAACCAGGTCTAACCCATGGGGTCTTAAACCGAGTCAAATTCGGGGTTCAACTACAAGTAAACCATTTCTAAAACTGTTTGAATTTAGGTCTAAACCAGGACTAAACCAGGACTAAGCAAAAACCAAACCAGGACTAAAACAGGACTGGTGTTAAACTGATAGCAAACATTATATTTTCAGCATTTGCACAGCATTTGGGGGATAGAGAGAGTAAAGAAAAGAGGATAGAGGGAGAGAAAGAGACAGAGGAGACTGATCCATAGAGGGAGAGGAGAGAGGGAAGATAGATTGGGAAAGGAGAGAAAGAGGAGGGAGAGGAGAGAGGGAGGGAGGAACAAAAGGAGAAAGAGAGCAAAGAGAAGAGGATAGAGAGGAGTGAAAGGAGAGCGGGAGAGGAGATTTGTAGAGGAGAGGAGAAAGGAGCAAAAGAAGAGGGAGAGGAGAGGCGAGAGGGAGGTGTGAAAAGTAAGAGAGGAGACGGATCCATAGAGTAGAGGAGAGAAAGAGGAACAAAAGAAAAGTAGAGAGAAAGTAGAGAGAGAGAAGATAGCTCTGTAGAAGAGGAGAGTAAAAAAGAAGGGAGAGGAGAGGAAAGAGGAAGAGAGGAACAAAAGTAGACAGAGGGAGAGGAGAGAAGGAGTGAAAAGAGAGAGAGGAAATACATCCACGGAGGAGAGGAGAGAGGAGCGAAAGAATAGGCAGAGGAGAGGGGAGAGGGGACAGGGAGGTGCAAAAGGAGAGGAGCAAGGGAGGAGTGAAAGGAGAGAGAGGAGATACAGTAGATCTGTAGAGAAGAGGAGAGAGGGAGGGAGGAGACAGGAAAGTGGGAAAGGAGAGAGAGAGAAGACAGATTTGTACAGTAGAGGAGAGAGAGAAGAGTGAAAAGAGAGAGAGGAGATAGGTCCTAAAGGAGAGGAGAGAAAGAGGAGCAAAAGAAGAGGAGAGAGGGAGTTGCAAAAGGAGAGAGAGAGGAGAGAGATCCGCAGAGGAGAGGAGAGAGGAGTGAAAGAAGAGAGAAAGGAGATAGATCCATAGAGGAGAAGAGAAAAGCAAGGGAGAGGGGAAAAGAGGAGAGAGGAAGGAGAGAAAGGAGAGAGAGAAGACGGCTCCACAGAGGAAAGGAGAGGGATGAAAGAAGAGGGAGAGGAGACGAGAGAGGGAGGAATGAAAGGAGAGAAAGAGGAGAGAGAGAGGGAGGACACGGGGAGTTGCGAAAAGAGAGAGAGGAGACAGAGCTAAAGAGTACAGGAGAGGAGCGAGGGAGGAGCGTAAGGAGAGAGAGGAGATAGATTCATAAAGGGGAGGAGCCAAAGAAGAGAGAGAGCGAGGGAAGAGATCCGTAGAGGAGAGAGGGGGCTGCAAAAAGAGAGAGAGAGAGCGAGGGAATAATCCGTGGAGGAGAGGAAACATGCTGTGCTGCACGTTCACAGTGCAGCTCGGTGCCAGAGCCCGGACGCCAGGGGGAGGAAGTTCTTTCACACACAGTCCCGAGGTTTAAGAGAGAAAAAATGTTCCCACAATTTCATCGGGACGTCAATAAAAAACTAAATCCACAGCGTCACGTACGAGCCCGAGGAACAGAGCGTGACGGGTCGTGTGCACGATTTGACCCACACCGTTTCATTAAAACAGCTCAAAAACAATGAATCGACATCTTCATCTAAGCCTAAAGAACCCAGATTAAACTATTTTCTGATGTTATAATGTTGTTTCCTCATCACAAACAGACCTGGAGCTGAGTTTTGTTTCGTTCACACACGTTTAACACACAAATCCTGCACATTTAGGCTCGATTTAGATCATTTCAGGCCTGGAAATGGCCAATTTCTACTTGAAAACTACCACTTCATGACATCACAAGGTGGAACAGAGCAAATTCTTCATCTGGCTGAGCTTAAATGACACAGATTAAACTATTTTCTGATGTTATAATGTTGTTTCCTCGTCAGAAACAGACCTGGAGTTGAGTTTTGTTTCATTCACACATGTTTAACACACAAATCCTTCATATTTAGGCTGAGTTTGGATCATTTCGGACCTGGAAATGGCCCATTTCTACTTGAAAACTACCACTTCATGACATCACGAGGTGGAACAGAGCATTTTGAGCTTTGGAGACATAGACTTAACAGCAAATTTGTCTGATCTGGCCAAGATTTTAAAACTTATATCAGGTTTTTCGTGTTGTTTTCAGATTTACTATCGACTTACTCGTTCTAAAACGGCTTCATTCTAGTTTAGAGGTCGTTTATTTGAAGATAACTTGTCAAAAGTAAAATTATCTGTACGTGCAGCAAGAAATTTCACTACTTTTAGTCATTTTCTTTCCTTTTTTTGTTGCAATTTTCTGTAACAACAAAGTAAACTTAAAACAGAACAAAACATACAACAAACATATCCAAAAAACACAAAACAAAAGAAGAAGGAATGGTTGGTTGCAGGTCTATTTACATTTTAGGGCCGTCAAAACTAATTTGCATTTACAGATTTTCTTTTCCCTTATCGTTTTGTTTTCTGTTTTAATTCATTAAGTTAAAAAGGTTAAAATTTCATAATAATTCAGCACATTTCTGTAGCGCCTCTGACCTCCAGGGAACCAAGTCATTTTTACAGAAATCCTGAGTTATTCTGCGTGTTTTTTGTCCTTAAAGTGTTAAAATGTCATGTGGGGCGACTAATAACAGCAGGAATTTGAATAACAGACAAAGTCGACTTGGGTGAATGATTCTTTAGACATTTTTCTTCATTTTTTGCGTTTTGCAGGGCAGCAGTTTGTTCATTAAACACAAACATGTGACTGTCATATTGAAAATCAAAAGAAAATATCATTTTACCGACACTGAACCTTTATTTTAACACTTTTCTTCGCATTAAAACATTATTATTGTTCGTTAAAAGTGCATATATATATAGTCTAACTTTTCTAACACTTATTGCTTTGTCTGGGATGTTTCGCAGTACGGCTTTAAACCTTTCTATCGTCGCGGAGACCAAACCGGACGCAGTTCCGGGTCAGATCTGCGGAGAGGAGACCTGTTTTTCTAGGTATTTTTGAGCTGTAAAACCACCTGTAATTGAATAAATGTGAAGTCGAGCTGTTATTTAATGTGATTTAGTGCAGCTTTAAACATTATTAATCGATATTTTGGGGCTTAAACTCTATTTTTAATCAGTAATAAACTAATATCGGAGTAAATGAGTCGCCAGAAAACCAGTTCTAACAGTGAGTCATGGATCTGAGGTTCATAAACTAAAGTGACAGTTTTTATGTTCTTGAGGTTATATTTAGTCCGACCCAAATGTTTCCTGTCGCTGACCACAGCCCCGTTACACTCCTCCCTCTCTCCCCCTCTTCTCGATTTCTCTCGCTCCTTCTCCCCTTTTCCTCCCTTCCTCTCTGCTCCCTTTCTCTCCCTCCTGTTGCCTCTCCTCCCTCTCTCTGTTCTGCTCTTCTCTCTCTATTCCAGCTTCCCTTTTCTCTCCTCCCTCTCCCTCTCTTTCCTCTTCTTCTCCCGCTAGTCTCTCTCCCCTCTCCTCCTTCCTCTCCCTCCCCTCTCCTCCCTCTATCCCTCTTAAACTTTTTCTCCCTCGTTCTCCCCTCTCCTCCTTCTTCTCCCTCTCTTCTCCTCTGTCTCGTTCCCTCCTCCCTCTCCTCTCTTCCCTCTCTTTCTTTTAACTTCTCCCCCCTCTGACCTTCTCTTCTCCTCCCTCTATCTCTGTCAGCTTCTCCCTCTCTTCTCCTCCCTCTCCTCTCCTTTCCTCCCTCCCTCGTGTTCAACTTCTTCTCCCTCTCTCTCCCCTCTCCTCCTTCCTCTCCCTCTCTTCTCCTCCCTCTCTCTCTCTTTCCCTTTCTCCTCTCTCTTTCTCCCACTCTCTCTCCCCTCTCTTTCTTTCAACTTCTCTCCCCCTCTGTACTCTCTCTTCCTCCCTTTTCCTTTCATCTCCTCCCTCTCCCTTTTTCCCCTTCTTCTACCCCTTTTGTTCTCTCACTTTCTGTCCCCTCTTCTCCTCCCTCTCTTCTTTTCCCTGTTTCTTCCCCCCTTTTCATTCTCCTTTACTCCCTCGATCCCTCCTCTCCTCTTTTGCTCACCCCTTTCACTTCCCTCCCTTTATCCCAACCTCACTCCTCTCCTTTCTCTCTCTCTCTCTCTCCTTTGCTCCCTCTCTCACTCCCTTACTTCCTTCATCTTCTACTCCCTCTCTTTCATCTCCTCTTCTCCTCTCTCTCCTCCATATTTCTCCCCCCTCTTCCCTCTTTTCTCTCCTCTCTTCATATCTCTCCCTCTCTCTCCTCTTTCTTTCTATCTCTCTCTCCCTCCTCTCTTTCCTCTCCACCCTCTCTCCTCCCTTTTTCCTTCCTCTTTCCTTCCCTTCCTCCCTCTCCACCCTCCTTTCCTACCTTTTTCCTTCCTCTCCTCCCTCTATCCTCTCCTCCCTCTCTTTCCCCTCCTCTCTCTTCCTCCCTCCTCTCCTTTCCCCTCCTCTCTCCTCTCCTCCCTCCTCTCCTCTCCTCTCTCTCTCCTCCCTCTCTCCTCTCCTCCCTCTCTTTCCCCTCCTCTCCTCTCCTCCCTCCTCTCCTCTCTCTCTCCTCCCTCTCTCCTCTGCTCTTCTGTTTACCCTGATATAATGCTCCATGTTTAGTCCCTGTGACCTTTCAGCTGTTCAGTCCCTCTCAGATATGCAGTACAGGTATGTAGTACTTGTAGTACTAGTACTTCCTGATACTTCACGCGCTCCACTGCAACAAAACATCATGTGACCCATGTTTTCCTCAAACACAGACTCATGTAAACAACTTACGGTACTGCAACTGCTACTACTACTACTACTACTACTACTACTGCAAATACTACTACTACTACTGCAAATACTACTACTACTACAACTGCTACTACTACTACTACTACTACTGCAAATACTACTACTACTACTGCAAATACTACTACTACTACTGCAAATACTACTACTACTACTACTACTACTACTACTACTGCAAATACTACTACTACTACAAATACTACTACTACTACTACTACTACTGCAAATACTACTACTACTACTACTACTACTACTACTGCTACTACTGCAAATACTACTACTACTACTACTACTACTACTGCTACTGCTACTGGTAATGATACTACTACTACTACTGCAACTACTACTGTTACTGCTTCTGGTACTGATTGATACATTGATGATTGCTACCATTATTACTACTACTACTACTACTAGTAGTAGTAGTAGTAGTTGTAGTAGTAGTAGTAGTAGTAGTAGTAGTAGTTGTAGTAGTAGTAGTAGTCGTCGTCGTCGTCGTCGTAGTAGTATTTGTTCATGTTTCTAAAATCCCTCAGTCATCCTGGTAAAATGGCAGTTTGTCAACTGGAGAAAAATAAACAAACAAATAAATAAATTAACTTTTGTCCAGTTGACAAATTGAATTTCTCCTTTGCCACAGTAACAGAGCAGAGCTTCTGCTACAACAGATATCACCACTGTTTAGAACAGAGTTATAACAGTGTGAAGTGAGTAGTTTCTGAATTATCCCAATTTACAGAAGTCTCTGACAAGAATTCAGACGTGATAAAACATTCGGGTGAAGGACAAATAAATGTGTGAGTTTAATGTGACCAGAGGCTCAAGTCATGAGGTGTTTGTGCTACAAAAACAAAAACACGACTAAAACTGCAACTGGTGTGACAATATATGAGAAATATAAAGTAAGAGACAAGAGTAGAAGCAGTAGCAGCTGTAAAAGTATCAGTAGCACTAACAGTACTAGTATCAGTATCAGTAGTTTCTCTCGGCCTCTGTGCAAACAGTGGATGACGTTCGCTCTGTCACATTCAGTCTTGTGTAGTCGTAGTAGCAGTATTAGTATTGTTAGCAGTATTAGTATCAGTACGAGTATCAGTATCAGCAGTTCCTCTCGGCCTCTGTGCAAACAGTGGGTGACGTCTGTTCTGTCACATTCACACTCGTGTTTATGACCTCTCCTCCTCTCACTGGGCTGTTATGTAAATGCCCCAGAATGGACGATTGGGCAACAAGCCAAATGTCGACTGAAGTCTGTTTAAATGAACTTTAATAAACTGCAGATACTCTGCAGGGGTTTATTTCTCGGCCAAAAAAATCCTTTTGCTGTCCTGAATTCCCACCATTCCAGTTAAATTGTACCAATCAGTGGGTTTTAGAGTGATGAAAAATGAATTAACAAAGCAAAATAATATAAGCAACAATTAACTTAACCTTGATTTAAAAAATAAATAAATAAATAAATTATAAAGTTATTTTGTATTAGGCTATATGTTTAATATTTAGTTTTAAATTGAACGTGTATCTGCATAGACATGTTTTTATCATGTTAAATGTGCTCATATCGCTGTATTTGAGTCACGTGTTTGGCATCTGAGTCGCCCTGATGGAGCAGGTCTATGGAAGGGGCTCAACTTCTCAGAAAATTTGACGTCATTACGTCGCTTCTGCCCCGTTACTTTACGTTACAGCCCTGAAAAACGTCGTAGTGCGCAGGGCGGGGCGACTCAAATCAGCTGATTGGTCTTTAGAAACATTATCACAATTCTGACCTATGAGGATTCAGCTGCTCTGTCCCGCCTCAGCCCAACTCTGCACTGGCGGCTACTGCTACAGGCTAATGCCACTGCTACAGGCTAATGCCACTGCTACAGGCTAATGCCACTGCTACAGGCTAATGCTACTGCTACAGGCTAATGCCACTGCTACAGGCTAATGCCACTGCTACAGGCTAATGCCACTGCTACAGGCTAATGCTACTGCTACAGGCTAATGCCACTGCTACAGGCTAATGCCACTGCTACAGGCTAATGCCACTGCTACAGGCTAATGCCATTGCTACAGGCTAATGCCACTGCCAGGGATGTATAAGAGCTGGATAAGGCCTTATCTGTGACCGCAGATTGATTTGTGGCCGAACGAAGTATCGCAGCCCAAGAAAAAATCTCCCATAGAAGCACAGAACATTTTTTGAGAAATCAAACTGCCCGTGTTCGGCTGACTGTCCTGGCATCCACAGCTTTCATAAAGGTCGGATTATGTAGGGATTCTTCTGTATTTACAATATGAACTTTTTTTTTTATCGTCAAAGTGCCTAAAAATCAGCTTTGTAAGAGTTAGCCTAGCCCCGCTCTGAGCCCCCGCTAGCTCCGCTCTAGCAGCTCGCGCCCTGATTGGTCAGAACGGCGTTTCTGACGTCACAGCCCAATAGTCTTGGGCTGTGATGTCAGACGTTGGGCTACAAACATGGAAGTAAACGCGGAAGTGAAAATCTTTATCTTTTTCTAAATCTTTTTATTATAGTTCTTTTTATTATAGTTCTTTTTATTATAGTTCTACAGCGTTATTATAGTTCTATAGCTGATGAATGGAGAAGTACAGAGCTGCGCTGTGGCCGCTACTTTGGCCTAAAGTTCGTTGGAGTTGGGTTTGAGCAGGTGCATCAGGTTGTGCTGCTGCTTAAACTTTGTGTTGTGCTCCAGATAAAGTTCAGCCAATAGTGACTAAAATGATTGTTTCTGGCAATTGTTATAATTTTATATAGCCTATACATAATACATATATTTATAATACGTATTTATAACTTTGACCTATGCGCCCCCCCAAAAAATTATACCACGAGCCGCCACTGTAATGCAGTACAGAATAATCCGTAGCAGTAGTAGAAGTAGTACAGAATAATCCTTTAGGACTTGGGGGGGGGGTAAAAGGTACAGTTTACCCCTCAAAAAGCCTGTAATGTCCATTGTACATATACTTATTCACTTTATATTATTATTTTTATTATTATTTATTATTGTTTATCTTGTTTGCATCACCCTTTTTTCCTTTTTTGCACTAAACTGTCCTGGAGCTACTGTGACTGTTGAATTTCTCCACTGCGAGATCAATAAAGTCCTGTCTTATCTTATCTTAATCTTATTTTTCCATAAAATAACTTGTAGTACGAGCCCAACTAGATTATTTGCACCCAGGGCCCAGTATTTGGTGCTACACCCCTGAGTAGCAGTAGTAAAAATGTTTGATACGGACGACTTTTGCTTTTAAAACTACAAACTGTGTACAGCAGTTTCGTTTTTATTTAATTTTATAATAAAAGTAGTAGTAGGAGTCAGAAGTATTTCAATAATGTAACTATATCTATGTAGCTCTACTAAATCTATTATTGTTATTATTGTGCGATGTGATTGGCTCATTTTGTGTGTGGGCGGGACTTAGTTTTAGATTAATTCCACTATATTATTTGTACTTCTTGACTCACTATTTCACACTTAGTCACCGAACACTGAAAAACACCAAAACACCAATTGTTCTTTGATTAAAAAAATAATTTATTCGCGTCATGAAAATACAAAAACAGTGCAATGGTAATGAGTATTTGAATGTCAAATAAATACGTGAAAAACACATGGGTGAAGAAAGAGCTCGCACAAATATTCAAGCTGTAGTTTCGCTCCTTGAATTGTCTTTTTAAAATCATTTTCTCGCCCTATTGAAATGTACAACTCCACCTCGAAATCGGCTTCAGATATTTTCAGCTTAAATAGGTGATCTCAAGTTTTTTGCACAACGCGGCGACGATTTCAGCGAAACGGAAACGATAGAAATGCACTTTGTTCGCGACATAGCTTTAGCTGCCCTGAACACAGTAATGTCTTTAATGCAAATCAATGTGATCTTTGTACCGTCTAACAAAAGGCAACAATAAAAATGGAGAAAATGGGGAAAATCAGACCCGTTTCAACCCAAATTTTGAACAAGTTTGTGACATTTTTGATGAAATTCTCGTTAAGTTTTCATATTTGGACAAAATATTGGATTTTCTGGTACAAAAGTTGTTTTTTTTTCTTTAATATTGTTCTCAATTTAACAATTTTACATTTGTTAAAACATAAAAAATTAATGTTTGTCACTTTTGTATCTGTAAAATTGAAAGGTGACCAGAAATTATCAATAGAAATCAAGCTATGTCCAATAATTTTAGGAATGTAAAATAAATGTAAATAAAAAAATCTAAATTATCTTAATTAATTTCCCTTTTATGACATAATTTTGCTTAAAAATGTCAAACTTTGTAACTTTATAACTTTTATCATTGGATTCTACTGAAATTCCAATAATTTTAAGAATGTTTGCAATATTTGAGCAAAAAAACTTCCCTTTTATGACATAATTTTGCTTAAAAATATTGTAACTTAACATTTGAAATGTGATGTTTCTATCATTGAACTTCTACTGAAACTCCAATAATTTTAAGAGTTTCTGGAATATTCAAGTAAAAAAAAACAAAAAATCTAATTACTTTTAAATATTTCCCCTTGAATTTCATCATGATAGGTTTGATTAATTTCCCTTTTATGAAATAATTTTGCCTAAAAATTTCAAATATTGCAACTTTTGATGTTTTTATCATTGAACTTCTACTGAAACTCCAATAATTTTAAGAGTTTCTGGAATATTTGAGTAAAAAAAAACAAAAAATCGAATTAGTTTCAGATATTTCCCATTGAATTTCATCATAATTTTGGGTTTAAACAGGTCACATTAAGGCCATTGCCGTCGTGTGAAGTCAAAACGGAGAATGCGTGAGAACATTGGTCCAAGATGGCTACTTCTCGAATAGTTTTCTAACATTCTTCAATCAGCAGTCCTTCGGAGCAGTACAGTTTCTTCTTAATCACCCTAAAACCAGTGCTTAGTTTGACTTCTTGCCGAATCACCGGAGCCAGCGGCGACTTGGGGCTGAAAAGTCCCTGTATTTTGGGCCAGATCCCGCTCGTCTCCAGCCGCAGCACGAGAGTCAGCTGGAACGTGGGCACGAGGTACGGGTCCACCGACAGCTGCGTGACGCTCTCGTAGCCCTCGCCCTGCTCGATGCACAGGTCGATCAGCGCCCCCCGCAGGCCGCACGGCTCGCTGGCGGCCAGGTGGAGCAGCTCCTGCCCTATGTGCTGCAGGAGTTTGTCCGGGATGAGGAGTTTGCTGCATTTTAAGGCACTGTCGGAGTCTTTAGCGTCGCGTAAACTCGAGGCGATCAGGTCCACGACTTCCTTCAGTAAGTGCTCCTCCATCGGGTCGAAAAACAGATCGTCGCTCGGACTCAAATCCCCAGAAATGTCTGAACCTGGAGGAGATAAAATAATATTCAGATTAATACACCTACTATTGTTAAATTCCATGTTATAGGCGCCATTTTGAGGACTTTACACCACAGAAAAATGTCATAAACTGTTTAAATTTGTCACGACTTTGGTATTTGCTTATCTGAGCTTTTATTACTTACCCTACTTATAAAATTTTACTCATTTAACTAATAGTTTTTAATGATTTTAAGTTGAAATTTCGGTAATTATTTCTTTGTTATGTAACTAAGTGATGTTTTGATTAGGTTTATTGTTATTTTTTTCTATTTTATTTTGACGTACACATTTATGCCTTATTTGACACCTCTCTTTTGCTATCTTTTTTGCTACTTTACTTTATATTTATTATATTTTAATTTATATTTTTTATTCTTTGTTGAGTTGTGTTTTTATAGTTTTTTTAAATTTCATTTTTTTATTAATTTTTTATTAATTAATTTTTTTTTAAATTAATTTTTAAATCATTTTTAGCTTTATGCGTTTTAACAATTTTATTATTATTTTTTTTTAGATTTACTTTGGAAACTGTCTTGTTTATAACATGTGCTGTATAAATAAAGTGAATTAGATTGGATTATTATATTACATTGTGAGGAGTGAGCCAAATAACTTCCTCTGTGGATCAATAAAGTTAAAGTTAAAGTTTAAAAGGACTAAAACTTGTATGCAAAACAGCTGGCGTCCCAAAGTTTGCATAAAGGAAGTCATAACCGCTCCTCCTCCTGCTGCTCTAATATGTGAACATGCAAGAACTGACTTGGTTTACGTTACAAACGTCTAATATCTGAATTTTAAACACATTTACGAAGGAAAACGCACTTTAAAACCTGCAAAATTCACCTAAACGCACGTTAAAAGTGATTCTAAGTGTTATTTTTACCTGAGTCTGAGAGGTCGCTCCTGCTCCCGCTGTTGGACTCCATGCTGCCGCTGAAGTCGGCCAATCTCTGGACCAACTTGCCCCAGGAGAGTCTCCGGGGGCTGGTGCCGTCCAGGGGGGAGGCGGGGGCGCTGCCCACGACCAGGTCACTGCTGGTGGAGAGGGTGGGCATGGCTTCTGCTGTCTCCTGTTTCCAAATTCAGTCTTCAACAACTGCGGATCGAGACAACGCACAGGTCAGAAAAGACAATGCACAAAAGAAGAGTGTAGGATGACAAAGGAGATAGTTTAGCCCCGAGCCTGGTCTAGTCCTGGTCTAGTCCTGGTTTAGTCCGGGTTTAGTCACAGTTTGTCCTTGCTTATTGTACTGTACATTTATAAACACATTATTAAACGCTTTTATTCTAGTTTTAATACATCTTTCACAGTTCAGAGCTCGTTAATTGTCAAGACATTGCAATCCACAGTTTGGCAATTACTAAGTTTTGTCAGTTTTGGGTGAAAAAACTGCCTTATATCTGGTTATTACAATGCAAACTCAATGTGCTGAAACTGAAAACATGTGTGGTTTTGATAACACGATATAAAATTGTTTAGTCTTTGTCAGTTTTCCATAAATTGTGCAAAGATAAGCATAAAAAACTTGATAATAGAAATGCAACTGTAGGCTAGATAGGCTGTAACAATAGACTTCCTTTATGCAAAGATTGAAATATGCAAAAAAAATCACAAATAGCTATGCTTTCTCTGCTATTTATTACATTTGAGTTACTTAATAATGATTTTAATGTCATTTTACGCAATTTAATCCTTAGTTGTCATTGCATTAGTTCATTGTTCAACAGATCCATTGTCCTATTCTATCTTAAATTTCTCTAGAATTAAGTAAAATTTTTAGCTTTTACATGCATGTTTGCTCATTTTAAGTAGTATTTTGCTCATTTCCAGTGTTGTTTTGCAGCGTTACGTCGCAGATGCGTTGTTTTTGCAAAGCTGTTTGTGTGCTGAGCTTTTTCTATAGCTTCCATTGCAACTCACAGCACAAAGAACTACCCACAAATGACAATAAGTACAGTCATTTCTGGTACAGTTTAACGTCTCTAGACTTAAATAGTGATGATCAGACCTGTATTTTCAATTACAACTTTGCATATGAAAATCAGACAATGAATGAAGAGCTACTTGCACTTTAAGTTGTCATTTAAGCTGAGAAAAAGGCGTAAAAAAGTGTAATAAATCAACACTTACGTGGTTTTTTAGTAGAGCGATATCCTTAACTTCTTCATAGATGTTCTGCGGGGTTGTCGTGGAAGTT